>SJXQ01004190.1:233711-306877 GCA_006408695.1 Aepyceros melampus | reverse complement strand
ATAATATATATATAAATATAAAGTAAATGTCTACATGACATAAATTGAACCAGTGTACATGTTAGAATTAAAACCAATTAATTTTTTTTTCTGTTCAGTAAATGGAGAGTGATAACTCATTTTAAGATTTCTTGAATTTGCAATTACAAGATCTTTTAACAGGTGGCCTCTCTGTTTTTTTGTCAAAAACGTGTAAATCAACAGTTACAGCAGGCACCGTGGAGTTGCAAACCCAATACTTACTCAACCTTCCTCTCTTTTGCAAGGGATTATGTCAAATGGAAATCTATGTGCTCCTTTTGACATAATCTCTTACAAATAGAATAATCCTATGACATTGGCAATTAAGAAGGAAACACTTTAGATTTCTTGAAAGACTGCAGGCACTCTGGCTTAGTCTCCTTCCTTTATGTTCTGGCCTTGAATACAGATATCTGGATTTGGGTAGATATTGTGGACCACTGAATGGCAAGGAAAGGCCTAAGGAATCTGAGATATCATCTCTACTAATATGTCTGTTAAATCAATACCAGAAACTGCTTTACTCAACTTTTTTTTTTAATTCCTTGAGAAAAATACACACCTATTCTTTTGGACTGCTGTAACTCAGATTTTCATATACCTGTGGCTGAAAACTTATCTAGTTTTTATAGACAGAAACACTAGCTCATACATCTATGGTATTTATGCTTTTATACACACCATCATGTAAACAAAAGCCATTCTTGTACCTAAGACTGACTGTCTTCTTCTATAGTTCTTAAACTCATGGCATCTCACAAATGATGAATATATTAACTTTTCAATTAAAAAAGTCTTTGATAAGTAAACACTCTATTTTGGAGACAATTTTAACTCATAAAGAAGTGAGTTATTTAAGTACAAACTTGGGAACATATAATCATATTCAGATACTAAGTATTACAGTAAAACTTGATTTAATATAACCTTTCTTTCAGCCACAAAGAAAATGAAACTAGGTCTTGAGAAAATATGTTAATCAATGTCCAATAACAGTAAGTAAAATGTCATGATGGAATAAGAATGCCATTTACATACAGATCTTGATCTTGTGCTGTCGACAGACACATAAAGTGCGTCTGTCAATGGTACAGAGTTATTTAGTAGCTTCTGCTTTTAAAAAAACTATAACCAGAGACAGAGCATTTTCTGACTTTTAATGAGAAAAAACAACATTTTTTGAGACAATTAAGAAAGTATTTACAGTATCCAAGGTAGTGTAAACATATACATCCTATGAAGAAGGAAAATTATACTACATATTATCACAAATTTTGTCACACATCTATTTTAGAAGGTTCAAAAGTCTTTCCCTGTCCAACTGTAACTAGTTCCATCTTCCTCTAACCTCAGTTTTAGTGTCAGAATTATATAAAAGTGTAGTAAAAGGAATCAGTGGCATATGCTTGACTTTCATGGAAAGAAACTGGATTTTAAATATTCTTTAGTGAATTGCATCAAATGAATAAAATATGTTGTTGCTGTTCAGACACAAGTCATGTCCAACGCCTGGTGACCCCATGGATGCTAGGCTCCTCTGTGCTCCACTCTCTCTCAACGTGTGCTCAAATTCATGTCTGTTGAGTCTGTGATGCCATCAAACCATCTATTTCCTGCCATCCCCCTTCTCCTTTTCCCTCAATCTTTCCTAGCATCAGAGTCTTTTCCAATGAATCAGCTTTTTGCATCAGGTGGCCAAAATATTAGAGCTTCAGCATCAGTCCTTCCAGCGAATATTCAGAATTGATTTCCTTTAGGACTGACTGGTTTGTTCTTCTTACAGTCCAAGGGACTCTCAAGAGTCTTCTCCAGCACCAGATTCCAAAGCATCAATTCTTCAGAGCTCAGCTTTCTTCATGGTCCAACTCTCACATCTGTATGTGACTACTGGAAAAACCATAGCTTTGACTATATAGACCTTTGTTGGCAAATGATGTCTCTGCTTTTTAATATGCTCTCTAAATTATGCAGGTAAATATTATTTTCTATAACTTCTAATTATTTATTTGTTTTTCCAATGAGTGATTTGTTACTCTCAAGTTTTCTAAATTTGCTCTGCTTTAAATATTATACTATAATCCACTGTGGAAGATATTTGAAATAAGGTTTTAAGGAGAAACAGTGTAGCTATTCTTTTATGATTACCTTACAGCCATCTGTAAATGGAAATGAACCTATAAATATGAACTTTAAAGAATCAGTGCATCTGTGAAAAAATTTCTCTTTTGGAATTAGAAAGTTATTCAAAGTGTGCATGTGTGTGTTTTACAAATTGTGTGAATAGAAATTAACTAGACATGATGATTAAGCAATCACAACGAAATATGAATTCTGTTTTTCTTATACTCTAAGAAAGAAAAGTTTAAATGCCCTTTTTCAGTCATGTCCAACTCTTTGCAACCCCGTGGAGCCCGCCAGGCTCCTCTGTCCATGGGATTCTCCAGGCAAGAATACTGGAGTGGGTTGCCATTTCCTTCTCCGATGGACTGTATGGCTGTAAAACTTTTTTTTTTTTTTAATCTTCATCACATGAGTTCATTAACAGCATAAATTTGGTAAAGAGTCCTGTACAGAAAAATGTCCTAGAACTAATTTATCTTACCTCTTCCATCTTTGATAAACAATATTTCAGGACAACGTGCATTTACCAGATAATCGTTCACTCTCAGAATGAGTCAAGATAACATACTGAGAGTTGTGAAGTCCAAATATTCTATGATGCTTTTTGGTATTTATTTTTGCAATTTATTTCAAGTAATTTTATAACTAAGTGAATCCTTAAGACCACTGGAAAAATAAATGGAGATACCATCAATACTTCCTCCCAGGGCTGCTGAAGGAAGCATCTTCATTTCTTATAAACATATTTAAAATTATTCAGTTCTAAAATTGAAATTCTATTTTTTATATAATTATTATTTGAGCATCAATTAAAACCATTTTTCTTATAAAGATTCATATTTTAAATACACATATATAAGAAGTCCTTTCTGAATGTCCATTCCACTTTTGGAGCTGCTTGCCATTTTTACTAGTTTTCAAAAGTAGGAATACTTCTTCCCCATGCAGAAGCAAAGGTTCTTGTCCCATAGCTGATATTCAGCAGAGGCCTAAGAGCTAGAGAAGTGACTACTGAATCTTATTCTTCTATTCACAAATTCTTTGACTTTGAATAAGTCACTTGGATGAATCACTGTGTCCTCTAAATTAAAGAAGTCAGAGTAACTACATTAAACTACTATTGAAATGGGACTCTCAGTTATTATAAACAAGGTTTGTTATTATTATTCTATTAACTATGGTACAGGTGCATGCAATATTATATCTTAAGCACTGTACAAATATAATTTATTGTTAATATTAATAATTTGACAAGTGGGAATATGCAAACACTGTAAGGTTATTAGATGCAAAATTATTTCCCAAAAACTTATATTCAAAGATTTGAAATTCTGACTACATATTTAAATGGTCAGTTTATTTGTCCATGTTACTCCTAGCTGGTAAATTCTGAGGGCTACTGCACATTTTATCTTAACTATTATTTTATTCCAGTATCTGGCACAGTGCCTAATATGTAGTAGGCACTAAATAGACAAACACACAAATTATAGACACAGTAATTAACTTGTAGATGACTACATGCATGAATGAAACAGGAAAACCTTTCCTTTCTCTATGCAGATATAGCAGTGGATGGAAAGGTATAGGTGAAAGAGTATAGGTGAAAAATTAGGACCTACAGATAGACCAGGAGGCAATTAGTAAACCCAAACTTCTAAAAACATGTTAAAAAACAGAAATATCTGGATAAACCATAATGGAAAAGAATATTTAAAAAGAACATATGTCTTACGTTTAGATCTTTAATCCATTTTGAGTTTATTTTTGTGTATGGTGTTAGAAAGTGTTCTAGTTTCATTCTTTTATAAGTGGTTGACCAGTTTTCCCAGCACCTCTTGTTAAAGAGATTGTCTTTTCTCCATTGTCTATTCTTGCCTCCTTTGTCAAAGATAAGCTGTCCATAGGTGCGTGGATTTATCTCTGGGCTTTCTATTTTGTTCCATTAACTATGTTTCTGTCTTTGTGCCAGTACCATACTACTGTCTTGATGACGGTGGCTTTGTAGTAGAGCCTGAAGTCAGGCAGGTTGATTCCTCCAGTCCCATTTTTCTTTCTCAAGATTGCTTTGGCTATTTGAGGTTTTCTGTATTTCCATACAAATTGTGAAATTATTTGTTCTAGTTCTATGAAAAGGACCGTTGTTAGCTTGATAGGACTTGCATTGAATCTATAGATTACTTTGGGTAATATACTCATTTTCACTATATTGATTCTTCCGATCCATGAACACAGTATATTTCTCCATCTATTAGTGTCTTCTTTGATTTCTTTCACCAATGTTTTATAGTTTTCTATATATAGGTCTTTTGTTTCCTTAGGTAGATATATTCCTAAGTATTTTATTATTTTCATTGCAATGGTGAATATAATTGTTTCCTTAATTTCTTTATTTTCTCATTATTAATGTATAGGAATGCAAGGGATTTCTGTGTGTTGATTTTATATCTCACAACTATATTCATTGATTAGCTCTAGTAGGGGAGAACATAGGCAAAACACTCTCTGACATAAATCACAGCAGGATCCTCTATGATCCACCTCCCAGAATACTGGAAATAAAACAAAAATAAACAAATGGGACCTAATTAAACTTAAAAGCTTCTGCACAATAAAGGAAACTATAAGCAAGGTGAAAAGATAGCCTTCAGAATGGGAGAAAATAATAGCAAATGAAGCAACTTACAAGGAATTAATCTCAAAAATATACAAGCAACTCCTGCAGCTAAATTCCAGAAAAATAGATGACCCAATCAAAAAATGGGCCAAAGAACTAAATAGACATTTCTTCAAAGAGGACATACAGATGGCTAACAAACACATGAAAAGATGCTCAACATCACTCATTATCAGAGAAAAGCAAATCAAAATCACAATGAGGTACCGTTTCATACCAGTCAGAATGGCTGCGATCCAAAAGTCTACAAGCAATAAATGCTGGAGAGGGTGTGGAGAAAAGGCAACCCTCTTACACTGTTGGTGGGAATGCAAATTAGTACAGCCACTATGGAGAACAGGGTGGAGATTCCTTAAAAAATTGCAAAAAGAACTGCCTTATGATCCAGCGATCCCACAGCTGGGCATACACACCGAGGAAACCAGAATTGAAAGAGACACGTGTACCCCAATGTTCATCGCAGCACTGTTTATAATAGCCAGGACATGGAAGCAACCTAGATGTCCATCAGCAGATGAATGGATAAGAAAGCTTTGGTACATATACACAATGGAGTATTACTCAGCCATTAAAAAGAAAACATTTGAATCAGTTCTAATGAGGTGGATGAAACTGGAGTCTATTACACAGAGTGAAGTAAGCCAGAAAGAAAAACACCAATACAGTGCAATAACGCATATATATGGAATTTAGAAAGATGGTAATGATAACCCTGTATGCAAGACAGCAAAAGAGACACAGATGTATAGAACAGTCTTTTGGACTCTGTGGGAGAGGGTGAGGGTGCGATGATTTGGGAGAAGGGCATTGAAACATGTATATTATCATATGTGAAACAAATTGCCAGTCCAGGTTTGATGCATGATACAGGATGCTTGAGGCTGGTGCACTGGGATGACCCAGAGGGATGGTACGGGGAGAGAGGTGGGAGGGGGGTTCAGGAATTCTAAATTCCATATATATGTGTAAGTATACTGTATTGGTGTTTTTCTTTCTGGCTTACTTCACTCTGTATAATCGGCTCCAGCGTCATCCACCTCATTAGAACTGATTCAAATGTATTCTTTTTAATAGCTGAGTAATACTCCATTGTGTATATGTACCACAGCTTTCTTATCCATTCATCTGCTGATGGACATCTAGGTTGCTTCCATGTCCTGGCTATTATAAACAGTGCCGCAATGAACATTGGGGTACACGTGTCTCTTTCAATTCTGGTTTCCTTGGAGTGTATGCCCAGCAGTGGGATCGCTGGATCATAAGGCATTTCTATTTGCAATTTTTTAAGGAATCTCCACACTGTTCTCCACAGTGGCTGTACTAATTTGCATTCCCACCAACAGTGTAAGAGGGTTGCCTTTTCTCCACACCCTCTCCAGCATTTATTGCTTGTTGACTTTTGGATCAATAAATTTATATTTTAAAAAAGAAAAAAGAATATATGTATATCTGAATCACTGCTATACAGCAGAAATTAATACACTGTAAATAACAATTCTTCAACAACAACAGCAACAAAACCCAGAAATATCTATGTTCATAGTAGAAATTTCTTTGTAATAAGACATGTTCAACAAAGGTCAGACATGTTCAACAAAGGTCAGATGGCCTCCCCATCATGGCAGTAGCAATATTAGAAGGATTCACTTTCACTTGGTTAGAGGGTGTTCAAGGTAACATCTGTGATCCTTCAAATGCATTCCAAACCAGTTTTTCAAAACCTCTTTGGATACAGAATAATTAAAATATTTCAAAAAATTATCTGGCCAATTTAGTTAATATAACTGATTTTGTCATCTTGTGTTCCAATCCAAAGGACATTTCTACATCTGACATTTGTGTACCTCACTGCAGCATAGAGCAATGAATGAACTGAACTGTCAGGAAAGCTTAAGTGCTACAGTCCTTTTAAAGGCTGTAGTCTTGGCTGATATTTCCTTAGAGAAATGGAGTTCCTAGTAGGCATGTGCCTTCCTACCAGCTGACATGCAACTAAATATTTTATTGAAGAATTGATCAGGACCAAGGACTTTATGAATATGGCTTTTCTTGACCTTAAAAATCTTTCAAAAGATCTCAAAATATCTCCATGAGTGTTCTGGAGAGAAAAATGGGAGCTGGCTGACAACAAGCTGAGAGTAACAGTCATTAGTCTAAATGCTGAGTAATGGAGCATAACATGTTTCATTAAGAACAGCCAGCAGAAATGGTCCTTAAAATATCTACAGTATCAAGTATTGCAAATGAACAATTACCATGTGATAGATAAGCAAAGTGTGAGCACATAGGTTGTTATTACTGTGATCTGCTCAACATTTAGAGGGAATGACACCCAATTCTTATGAAGGAGTAGACTTCTATATACATGTGAGAGTTACCTTGTAACAATCAAACTGCAGTAAATTACAGTCTTGGTGGAATGCTTTAGTTAAATGCACTGTTAAAAATCACAGAGTCATGAAATAAGACAGTTGAGAGGAATTTAGCAATCAATCTTTTTATATTATATTTGAGGCAAGAAAACTAAAGCCCAGATTGATTAAGTGATTTGCCTAAATGATTTGTTGTAAATTAGTAACAGGTTTATTTTTCCTTAATCTCAGGCCAATACACATCCAGGTATCACATAGAAATTCATTAAAATATTGATATAGTTAATTAAACAGTCTAAGTTAACTAAATGACACATTTCAATGTGATGTGGCAAATTGGCTTTGCACATTTAACTGCTTTCCCTGCTATCTCTCTAATTCCTCCAATCCACAGAAAAATATTTATACCACATTGGAAATAACAGAGAATGCCAGCCACATGCCAGATATTGTGGAATCCCTGAAAGATATAGTACAGATGAGATCAGAACAAGGGAAGACTGACCAATTAAGACATCATGGGTAAAGTCAAAGTCCAAGCCAGCAGAAGCAAATGCCACCATAAGTGCTCAGGCAAAGGCAGTAGACAAGAAGTATACATTCATCTTTCCAGTTCTTCTGAACAGTTCAGAACTGGTACACACAATGTCACCCAAAATACTGACTTCTACTTTGCCTTCACTGTGGGGTGCAGGACTCTGTGTGAAAATGTGGATGTGTGTTATTGGCTGGAATTGGGGGGCAGCCACTCACATGCACAGTCTTGTAGTAGAAAGGCAGTATCCCCAGCTATTTGGTTTGTACAACTGACACGGACAGAGCACTTCAGCACAGTACCACAGTGCTTCCTCAAAGTCTCATTGTTTACTGATCATAAAATAATGGACTTGTCATCTGACATCATAATACTATAATCTAAATATTTTCATTCTCTTACTTCCTGGGACCCACGTATTTGAACAGATACCCAGAATACCCTGATAGAAACCATGTCATAATCATAAATATGAAGATATTGGATCATTCAAAGTAAGAAACTTATACTCTGTGCACCTCTCACCTGTTTTGGAATAATGACAAAATTATAAAGTAAGTCAGAAGAAAATTTTTATTTCAAGAAAAAGAATGTAAATGTACCCAGGTGGAGCATGAACTGAGGTCTGTTATATTTTATGGCCAATGAAGATTAGAACTCATTCTTGTAATTCAGGTGGTCCGTCCTCAAGACACAGTCTACCCCACAAGAATCTATCTTATATGGAGTCAGAAACTTACAGTATGTTTATTGGTAAGACTCAAACTTTTAAAATGATAGAAAAAGAAAATCAAATACAAAATAGTAAAAAAAAAAAAAAAGGAAACCTCAGCCTATAATTTTAAAGATTCTCCCTTTTTTAGAGTCATAAAATATAAAGATGGATGTACTGCTTCTCTGAACAGAATACTAGATGACCAATTACTGCTGCTAAGTCATTTCAGTCATGTCTAAATCTGTGCGAACCCATAGACGGCAGCCCACCAGGCTCCCTCGTCCCCGGGATCCTCCAGGCAAGAACACTGGAGTGGGTTGCCATTTCCTTCTCCAATGCATGAAAGTGAAAAGGGAAAGTGAAGTCACTCTCTTGTGTCTGACTCTTTGCGACCACATGGACTGCAGCCTACCAGGCTCCTCCATCCATGGGATTTTCCAGGCAAGAGTACTGGAGTTGGTTGCCATTGCCTTCTCCAACCAATTACTATTATTAACTAGAATAATTAGATGACCAGTAAGGTATCTGGTCATCTAATTAAATCCTCTTACTTGATTCCTTCAGTTCAGTTCAGTGCTCAGTCGTGTCTGACTCTT
Organism: Aepyceros melampus; assembly: GCA_006408695.1. Classification (NCBI taxonomy): domain Eukaryota; kingdom Metazoa; phylum Chordata; class Mammalia; order Artiodactyla; family Bovidae; genus Aepyceros; species Aepyceros melampus. The sequence continues at coordinate 297,840 of SJXQ01004190.1, read as the reverse complement.
TGCAACCCCATGGACTGCAACACGCCAGGCCTCCCTGTCCGTCACCAACTCCTGGAGTTCACACAAACTCATGTCCATCGAGTCGGTGATGCCATCCAGCCATCTCATCCTGTGGCGTCCCCTTCTCTTCCTGCCCCCAATCCCTCCCAGCATCAGAGTCTTTTCCAATGAGTCAACTCTTCGCATGAGGTGGCCAAAGTATTGGAGTTTCAGCCTCAGCATCATTCCTTCCAAAGAAATCCCAGGGTTGATCTCCTTCAGAATGGACTGGTTGGATCTCCTTGCAGTCCAAAGGACTCTCAAGAGTCTTCTTCAACACCACAGTTCAAAAGCATCAATTCTTCGGTGCTCAGCTTTCTTCACAGTCCAACTCTCACATCCATACATGACCACTGGAAAAACCATAGCCTTGACTAGATGGACCTTTGCTGGCAAAGTAATATCTCTGCTTTTCAATATGCTATCAAGGTTGGTCATAACTTCCCTTCCAAGGAGTAAGCGTCTTTTAATTTCATGGCTGCAATCACCATCTGCAGTGATTTTGGAGCCCTCCCAAAATGAAGTTTGACACTATTTCCACTGTTTCCCCATCTATTTCCCATGAAGTGATGCTCACAATCAAAATTTTCATTATCGCTATAGCTTTGCTTGTAGTAAAAAAAAAAGGAACCTATTCATATCCACACAAGTGTTTAGTTTTATATTTGGTTGCGAAGCTGTAATTTGGCTTTCTCATTTTATGTGCTGGTGTGGAAGATGAAGGGATAAGCATTATACTTGCAAACATGCATCAGTAAATAATGAATGAGCATCAGTATTCATGTGTGATGAAGAAGATTTAAAGCCCAAATAAACAGGATAAAAAGGTTTCTTATGGATCATTGTATTGTTTATAAATATTATGCATATAAAACACAACACTGCAATATGTAACTAAAAAGACAAACTCAGAAATATCATTAACACACATCTTTCAGTCATTTGTAAATAATTTAAATGAAAGAAAATACAGATACAGCATATGTGACTATCTAATCAATAACACATATCTTATATGAAACTTCATAAAAATGTACACATATTCTTTTCTAATATGCATGGCTCTTTTATATAAATCAAACCAAACCATCCAGAGAAAAATCTAATCATGAAACTTTAGTGCCAATATTCCATGGCCACATTGCCATAAATTGAGGAATGATAACAAGTAGAAAAGAACTTCTCAAAACTACCTTGGAAATTTTAAAATCACAAATAGCTCACATCAAATAGGAAATAAAAACTACAATGTCACACTACTTTGAAAATAAAGACAATAACAAAATTATTCTTATCAAAACTTGTGAACAGCCAAATTAGACTTGGAATAATTTACTCAAAATGACCCTATTCTGTGAAGAAATATCTCAAACTTTATTCCCCTGAGTTACACAAGACCCAGAATGCAAATCCTATACTGTTTAAATGTTTCCAAATTATAAGTTCACGATTCTAAGAAGCTCAGATCAACAAAAAGGAAAAGTTTTTAATAAAAAACTGCTAAAAAACAAAACCAAAAATTGTACCTAAATATTAACAATTGAATTGAGTGTGATATCAAAAGGAATGTGAAGTATTACTTTAGAACTATAACAGTTTACTCTAGGTCTATAACAGTGATTCAATATTAAGTCATCATATTTTTCATCGTATCACTAAGTGAGATGAAAAAATTTAACCATATGGATATAGGCCCTGCAATAAGTGTTTGATTAAATTTAAATCCATTCTTAATATGAAATAACAAAAAATAAACTTTTTAATACACAGAATATTTCCCTAAAATAACAAAGAATGTCTAACTCAAACCAGTCAATATGATATACAATGGAGAAAAATAAGACTTTCATATACCTGCTCTTACTTTTCTGAGAAAAGAAATAAGAAGGCATAGGAGGTGGAGAAGGATAAACAGTATATATGACAGTGTCTTTAATTTTATGAAATACTATTTATAACTTGTTAAGATGTTGTCCATAAATAGATGTTTTTCTCAGTTAATTACAGAAAGACAAGCTTATAACCATTTGCAAAATAAATGCCTCCAATAGGAATGTGTGTATATATATAAAATCTTGAGAAATCAAGTACAGGATCAAGTGACTATGAGTTTTCTCTATGACTGGAGACTGAAAGGATAGCAACTGATGCTTGACTGTTACCAGGATATTATATATATAATATCATTCAGCCAATCAAAAGCAATGAAAATGCCATTTGTACCAAAATAGATAAATCTAGAGATTGACCCACCAAATGGAGTGAGTCAGACTGAGCAAGATATATGATATCCTTAAATTAAAATCTAAAAATATGACACAAATGAACTTTTATATTTTATAAATATAAAACAGAAAGAGATTCACAGACATTGAAAATGAACTTATGGCTACCAAAGCAGAAAAGAGGGAGAGATTAAAATATATATATTTTTAAAAATATGTATACAACTATACATATAAATGAGTTTAAAAAGTGGCAAAAATATTTTTCATGTAAACATGAAGCCAAAAGCAATATTCTATTTTTTATGGATATCTTTACTATGAAAGTATGCAGAACAAGATAAGCACATGCACCAAGTTCATTATACTCAGGCAAGAAGGGATCCCAAATGAAGACAAAAATCTAAAAAAGGTTTTATAACATTTTATAATATTCTAAATTTAAAAGGAGCATATGTCATACATGTATGTATATTAATACATATGTGTGTTCAGGTATACACTATACATAATTACATAATTATGTATACAGAATTACATGTAGTAATTATATAGTACATTTCAAGTAGATATATATGTAGATAGATAGACAGATGTAGCAAATAGATAGATATATAATTAAAGTTACCAAACTGGTTGAGTTTTAATCCTTCTTTCTTTCGCTGTTTGGTTTTGAGCAAGTGACCTTACTGCTCTAAGCTTCTGTTTTGTTTTTTTTTTTTTTTTGATTAGTACTAACTGCATAGGTTTATCATGAGGATTAAGTTAATTTATATATTTAATGTTTAGTACAGTGACAGCAATATAGCAATCCATAGATATGAAATATCACCATTTTACAAGCAGAAAAAAAACAATGGAAGCAAATATAGTAAATATAAATAATAGTTAATTCTAGCTTGTGGAATATGATTATATGCTAGCTTGAATTATTGTTCACAAATATTCACTGCCCTTCTCTAGAAAAGGATTGGACTTATCCCTCATTGACCTCTATCTTCACCTTCCAATTTTTTTTAGTCCATGAAATGTGAGGGAAGTTAACATGACTCTTCTGAGCAAAACCTTGAAACATCAGTATGTGATTCACTCTTGCTCCCTTTTTCTCTACGTCAGTGATCATGAACACATGGAGATGGAGTTCCCATCAGCCCAGAGCTTTGAGTCACTATCATGTGTAAAAATTCCTTGCAGATCTGCAATGGACATGTAGCATGAGTGAGAGATAAGACTTTTACATTTAAGTCACTGAGACTTTTGCTTTATTTACTATTGTAGCACAAGCTAGCTTGTTCTGACAGATGCTAAGGCATTCACATTACACTTCTGTAAATGTTTAAATTATAATAAATGTGAGAGTGGTGTGCTGTTCCTGAACAAATAACGACTCTCATGAATTGTTTTTTTCCCAAGCAAACCCGGTTAAGTAACAGGCCTTGTCAAATCTGAGTTAGGCACTTTGGGTACAAAGAAATATGTTCCATCTCTTTTCTCAATGTGTGAATATTGTGTGTGTGTGTGTGTGTGTGTGTGTGTGTGTTGGGATTGAAGAGGAGTATTTTTGTGCCTGCGTGCATGCTAAGTCACTTCCGTTCCAGTTGTGCCCAACTCTGTGATCCTAAGGACTGTAGCCCACTAGCTCCCCTGTCCATAGAATTTACCAGGCAAGAGTACTGGAGTGGGTTGCCATACCTTCCTCCAGGGGATCTTCCTGATCCAAGGACTGAATCCATTTCTTTTACATCTCCTGCACTGGCAGGCAGATTCTTTAACACTAATGCTACCTGGGAATCAGATATTTCTAACAAGAGTATTCATAAAGGGAGGCCACAAAATTGGGGAGAAGAGATTGATGAGGTTTTCCTTCAAACCAGTCCCTTATCACTTCAAGGTAAATGAAGGCTGCACCCCAAAACCACCTTAAAGTACTTGACAGGAACCCCTGGAGACTGAAAAGACAGCAATCCATGTTTGAATCTTGCCAGAAAACTTCTCAGGGAACCTAGATAAAGTGTTTTGTGTTGCAGAAGAACATAACACAAACATTATGATGTGGTTTTAGAATTTCAAAAGTTAAGGAAAGTGAGATTTTCAGGTAGGAAAAGATCATTTCATGGGAGGTGGGCACTTAGTTGTATCTGACTCTTTATAACCCCTGCATTATAGCCTGCCAGGCTCCTCTGTCCATGGGGATTCTTCATGCAAGAATACTGGAGTGGGCTGTCTTACCCTCCTCCAGGGAATCTTCCCAACTCAGGGATTAAAACCAGGTCTCCCATGTTGCAGGCAGATTCTTTACCACCTAAGACACCAGGAAAGCACAAGAGTACTGGAGTGGGTAGCCTATTTCTTCTCCAGGCAATCGTCCCAACGCAGGACACAAACCAAGGTCTCCTGCATTGCAGGCAGATTCTTTACCATCTGAGCTACCAGGGAAGCCCTATAAGTCACCTTATAAGACACCAGTGCAGAGAGGGTCTGCTAGTGTGAGGTAACTCTGCAAGTCTTCCAGGAGGCACACTGCGCCTGCAAAGCAATGATGCTGTGGGAGGTGCTGGCTGAAGTGTGTGTGTTAGTGGTTCAATCATGTCTGACTCTTTTTTTAACCCCATGGATTATAGCCCTTCAGACTCCTCTGTCCATGGAATTCTCCAGAAAAGAAGAGTGGGTAAACATTCCCTTCACCAGGAGATCTTCCCAACCCACGGCTTGAACGCAGGTCTTTCTGCATTGCAGGTAGATTCTTTACCGTGTGAGCCACCAGGGAAGTCAGCTGAAATGGGCCCTCCCCAAAGAACAACACTTAAAAGAGATCAGAATACGCCCCCCACCCCCAAAACCATGCCACTTTGGAATAAAGATTATTTTAAGTTGAAAACATTTGCAATTCAACAGATAAGAAAACAAACAAAAACACCAACCAGCCTTTTCAGAGCTTGTACCATGTGACAAAAAGCAGCACCATCTGGGAAACTGAGCTGCCATAAATTCTTCTTCAGGGCAGATCTATTCCCAGAAGGAGAACACAAATAAATTTACCAGAGTTTTATGGCCTTGAGGGAGACAGGAAGATCACTCCGACTTGTATACCTGCATAGACAAACATTATCACAAACTCTGTAATTTCCTGTTTTATTCTCCTGAAAATTCATTTATCTTTCCAAAGGGTCATTTGTTTTCCCATAAGCGTCCTTTCTCCCCTCCCCATTATCTACTAAACCAGATATATTTTAAACCCCAAGCTCTCACCACTCTTGAAGCTACTCATCCCTTAGTTTCTCTGGTGAATGCACATTACACATGTAGATAAATTCTATTTTCTTTTCTCTTGCTAATCTGTCTCTTGTCTGTTTTATTTGCAGGGTCCCAAACACTGAATTTTGGGCTTTCCTGGTGGCTCAGTGGTAATGAATCCACCTGCAATGCAGGACACTCAGATTCAATCCCTGGGTTAGGAAGATCCCCTGTAGAAAGAAATGGATACCCACTCCTGTATTCTTGCCTGGAGAATACCATGGACAGAGGAGCCTGGTCCATGGTGTTCCAAAGGACTCAGACATGACTGAGCAACTAAATAACAGAATAAAACACTGAATTTAGGAGGGTAGAGGAAAACTTTTTTCTCCCCTACTTATCCCAAAGACTAAAGAAATAGATCTTAGACATCTGTCACCAAGCCCCAGGTCACAAAGAGTTGGCCTTTCCTTCAAATCATCCCTCATTTCATCCCTATGCCTGACTTCATGGGATGCAACTAGTGAGTGGATGAGAATGGAAAAAAGAAAGATAAAAACTGCAATACCTCTTCCTGTCCCTCTGCAAGTCTAAAGAAACTCAGATCACACCTAGGTAAGGGGGGTGGTTTGGTAGAGTTGGAAATGTAGTTATTGCAGTAATTTTGGAGCAAGACAAATGCAAATTCAATTTAGGATGTATTATGAAGATAAAGTTGATAAGTTTCACCAATGGAGTGGATGTGATGGGTGTGTAAGAAACAGAGAACCCAGGCTGGCTCCTAAATTTGAGGCCTGAAGAACTAAGTGATTAGAGATGATATTTCTGCTAAGATTGGAAGTGAAGAGGATTGGATTTGGGGCAGAAAGGAATCAAAATTCCCATTTGGATATCAATACTTTATGTCTCTGTGTATTCTTGCCACCTCCTCTTAATATCTTCTGCTTCTATCAGGTCCATACAAAAGGCAGAGGAACCAGAGATCAAATTGCCAACATCCGCTGGATCATGGAAAAAGCAAGAGAGTTTCAGAAAAAACATCTACTTCTGCCTTATTGATTATGCCAAAGCCTTTGACTGTGTGGATCACAAGAAACTGTGGAAAATTCTGAAAGAGATGGGAATACCAGGCCACCTAACCTGCCTCTTGAGAAATCTGTATGCAGGTCAGGAAGCAACAGTTAGAACTGGACATGGAACAACAGACTGGTTCCAAATAGGAAAAGGAGTACGTCAAGGCTGTATATGGTCACCCTGCTTATTTAACGTCTATGCAGAGTACATCATGAGAAACGCTGGACTGGAAAAACACAAGCTGGGATCAAGATTGCCAGGAGAAATATCAATAACTTCAGATATGCAGATGACACCACCCTTATGGCAGAAAGTGAAGAGGAACTAAAAAGCCTCTTGATGAAAGTAAAAGAGGAAAGTGAAAAAGTTGGCTTAAAGCTCAACATTTAGACAAGTAACATCATGGCATCTGGTTCCATCACTTCATGGGAAATAGATGGGGAAACAGTGTCAGACTTTATTTTTGGGGGCTCCAAAATCACTGCGGATGGTGACTGCAGACATGAAATTAAAAGACGCTTACTCCTTGGAAGAAAAGTTATGACCAACCTAGATAGCATATCAAAAGCAGAGACATTACTTTGCTGACTAAGGTCCGTCTAGTCAAGGCTATGGTTTTTCCAGTGGTCATGTATGGATGTGAGAGTTGGACTGTGAAGAAGACTGAGCGCTGAAGAATTGATGCTTTTGAACTGTGGTGTTGGAGAAGACTCTTGAGAGTCCCTTGGACTGCAAGGAGATCCAACCAGTCCATTCTGAAGGAGATCAGCCCAGGGATTTCTTTGGAAGGACTGATGCTAAAGCTGAAACTCCAGTACTTTGGCCACCTCATGCGAAGAGTTGACTCACTGGAAAAGACTCTGATGCTTGGAGGGATTGGGGGCAGGAGGAGAAGGGGCGACAGAGGATGGGCTGGATGGCATCACTGACTTGATGGGCATGCGTCTGAGTCAACTCTGGGAGTTGGTGATGGACAGGGAGGCCTGGCATGCTGTGATTCATGGGGTCGCAAAGAGTCGGACATGACTGAGCGACTGAACTGAACTGACTTTATGTCTATTACACAAGCAAGTGGAGATTTTAATTCACCAGACAGATAACAGAATCTGGAATTTAAGGTGAGGTGAAAGCTAGATGTATTAATTTGGAGACAATCAGCATTTGGTAATATTTAAATCTGTGACATTGGATGAAATTATCTAGAGAGAATTTGTTGTTGTTGTTTAGTCACTAAGTCAAGTCTGACTCTTTGCGACCCCATGGACTGTAGCCTGCCAGGTTCCTCTGTCCATGGGACTTTGCAGGCAAGAATACTGGAGTGGGTTGTCATTTCCTTTTCCAAAGTACCCAACCCAGGGATAGAATGTGTTTCCTGCATTGGCAGGTGGAGTCTTTACCACTGAGTCACTAGGGAAGCCCAGAGAGAATATGGATTTAGACACCTATGAGTGTTCAGGAAGCAAGGCTGCCCAGAATGGTTCAGGATACATGAGGGTTTATGTAGAACACACACAGGAGCCTATATAGCTATACAGTATCCAAGAGAAGGTGTGAGTGAGTCTCAGCATGGTTGCCTCTCTTTTACACAGAATACATGAGGCAATAAAAGATAATGACTAAGCTTTCAAGATGTCAAGTCAGACAGAACTGAGCACTAACTGAAGGTCTGCCACATGCAGGCCAGTTATATTAGGAAAGTGTCCAACCTTTCCAGGTCTATTTTCCCACCAGCAAAATGAGCATCTTCTCCTCCCTGGATCATAGAATTATGAGAAATAAATGAAAACTGAATATAAAGCACTTAGCACAACACTTGACACTTCTAGTAAATGCTCAATAAGTGAGTCTTTGGTTATGATAATATGATGACTCTGGTACATTTCTTTACATTTCCCTCAAATGCATTTGCCTTTTAAACTTGTTTCAGTAGAAGAGAACAATTAAAAATCTTAATAATGAAATGGGATAGGGAAAGGAAATTCACCTTAGCTTAAATATGTTTTACAATAGCAAGGAATAAAACTAAATTAGAACAAGAGGAGTAAAAATTTAATCACAGAGAGAAAGATTTTATAAGAATATCATAGTTGGGCATGACTGAGCGACCTCACTTTAACTTTTCACTTTCATGCATTGGAGAAGGAAATGGCAACCCACTCCAGTATTCTTGCCTGGAGAATCCCAGGGACAGAGGAGTCTGGTGGGCTGCTGTCTATGGGGTCACACAGAGTCGGACATGACTGAAGCGACTTAGCAGCAGCAGCAGCAGCACAATCTCATACCACACAGTTTTGGCTACTTCTTTCATGAAAGTGAGCTTCCCTGATGGCTCAGATGGTAAACAATCTGCCCGCAATGAAGGAGATGTAGGTTCTATCCCTGGGTCAGGAATATCCTCTGGAGAAGGGAACGGCAACCCACTCCAGTATTCTTTCCTGGGAAATCCATGTACAGAGGAGCACAGCAGGCTACAATCCATGGAACCACAAAAGAATCAGACACAACTTAGCGACTAAACAACAGAGACAGTGATGCACAGCTGAAGTATTAATGTAAATTAGGATGAAATATGAGAAACTATTTGCCATAGTCATCTATCCAGCTTCCTCACTTTGCCCTTCACTAGAAGAGGTGATCTAAAACTTTTACCTTCCAGAGAGGTGATCAGAAAGGATCTGGGCAAAGGTCAAGGCCAGGGGTGGGAATGGCAGGCAGCTCCTTCTCTGGAAGTAAGAAGTCTAAATCGAGTCCCCACACACCTCAATTGTTAAGCCCAAACTCCCCACATCCAGTTGACAGTAAAGTAATGGGCAAATTCCTGCAACTTGTGCTCTGACTGGTCCCAGTCTGTCTCATTCTGCTTCCCTGATAGCTCAATTGGTAAAGAATCTGCCTTCAATGCAGTAGACCTCGGTTCAATTCCTGGGTAGGGAAGATCCGCTGGAGAAGGGATAGGCTACACACACCAATATTCTTGGGCTTTCCTTGTGGCTCAGCTGGTAAAGAATCCAGCTGCAATACAGGAGACCTGGGTTCAATCCCTGGGTTGGGAAGATCACCCGGAGAAGGGAAAGGCTACCTACTCCTGTATTCTGGCCTGGAGACTTCCATGGACTATACAGTCCATGGGGTCGCAGAGAGCTGGACATGGCTGAGTGACTTTCACTTTCTTTCTATCTTATTTCAGATATATATATTTTTGTCTTTGTGACTGATGTCAACATTCATACAACTTAGGTGCTGTTGTAGGAAAATACGTGTATGACTTTGCCAGCTCTGATTTAAGGATTGAATAGATACAGAACAGCTCTGCTCTGTGCAGCTCCACTAAGGGACCACCTCACTCTGGGAAGGCTACTGGCTACAGGGAATCAAGCAATTTCAGAGCTGAAATGGGAACACTCTGAATGCCTTGTGTTCCCATTGCCAAGGGCTGCCTGCTTGGTCAAAATAGACCTTAGTATGAATAAATGAAGAAAGGTGTATATTCTCTAGAGGGTCAGTGTATATAAAGTTTCAGTGGGAAAATACATCTTTCCAGGAGAGTGACCTGAATAGCTTGAGGCAGCATGAACTCCATATACTTAGACAACTCATTAGGGACAATGACAGTCAGAGATATAGCTAATGGGCTTTCCTTGTGGCTCAGCTGGTAAAGAATCCAGCTGCAATACAGGAGACCTGGGTTCAATCCCTGGGTTGGGAAGATCACCCGGAGAAGGGAAAGGCTACCTACTCCTGTATTCTGGCCTGGAGACTTCCATGGACTATACAGTCCATGGGGTCGCAGAGAGCTGGACATGGCTGAGTGACTTTCACTTTCTTTCTATCTTATTTCAGATATATATATTTTTGTCTTTGTGACTGATGTCAACATTCATACAACTTAGGTGCTGTTGTAGGAAAATACGTGTATGACTTTGCCAGCTCTGATTTAAGGATTGAATAGATACAGAACAGCTCTGCTCTGTGCAGCTCCACTAAGGGACCACCTCACTCTGGGAAGGCTACTGGCTGCAGGGAATCAAGCAATTTCAGAGACTCTGAATGCCTTGTGTTCCCATTGCCAAGGGCTGCCTGCTTGGTCAAAATAGACCTTAGTATGAATAAATGAAGAAAGGTGTATATTCTCTAGAGGGTCAGTGTATATAAAGTTTCAGTGGGAAAATACATCTTTCCAGGAGAGTGACCTGAATAGCTTGAGGCAGCATGAACTCCATATACTTAGACAACTCATTAGGGACAATGACAGTCAGAGATATAGCTAATTTCTAGGAATATTCTCTATAAGCCAGCACAGTGTCAGATATTTCAGGTCTAAAATTCTCTTCTTCCTCACTGTTAAATTTTAATAACTCCATTTACTCCCTGGAGAGATGTGGAATATATATATATATATATAATATATGTATATTATATAATATATTGATATATATGGAGACATGGAGATGTGTGTGTATATATATATATATATACACATAAACAGTGTGCATATATATATATCTTCAAAAACTTCCCATAAATTGGATGCAAGCTCGCACCAGGTCTACTTGAGTTTGGATCTGTTCATATTAACCTTCAATGGCTAGACCACTTCTCTGGATATAATTTGCTCAAGGTAATAACTGATTAACATTACCAAAAAATCAATTAAAAATAAAATAATAATACATATAATTTTAATAAGCTATATTATCATTTATGCATGCTCAGTCATGTCCCACTTTTTGCGACCCCGTGGACTGTAGCCCACTAGGCTCCTCTGTCCATGGGATTTCCCAAGCAAGAATAATGGAGTAAGTAGCCCTTCCATTCTCCAGAAGATCTTCCTGACCCAGGGATCGAACCCAGGTCTCCTGCATTGTAGGAGGATTCCTTACCATCTGAACCAATAGTAAATATAATATATAATTTTAAATTTAATTTAAAATGACATAAAAATGAGTACTATAGGCTAAAATATGTATTTTATACCTGCATATATATATAGCATAGATATTAATATAAAAGGTAAAAAATACATTAATATTTTAATAGAGGTGATAGGTGGTGGGATGGTGATGGTTTGATTTTTTTCCATATTCCAATATCTTAAAATATTATATAACTTAAGTAAATTGGAAAATAACCCTTTTTTTGTTTAGAAACAGCCTAGGGGGAGTAAAACTTGCAGAAGGGGTATGACTTTTTGCAGATACTTCAACATGCAGATATTCTCTGAGAATGAAGAGCTCATATTAAAAGACAGAAGAAACCTAGCTCTTAAGGAACATGAGATTCAGTGCCTACTTGTCACTGAGGGTAAGTCTATGGTCACCAGGAAAGCAATGGTCAGATTTGGAAGCAATATCTCAGGTGACATTCCAAAGCAAACATTTCAATTTTTTTTGCAACACTACCTTGTATAATTTAAATGAAATCTGTCCTATGAACAGAAATATTCTGTTAAAAAATACAATCTCACATAAGTTAAAATATAAGGTTAGCTTCTCTGACAGTGAGAGTGTGACAAGATAGTGAAAGAATTTCAACTTTGGCCTAATCAGCAGTTTCCACAGAGCAGGGAACACTGTCTTTCCTGCAACCTTGAGTGCTATCCAGCAATTACTCAAATTAGTGTAATCTTTGGCCACGAGAGGGAGCCCTCACTCAGTGAGACAAAATCTCAAAAGCGCTAACAAAGAGGCACCAGAACGCGAAATATAATCTTGATCTCACTTGCTCAGCTTTCTGTGGCGTCAGCATTCCATTTTAGAATAACCAGACTTTACTCTGGAGATGTTACATTCCCTCATGTCCAAAAACATGTTACAAGCTTCACTGGCTTGGAACAAGCCCAAACACAAGGAAGGAAGTTACCTCTTCAGAAACTTGCTGCCTCACATCTGAATGCCCCTCTGAGAAAGATGCACCTCAGTGATTGCAAATCTCCCGTAACAGGACAGAAAGGACTGGAGTGCTGCTAAGTGTAAGACACAGGCCAACATCGACATTGAAGCTAAAATGTCAAATACGGAACAGACATTTGCCTAGATGTATCAGAGCTGATGCTAATTTGCCAAAGCAATTTAATAAATGAGAATTGTGTGCTGCTGTTAGCTAAATATATCATTGTTGTTGTTGTTCAATCACTCAGTCGTGTCTGACTCTTTGTGATCACATGGACTGCAGCATGCCAGGCCTCCCTTGTCTTCATTATCTCCCGGACTTTGCTCAAATTCATGCCCATTGAGTCGGTGATACTAATCTAACCATCTCATCCTCTGCCACCCTCTTTTTGCCCTCAATCTTTCCCAGCATCAGAGTCTTTTCCAATGAGTCAACTCTCCGCATAAGGTGGCCAAAATATTGGAGCTTCAACTTCAGCATCAGTCCTTCCAATGAATATTCAGGACTGATTTCCTTTAGGATTGACTGGTTTGCTCTCCTTGCAGTCCAAGGGACTCTGAAGAGTCTTCTCCAGCACTACAGTTTGAAAGCATCAATTCTTCATAGACATTATATTATACTTAATATTTTTCCTGGTCTACTGGTAAGAATGGAAAAGAGGGGTAAGCTATATAGTTTCAGGCTATAGTTATAAGAAACTAAGTCTAGGATTTGCCAAAGAATATTCTGTAAGCAAAAAAGATATTTCCTTCTCAGTTATAATTCTTATTAGCGGTTTTTAAGCTGTGAAATCCTCAGCTGTGTATTTTGAGAAAAATCAATCAACCCCTTGGAACCTCAGTTTACTCAACTGTATTTAATCTGTACTCTCAAGAATTCCTCTCAAGGGAATACCTAAATCTTTGGCACAGAACATTTGGGAGCTGTTATCTCTCTCTGCACACTTCCCAATTTAAAGAGGGAATTTAAAAAAAAAAAAAAAACTTTTCCTCATTGATCTCTGGTTTAAAATCTATCTGGCAAGTAAATTCCTACTTCTCCCTGACACTTTCTGGTTTCTTTTAATTATTATTTTTGAGTTAACCTGTTTCTTCAAACTGCATTCCTGCCACTAAATCTTTTTAAAGAGCCCAGTATTCTTTTTTTTTTTTTTTTACCATATGGAACAAAAATAAAATAATTTTTGTTCTTGACAAAAGACTGCTGCACCTGCCTAGAATTTTTTAAAAAGTATGCCCAGGGACCCCAGGAGTGTGCAGCAAACCATGCCATGACCCCACTTCACCAGCCATCACACCAGCAGCCAGCAGGGCTGGGGGTCAGCCCTGCATACCAGTTGCACCCCTTGTGGTCAGCCTGTCACAGGAGAAGGGCTCATGAAGCCCACAAGGGGGACCCCTTGCAACAGATAGCTCTGGTGACCAGCTCTGGAGTGTGCTGATGGGATACAAGGACAACTGCTACATAAGGCCACTCCACCAAGATGGAGAAGCAAACTAGCCTACCAAATACCTAGAAATAAACACAGAGAATTTGGGAAAATGAGGAGGGAAAACAAAGGAACAAGCCAAAACCCCAGAAGAACTAAGTGAAGTGGAGATAAGCAATTGACTTGATAAAAAGCTGAAGGTAATAACCATAAAAATGCTCCACAAACTTGGGAGAAGACTGGATATGAAAACAGAGAGAATTTCAAAGAGACAGAAAATATAAAGAAGAAACAAGCAGAGTTGATGAACAATTGAAACATACATCAGAAGGAGTCAAGAATGGATTAAATGACACAGAGAAGAGATAACAACCTGAAAGAAAGAAACATGGTAATGACCCAAGCTAAACAGAAAAAAAAAAAAAATTAAAAATGAGAACAGTTTAAGAGACCCCTGGGACAACATCAAATGTACTATCATTCCCATTATGGGAGCCCCATAATGAAAAGAGAGAGAATGAAAAGAGAGAGAAAAGGAAAGGGAACTTATTTGAAGAAATAATGACTGAAAAATTCCCTAACCTGGGAAGTTCCAGGAAGCACGGAGTCCCAAACAAGATCAACCCAAAGGGGTCCACACCGTTATAATTGAGAGAGGGGTACAGGATGGAGGGGACAAATAAATGCCTACAGCAAAACGACATTGATGTAGAGCAGAAGCCATCACAACATTGTAATTAGACTCCAAGTAAATAAATAAATAAAGACCTACAAAAACAATCCTAAAATATTAACCAATGGGTCACTGAATAAATAAAAAAGGAGATAAAAATGTATCTGGAGACAAGTGAAAATGGAAATGCAACGGTGTATGAGATGGAGCAAAACAGCTTTAAAGAGGAAGTTTATAAGAATACAAACCTACCTCAGGAAACAAGACAAGTCTCAAATGAACAGTTTAACTCTATAACTAAAGTGAAATGAAATTTGCTCAGTTGTGTCCGACTCTTTGCGACCCCATGGACTATACAGTCCATGAAATTCTCTAGGCCAGAATACTGGAGTGGGTAGCCTTTCCATTCTCCAGGGGCTCTTCCCAACCCAGGGATTGAACCCATGTCTCCCACATTGCAGGCGGATTCTTTACCAGATGAGCCACAAGGGAAGCCCAAAGGAACTCGAAAAGAAGAACAAACAAACCCAAGATTAGTAGAAGTGAAGAGATAATAAAGATCAGAGCAGAAATAGAGACTGGGAGGAAACACACACACACACACACACACACACACACAGAAAAGATCAATGTGAAACTGTAATCAGAAATCTTCCAGCAAACAAAAGCCCAGGTCCAGATGGCTTCACAACTGAATTCTACCAAAAATTTAGAGAAGAGCTAACACCTATCCTACTCAAACTCTTCCAGAAAATTGCAGAGGAAGGTAAACTTCCAAATTCATTCTATGAGGCCACCATCACCCTAATACCAAAACCTAACAAAGATGCCACACACACAAAAAGAAAACTATGGTCCCATCACTTCATGGGAAATAGATGGGGAAAGAGCGGAAATAGTGTCAGACTTTGTTTTTGGGCTCCAAAATCACTGCAGATGGTGACTGCAGCCATGAAATTAAAAGATGCTTACTCCTTGGAAGAAAAGTTATGACCAACCTGGGTAGCATATTCAAAGGCAAAGACATTACTGTGCCAACAAAGGTCCGTCTAGTCAAGGCTATGGTTTTTCCAGTGGTCATGTATGGATGTGAGAGTTGGACTGTGAAGAAAGCTGAGGGCCGAAGAATTGATGCTTTTGAACTGTGGTGTTGGAGAAGACTCTTGAGAGTCCCTTGGACTGCAAGAAGATCCAACCAGTCCATTTTGAAGGAGACCAGCCCTTGGATTTCTTTGGAAGGAATGATGCTAAAGCTGAAACTCCAGTACTTTGGCCACCTCATGCGAAGAGTTGACTCATTGGAAAAGACTGATGCTGGGAGGGATTGAGGGCAGAAGGAGAAGGGGACGACAGAGGGTGAGATGGCTGGATGGCATCAGGGACTCGATGGACATGAGTCTGAGTGAACTCTGGGAGTCGGTGATGGACAGGGAGGCCTGGCATGCTGCGATTCATGAGGTTGCAAAGAGTTGGATACGACTGAGCAACTGAACTGAACTGAACAGGCCAATATCAGTGATGAACACAGATGCAAAAATCCTTAACAAAATATTAGCAATCAGAATCCAACAACACATTAAAAAGATCATACACCATGACCAAGTGGGCTTTATCCCAGGGATGCAAGGATTCTTCAATATCTGCAAATCAATAAATGTAATATACCACATTAACAAATTGAAAAATAAAAACCATATGATTATCTCAATAGATGCAGAGAAATCAGAATCCAACAACACATTAAAAAGATCATACACCATGACCAAGTGGGCTTTATCCCAGGGATGCAAGGATTCTTCAATATCTGCAAATCAATAAATGTAATATACCACATTAACAAATTGAAAAATAAAAGCCATATGATTATCTCAATAGATACAGAGAAAACCTTTGGCAAAATTCAACATCCATTTATGATAAAAACTCTCCAGAAAGCAGGAATAGAAGGAACATACCTCAACATAATAAAAGCTATATATGACAAACGCACAGCAAACATTATCCTCAATGGTGAAAAATTGTAAGCATTTCCTCTAAAGTCAGGAAGAAGACAAGGGTGCCCACTCTCACCACTATTATTCAACATAGTTTTAGAAGTTTGGGCCACACCAGTCAGAGCAGAAAAAGAAGTAAAAGGAATCCAAATTGGAAAAGAAGAAGTAAAACTCTCACTGTTCGCAGATGACATGATCCTCTACATAGAAAACCCTACAGACTCCACCAGAAAATTACTAGAGCTAATCAATGAATATAGTAAAGTTGCAGGATATAAAATCAGCACACAGAAATCCCTTGCATTCCAATGAGAAAATAGAAATAGAAATTAAGGAAACAATTCCATTCACTATTGCAACAAAAAGAATAAAATACTTAGGAATATATCAACCTAAAGAAACTAAAGACCTATATATAGAAAACTACAAAACACTGGTGAAAGAAATCAAAGAATACACTAATAAATGGAGAAATATACCATGTTCATGGATCAGAAGAATCAATATAGTGAAAATGAGTATACTACCCAAAGCATTCTATAGATTCAATGCAATCCCTATCAAGCTACCAATGGTCTTTTTCACAGAGCTAGAACAAATAATTTCACAATTTGTATGGAAATACAGAAAACCTCGAATAGCCAAAGCAATCTTGAGAAGGAAGAATGGAACTGGAGGAATCAACCTGCCTGACTTCAGGCTTTACTACAAAGCCACAGTCATCAAGACAGTATGGTACTGGCACAAAGACAGAAATATAGATCAATGGAACAAAATAGAAAGCCCAGAGATAAATCCACACACTCATGGACACCTTATCTTTGACAAAGGAGGCAAGAATATACAATGGAGAAAAGAGAAGCTCTTTAACAAGTGGTGCTGGGAAAAGTGGTCAACCACTTGTAAAAGAATGAAACTAGAACACTTTCTAACACCATACACAAAAATAAACTCAAAATGGATTAAAGATCTAAACGTAAGACCAGAAACTATAAAACTCCTAGAGGAGAACATAGGCAACACACTCTCTGACATAAATCACAGCAGGATCCTCTATGATCCACCTCCCAGAATATTGGAAATAAAAGCAAAAATAAACAAATGGGACCTAATTAAAACTAAAAGCTTCTGCACAACACAGGAAACTATAAGCAAGGTGAAAAGACAGCCTTTGGAATGGGAGAAAATAATAGCAAATGAAGCAACTGACAAACAACTAATCTCAAAAATATACAAGCAACTTAGGCAGCTCAATTCCAGAAAAATAAATGACCCAATCAAAAACTGGGCCAAAGAACTAAATAGACATTTCTCCAAAGAAGACATACAGATGGCTAACAAACACATGAAAAGATGCTCAACATCACTCATTATCAGAGAAATGCAAATCAAAACCACAATGAGGTACCATTGCACACCAGTCAGAATGGCTGTGATCCAAAAGTCTACAAGCAATAAATGCTGGAGAGGGTGTGGAGAAAAGGGAACCTTCTTACACTGTTGGTGAGAATGCAAACTAAGACAGCCACTATGCATAACAGTGTAGATTCCTTATCTCTACATTCTACATAAGAACTGCCTTATGACCCAGCAATCCCACTGTACCCCAAAGTTCATCGCAATGCTGTTTATAATAGCCAGGACATGGAAGAAACCTAGATGTCCATCAGCAGATAAATGGTAAGAAAGCAGTGGTACATATACACAGTGGAGTATTGAAGTGAAGTGAAGTCGCTCAGTGGTTTCCGACTCTTTGCGACCCCGTGGACTGTAGCCCACCAGGCTCCTCCGTCCATGGGATTCACCAGGCAAGAATACTGGAGTGGGTTGCCATTTCCTTCTCCAGGGGATCTTCCCAACCCAGGGATTGAACCCAGGTCTCCCACATTGCAGGCAGATGTTTTAACCTCTGAGCCATCAGGGAAGCCCAGAGTATTACTCACCCATTAAAAAGAAAACATTTGAATCAGTTCTAATGAGGTGGATGAAACTGGAGCCTATATACAGTGAAGTAAGCCAGAAAGAAAAACACCAATACAGTATATTAATGCATATACATGGAATTTAGAAAGATGTTAACGATAACCCTGTATGCAAGACAGCAAAAGAGACACAGATGTATAGAACAGTCTTTTGGACTCTGTGGGAGAGGGAGAGGATGGGATGATTTGGGAGAATGGCAATGAATCATGTACAATATCACATATGAAATGAATCACCAGTCGAGGTTCAATGCATGATACTGGATGCTTGGGGCTGGTGCACTGGGACCACCCAGAGGGATGGTATGGGGAGGGAAGAGAGCGGGGGGTTCAGGATGGGGAACATTTGTATACCTGTGGTGGATTCATGTTGATGTATGGCAAAACCAATGCAATATTGTAAAGTAATTAACCTCCAATTAAAATAAATAAATTTATATTAAAAAATAAAAAATAAAATGTGAAAAAAAGAAAAGATCAATGCATCTAAGAATTGGTTCTTTGAAAAGAAAAAAACAGACAGACCTTTAGCCAGACTCATCAAGAAAAAAAAGCGGGCCCAAATAAAATCAGAAATGAAGGAGAAGAAGTCACAACCAACAACACAAAAATACAAAGGATCAGAAGAGATTACTATGAACAATTATATTCCAATAAAATGGACAACCAGAAGAAATGGATAAATTCCATTTCATACAGTATCCCAAAAATAAATCAGGAAGAAGTAGAGAATATGAACAGACTGATTACAAGTAATGAAATTGGCTTGTAATCTCTATCAGATCTTAAGTCTGATAAGTTTATTATACTTTGCAGTTCCATCTATGTGAGAAAGATTCAAATTCTCACTCCACAAGATCTAGGATTTAAGTGTCAATTTTCTTATCTGACAGAAAGTGGTTAATAACACCATCATGTATGCAATGCAAAATTACTTCACAAAGAAGCCTGCCAGTGATAATCCATTAGATTCTTTTTAGCTCCAAATGTCTCTGATTCTAATAATGAGTAAGATGTCTACCACCTAGTAAAGAGCCCTGCGAAAGGTAGTCAGGCAAGGAATATGGAGGGAAGGTTTTCCTTTTGTCTTTTTCTTTTCATCCACTGTGAGGGAGGATGAAGTCAACAGCTGTTGAAACAAACAAGCTCACTTAGTGAGTTGAATAATATCAAACTATTGCTCAAATGAAAAGAGCAGCTGGCTTTTTACCAAGACATCATTGTCATACACACCCTCACATTTGGGATCATTAGAAATTTACATGGGGTGAATAGCACTGGAAAACTATATTTACTTTTCCATAAATCATCAGAAAAATGCTAGCATACTCTCAGTGAGATATGAGCAAAAAAAGAAAACACACACTCACCCAAGCAGATGTGTATTTTTCATGTGAATGTGAGGGAAACTGCTAGAAATAAATTTAAGCTTTCCAGAGACAAAGAAGTGGCAGGCATTCAAAGGAAGATAGATGCTGAGAGGAAAACGGGCAAGTGTAACAGAGAAAAATATGATCAATTTAAAAGCATAAATTACTTCAAATGTTTTAGATAGAACTAATTATTCCTAGGCCTGTTAAGAAGTCCGACCTCCGGATAATAGCATTTCAGACCTAAGAAGGTCTAAGCATACACTTCCAAATTTTATTCAGTTTACTTTTGTCTGATTAACACTCCAATACGGAAAAATTACAAAGTGTAAATAATAAGAAAAAATCCATAATTCATATGCTAGTAAAAGTTAACTTGTAAATCCTTTTAGTATATCTTCCATATATTTCAACATAGAGGATATCAAACAGTACCTAAAGTTTTGAATTCTATTTTTGTTATTTAATATTATTTTACAAATTTTTCAATGTCATTTGAAATACTTTATAAACATTGGTAATGAAAGTAAAATGTTCCCTTCTATGAATGTTCACAATTACTAACTACTCCTCAATAATGGGAATTTTATTTTGGATTATCTTGTAACTGTAGAGTTACAAAGTAATAAACACTTTCTTTCTTATATTACAAAATTAATAATGTTATTGTGGAAATATGGAGAATAAAGAAATATAGCAAATTAAAAACAAATTTTATCTCCATTTCTTTCCTTATTAAGGCAATTGCTTGTAACACTTCTTTTCTAGGTACCAGAAATCTTCTATCATCTTTGGCCTTTTTCCAGATCCATCTTCCCTATGCTCCATCACATCAGTTCTCTTGGACAACACTGTATCTTAAATTCAATAAATCATATTTCAAGTTCTTTGAAAACCCCTAAAGGAGATACTTTCTGGTGTTATGTTCAACAGATTTCTGGTGTTGCCTTACAAATTTAGATACAAAACAGGTTGCCAATTTCCTTCATCTGTTGAGCTGGCCTCATATCACCTATTCAATGATAGGTGATTTCCTTTCTATTTTACCCAAATATTTGTGAGGGACCCCTAATGACTATCAAACTGCTGTTGGCTTAAGATGAAGCCTGTATCTAGTAGCCTGTTCCATGAAGGACACTGCTCACATTCTGATTGTTATTATTTTATTGTAAAGCTCTTTGTTACCAGGTTTCTTGGGTCAGATTCTCCTCATGATGACGTTGAGATGAGGATTCCAGTGGAAGTGATTTATTAAGAAAGTGATTTCATAGGAAATCAGGAAAGGGATGGAGGAAGAAGAGGAGCAAAGAGGGAACCAAGCAAGGCTGTGATTTCAGGCAAAGTCCAGCTTAAGCTTCATCCAACTGGAGTCCAGTTGCCAGACTTTCAGACAGTACAGTTCAGTTGCTCAGTCATATCCAACTCTTTGCCATCCCATGGACTGCAGCACACCAGGCTTCCTCGTCCATCACCAACTCCCAGAGCTTGCTCAAACTCATGTCCATTGAGTTGGTGATCCTCTCCATCCAACCATTTCATCCTCTAGCATCCCCTTCTCCTGCCTTCAAACTTTCCCAACATCAGGGTCTTCTCCAATGAGTCAGGTCTTTGCATCAGGTGGCCAAAGTACCGGAGTTTCAGCTTCAGCATCAGACTTTCCAAAGAATATTTAGGATTGATTTCCTTTAGGATGGACTAATTGGATCTCCTTGCATCCAAGGGACTCTCAAGAGTCTTCTCCAACACCATAGTTCAAAGGCATCAATTCTTTGGCACTGTTTTCCTTATAGTCCAGCTCTCACATTCCTACATGACTACTGGAAAAACCATAGCTTTGACTAGATGGACCTTTGTTGGCAAAGTAATATCTCTGCTTTTTAATATGTTGTTTAAGTTGGTCATAGCTTTTCTTCCAAGGAGCAAGCGTTTTTTAATTTCATGGCTGCAGTCATCATATGCAGTGATTTTGGAGTCCCAAAAAATAAAGTGTGTCATTGTTTCCATTGTTTCCCCATTTATTTTCCATGAAATGATGGGACCAGTTTCCATGATCTTAGTTTTTTAATGTTGAATTTTAAACCAACTTTTTTATTCTCCGTTTTCACTTTCATCAAGAGGTTCTTTAGCTCTTCTTCGCTTCCTGCCATAAGGGTGGTGTCATCTGTGTATTTGAGGTTATTGATATTTCTCCCACAGTCTTGATTCCAGCTTGTCATTCTGATCGCCCTGCCCTTCAGAAGAAGACCCAGTTTCCCCCATAGTCAGTCTCTCCCATCAGGAAGTTTCCATAAGCCTCTTATCCTTATTCTTCAGAGGGCAGACAGAATGAAAACCACAACCACAGAAAACTAATCAAACTTATCACATGGACCACAGCCTTGTATAACTCAATGAAATTATGAGCCATGCTGTGTAGGGCCCTCCAAGACATACGGGTCACGGTGGGGAGTTCTGACAAAATGTGGTCCACTGGAGAAGGGCATCGCAAACCATTTCAGTATTCTTGCCTTGAGAACCGCATCAACAGTATTAAGACTTTCAGACATTTGAACCTAAACATCAGCCATTGCTGAACAGCTGCTCTGAGGACCCTAACCTCCCTGATGACAACTCCTATACCCTCTGCAGAGGGTGCCAAAAGGTGTCAGATGCAGGTCTTCAGAAGCAAAATACAAGGCAGCTGGTAGAGGATTCACAAAAAGAGCAAAGGGGCTCCAGGACATCTGCTGGACCATCACACCATTCACTGTTCTCATGAGCTGAATGTTTGTTTCCCAGCATTCATATGCTGAGACCTCATCCTCAATGTGATGGTATTAGGAGGTGAGGCCTTTGGGAGGTAACTAAACCATGGGGGGTGAGCCTTCATGAAATGGGATTAATGCTTTTATGAGAAGAAAGATGTTTCTCTCTACCATGTAAGGATAAAATGACTGGCTATGATCCAGGAAGTAGGCTCTCACCAGACACTGAATGCATTGGAACCCTGATCTTAGACTTGACAAATCAATTGATAAATCAGTTTCTGTTGGTTAAGCCACCCAGGCTACAATACCTTCTTATAGCATTTATTACTGATTAATCTGCCTGCCAATGCAGGGAATACGGGAGACATGGATTCAGTCCCTAGGTGGGGAAAGCCCTCTGGAGGAGGGCATGGTAACCCAGTCCAGTATTCCTGCCTGGAGAACCCCTTGGACAGAGAAGCCTGTCAGGCTACAATCCCTAATGTTGCAAAGAATTGGACATGACTGACAGCACGCATGCATGCACACAAGACAGCTACACATATCAAAATCCTCACTAAACTGTAGACCTGGGCTTTGTGATTTTATCTATCTTCTATCTAGCCCCGAGAATTCCATTATTAATGGTATGGCACGTTGAATTTAATCCTGTTGGAAGCTTTCACAAAAATAATTTGTTTTTAACTATTTGACAGTTAAGCTAGTTTTGATTCAGAATTCAAAACAGTTCAATATTTTTAAGATGCAGGTCTTTTTGTGGATGACTTTAGCAGAGAGAAAGTGTAAAATTTTGGAAACTGTACAACAGAATAGGAAATACTAGAGATCTCTTCAAGAAAATTAGAGATACCAAGGGAACATTTCATGCAAAGATGGGCTTGATAAAGGACAGAAATGGTATGGACCTAACAGAAGAAGATATTAAGAAGAGGTGGCAAGAATACACAGAACTGTACAAAAAAGATCTTCACCACCAAGATAATCATGATGGTATGATCACTCACCTAGAGCAGACATCCTGGCATGTGAAGTCAAGTGGGCCTTAGAAAGCATGACTATGAACAAAGCTAGTGGAGGTGATGGAATTCCAGTTGAGCTATTTCAAATCCTGAAAGATGATGCTGTGAAAGTGCTGTACTCAATATGCCAGCAAATTTGGAAAACTCAGCAGTGGCCACAGGACTGGAAAATGTGTTTTCATTCCAATCCCAAAGAAAGGCAATGCCAAAGAATGCTTAAACTACCACACAACTGCACTTATCTCACATGCTAGTGAAGTAATGCTCAAAATTCTCCAAACCAGGCTTCAGCAATATGTGAATCATGAACTTTTAGATGTTCAAGCTGGTTTTAGAAAAGGCAGAGAAACCAGAGATCAACTTGCCAACATCCTCTGGATCATGGAAAAAGCAAGAGAATTCCAGAAAAACATCTATTCCTGCTTTATTGACTATGGCAAAGCCTTTGACTGTGTGGATCACAATAAACTGTGGAAAATTCTGAGAGAGATGGGAATATCAGACCAACTAACCTGCCTCTTAAGAAACCTATATGCAAGTCAGGAAGCAACAGTTAGAACGGACATGGAAAAACAGACTGGTTCCAAATAGGAAAAGGAGTACATCAAGGCTGTATATTGTCACCCTGCTT
The DNA here is from genome assembly GCA_006408695.1 of Aepyceros melampus. NCBI lineage: Eukaryota > Metazoa > Chordata > Mammalia > Artiodactyla > Bovidae > Aepyceros > Aepyceros melampus. The sequence goes on along the minus strand of SJXQ01004190.1, from coordinate 273,534 downwards.
ATTTAACTTCTATGCAGAGTACATCATGAGAAACGCTGGGCTGGAAGAAGCACAAGCTGGAATCAAGACTGCCGGGAGAAATATCAATAACCTCAGATATGCAGATGCCACCACCCTTATGGCAGAAAGTGAAGAGAAACTAAAAAGCCTCTTGATGAGAGTGAAAGAGGAGAGTGAAAAAGTTGGCTGAAAGCTCAACATTTAGAAAAGTAAGATCATGGCATCTGGTCCCATCACTTCATGGGAAATAGATGGGGAAACAGTGGAAACAATGTCAGACTTTATCTATTGGGGCTCCAAAATCACTGCAGATGGTGACTGCAGCCATGAAATTAAGACACTTACTCCTTGGAAGAAAAGTTATGATAAACATAGATATCATATGAAAAGCAGAGACATTACTTTTCCAACAAAGGTCCATCTAGTCAAGGCTATGGTTTTTCCTGTGGTCATGTGTCTATTCGAGAGTTGGACTGTGAAGAAAGCTGAGCGCTGAAGAATTGATGCTTTTGAACAGTGGTGTTGGAGAAGACTCTTGAGAGTCCCTTGGACTGCAAGGAGATCCAATCAGTCCATTCTAAAGGAGATCAGTCCTGGGAGTTCTTTGGAAGGAATGATGCTAAGGCTGAAACTCCAATACTTTGGCCACCTCAGGCAGAGTTGACTCAATGGAAAAGTCTCTGATGCTGGGAGCGATTGGGGGCAGGAGGAAAAGAGGGTGACAGAGGATGAGACGGCTGGATGGCATCATTGACTTGATGGACGTGAATTTGAGTGAACTCCGGGAGATGGTGATGGACAGGGAGGCCTGGTGTGCTGTGACTCATGGAGTCACAAAGAGTCGGACACGACTGAGCAACTGAACTGAACTGAACTGAAGTAAAACAAATAGCTAGCACTGAGGTTAATGGATGAAGTCTAATGTTATTTATACATAAAGGCAATAATCAGTGTTAAATTGTATTGGGAAAAAAATGGATTTTAAAAAAGTTAGTTGTTACCCAGATTAACCATGGAGTTAATTTTACAAATTGTTGGGATTGGGAATTACTACCTTGCAGTTCCTTCTCATTGTAACAGATGGAAAACAAGTCTGAACTTCCACATGACGATCTGGAGTGTAAACTCCATCAACAAAAGCATCAGTGGAGGTCTAAAAATTCCCATTGGATAGGCTTTTCAGTTATAGCTTAATTGGAAACACTTCTGATCAAAATGAGACATGAGAATAAAGAGAGGTTATCCCAGGAGGCAGAGATGATATGATTTACCCATCAAAACTCAGGCAGAAAAGTAGCAAATTGTTGCACTTTCCCTCAGCGTCTTGCAATATAGGAACGGAAGCATAAACACCTGCTCTGTCTGAGTCCAGATAGCACAATAGGAGAGAAACCACATACGGTTTTAAAAGCAATTTCTTTTTGGCCTAATTACCATTTCCACTGATAACATGACTGTTTTTTAGGCATACGAAAACCAGCCTCACAAAACAGGTAAAACTATTCAATGTGGAGATAAAAAGAGACTAGAATAGTTCTTTTCACACTTCCTGAATTGCAAGAGAATAAAAAACTACTTGTCTATAAGCTCAAGCAGAAATATTAGGAGAAGAAAAGTAATATCATGCCTCCAATCCATCCCTGTTTTTCACAGTTTTTCTTGGTAGCTGAACTAGAAGGTTCAAGTTCCATCAAGAAATCTAACACCAGATAAGAAGTTCATGCAACAACAGCAATTTACATATAATTATTTTGTTTCACCATCTGTTACCCATCACGCGCTACTACCAAAATAGCTTCAATGAAGTACAACGGCTATTTGTGTAAGGCACCCCAGTTAACCCCATGATGTTCCTTTGATGATCAGAATACCTATAAAACACCCCCCCCCGGCATCAACACTGAAATAACTTTTTTTAAAAGATCAAACTTTATGCAGTGTATTTACAGTTAATATACTAAAGTTTTTAGATGCACCCATTTCATGCCCATTAAGCACTGTTTTTCTCTAATATGTACTCACATGCTTGATTTTTTTTTTCTTTCTTTCCTTACACAACACGAGGCTAATAAATGTGAGAAACCAGCTAGATAACTATAAATTTGAGAAGAACTTTGTGATACGTGTTTGGACAACATAGTTTAGGGGATGGTGAGTTGAATGTTCAAAGACAGGCAGATTGAGAGACTCAGTGAAAGGATGTGAAGTCTAAGTGATGTCTTATCCTACCATTGGAGGGAATGTGGCACCCTACATATAACCAGCTTTCTTTTCACCCAGCAGAAAGGGGTCAGGCTTCAACAGAAAGCACTGGCATGGAGATGTCTCCCTTATGTAGTGGCTGCTGCTGCTGCTAAGTCGCTTCAGTCGTGTCCAACTCTGTGTGACTCTATAGACGGCAGCCCACCAGGCTCCTCTGTCCCTGGGTTCTCCAGGCAAGAACACTGGAGTGGGTCGCCATTTCCTTCTCCAATGCATGAAAGTGAAAAGAGAAAGTGAAGTCGCTCAGTCGTGTCTGACTCTTAGCGACCCCATGGACTGCAGCCTACCAGGCTCCTCCGTCCACGGGATTTTCCAGGCAAGAGTACTGGAGTGGGGTGCCATTGCCTTCTCTGCCCTTACGGTAGGCAAGTGGTCAAAGAACAAGAGAGCAGCATCAGAGCCTAGGGATGAGCATTGACAAGAAAGTGGCCATTCCAGGGAAGGGTGTGGCTTTCAAATACCTGAGGGCACAACTGGGAAAATGGCAACATGGGTCTCCTACAAGGCACTGGATTTCCTGGTCCCCCAAAATAAAGCAGCAAGTGGCAATTGGAGGATTTTGTGCATGTGTAGCAGAAAAGAGTATCTGGAGTACAAACAGCCAAGAGGCTTTATCCAAGTACCTTGGCAGGAACCTGCAAGAACAGACTTGCAAAGTCCTTTTTTTGCACCATCTGTATGCTTCCAATAATCAGAAATGGGTCTCTAGGAGATGACAAAGAAAATAGTGTGAAAATCAAGAAAGAGAATTTTAATACATATCCAATAAAATAAAATTGCTAGAGAAAAAGAAGGAAATGTGTAATGAGAAAGTATATAAAGAGATTCAAGAGCAACACCAAAAAATTATGAAAAGAGAATATAGAATTCTATTGGAATATATTTGAAAACCTGGAGTAAATGAATGAATTCCTAAAAAGTACCCATTGTTAAGTTATGTGGGAAACTTGGATGGACCAAATCCAATAGAAGAGAGTTGAAAGGTGATTAAAGACATATTATTGGAAAAGGCTCCCCCCAAATATAAAATATTTAGGAATAAATTTAACATAAAAGCCACAAGACTTATGTTTATGATTATCAACCTTGTCTTTATTTAAACGTACCTTGGGGAGCTTTAAAATATCCTGATGTTCTCAGACAAATCATAATTTCTAGGTGTGAACCCCCTATGCAACCACACTTTTAAAGCTTGTAAATAATTCTAGTGTGGTATTGAGTTCAAGAGTCACTGGTCTATATGAAGAAAACTATAAACTTGTATTGAAAGAAATAAGACAAAATCTGAAAGGAACACACAATCTTCTTGATGAGAAAGCTTAATTTCAGAGCATTGTTTATTCTCTTGAATTAATGTATACATTTAATGAAACTCCAATCAGAAACTCAACAGCTCTTTCCAACTGGAGAAACTAAATTTAGATTTATACTAGAAATGAGAACGCTTACCAAGGAAGAGTCAAGAAAAAGATCATAATGATTTTGTGTGTGTGTGTGTGTATATGTGTCAGTTGCTTAGTCACGTCCAACTCTTTGCAACCCCATAGACGTAGCCCACCAGGCCCCTCCGTCCACAGGATTCTCCAGGCAAGAACACAGGAGTAGATTGCTGTTTTCTTCTCCAAAAGGAACTATAGAAAGAAAGAAAGTGCAGTCGCTCAGTTGTGTTCGATTCTTTGCGACCCCATGGACTGTAGCCTACCAGGCTCCTCCATCCATGGAATTTTCCAGGCAAGAGTACTGGAGTGGGTTGCCATTATGAATATTTATGAAATATTATGAATAATTAATTCATGACTGCATTTATATAAGAGGACAAATAGATCAGTGGCACAGAAAAGAGAATCCAGAAACAGCATCCAATACACATGAAAGGCATCAGAAGATCTATGTGGTAAATTCAATTACATGAGAAAATGATGGATTATTTAATAAACAGTACTGATACAACTTGGAAAGTGCTCTATCTTTTAATGTTTACCAGTAAACTCAAATTTATTTATCATTGTAAATATGCAGAAAATAATAAAGGTATACATTCATATGTAGGCTTTCTAGGGAACTTCATGTTAAAAACAGGCAGGTTGGGACCTCCTTAACCAGGACTGCTTCTCTTCTCTATTTTTCTCTAACAATCATCTCAGTTCCCCCCCTTCTTCTTCATTCTTTTCAGGCACATAAAACTGGGTTTTCAACAGCATCCTGTTCCTTCAATTATTTAAAAATTCTTATCACTTCCATGTGCTCTTCTACCAGAGACTTTATGCACTCAGTAAAAGGTAAATAGAGCCTAGAATGGTCATTCATACACAGCACCTTTCCATATATCCTCCCCACACTCTGAGGCATCAAGGAGTGAAGACCACTTTGAGTCTAGAATCTATCAATCAGATGACTCTAGCTTCATCATGACTAGAAGGAAAAATAGTTACTTTGCCTTGCATTTTTCCTACTTACAGAAATAGATTTTCTCTTTGATTTTTCAATGGAAAGAAAAGCATTTGGCATCTTAAGCTGTTTAATTGGTATAGAAATTAATCTGCCTAAATTAGGAAGTCTCTACAGCAACTTGGCTTCAGTATATTGGCTAACCCAGCAGAACAGACTATGGGAAATTATACTGACCTTAATTACACAGTGAATTCATACTGGATACCCATACATGATTTGGGTCTAATTTCTTCTCATATCTAAACACCATAAACATTTTATAATAGTTTAAATGTAGATGATCAGAATTACTTTATTATAGGAAGGTTTTCTTTATCAAACATACCAGAATTTATATACTCAAATAAGTGGAGCCTCTCCAAAATATCCCATGACACTGTCATTGCTGTTACTAAAAATAGGTTTGCTTTTCTTTTCTCATAAATTAATTTATATCTTGTCAAAAATTCTTTGACTCTAAGTGATCCTTTGAAACTAAATGTGCGATCTGACTTCAGCCAAAATCATAAAGTGTAAAATCCACCTTTCCATAATAATACTCAAGTATTGAATATACATAGTTACATAGAAAAAAGTTGGGGAAACTCCACAAATAATACTCTGTGTGTGCACCCACATGTACCCATAACAAGATAATAAGTTCTAGTTTTTTAGGTGTTTCAAATTTATTTTCAACATAATTCTAAATATTTAGTGTTTCTAGTCATTTTTTTGATGGATTATACTGCTATTTTATGGTCAAATTACCATCCAAATGCTGCACAGATACATAAATATTTATCTTTTAGACCCAAATGATCCCTTCACTGAACCCAACTCAGTCTGCTCAACAATTCTCCAAGGATCTTACTATTGGAGACTTCAAGGTATTTTTTATGTTACAAATAATCCTGGGGCTAAATGACCCTCCTCAACCCTTTGTCAACAACTGTCTAGTATTGCTTTTGAGACCTGATTCTGGATGTCACTTTGAGATGTTCTTTTCTGTAAAATGAAATGTTTTCACTTAGAGTAGCACTTGCCTAAGAGATAAAATCAAGTTTTGTGTTTCATTACAACAGGTCCTAATCAGCTGAAGTTGATTAACAACTAGGGGTTTTGCTGCTGCTGCTGCTGCTGCTAAGTCGCTTCAGTCGTGTCTGACTCTGTGCGACCCCATAGACGGCAGCCCACCAGGCTCTCCCGTCCCTGGGATTCTCCAGGCAAGAACACTGGAGTGGGTTGCCATTTCCTTCTCCAATGCATGAAAGTGAAAAGTGAAAGTGAAGTCACTCAGTCGTGTCTGACTCTTAGTGACCCCATGGACTGCAGCCCACCAGGCTCCTCCGTCCACGGGATTTTCCAGGCAAGAGTACTGGAGTGGGGTGCCATTGCCTTCTCCTAGGGGCTTTGAGTGACCCTCAAACAGCTTGCCATAGGAGCATCACCTGGGAATTTGTTCGAAATGCACATTCTCAAGCCCTAGCTCAGACCTGCTGAATCAGAAACTCTGGGGTGGCACCCAGAAGTCTGTTTAAAATAAGCCCTTCAGGTGTTTCTGACTACATACTCAAATTTAACAACCATTTATCTGGGGTATCAATAAATGCCTATCACATTGACCCTGCCAATCCTTCTTCAGCTAAAGTTAATCTTAAGGAAACCCCACAATTCTAGGTGGAAAACTGGAAAAAGACACAAAGAATGCAGTTGGAATTTTAGGCTCATAGAGGGATCTGAGTCTTTTATTAAAACTACAAACATGTAGATCTTAAAAGTTCTCATCAAAAGAAAAAAATTCTGTAACTTTGTATGGTGAAATAGCTAATTAAACTTATTGTGGTGATAATTTTGCAATATATACAAATGTTGAATCATGTTATATACAACATACCTACTTCTTATCTCATGTTTATTTTCCTACCTTCTCTTATCCTGGCTATATGAGTCCACATACCTCTCTGACTCTTCTGGGTGCCTTCTGCAAGGTTACATATGGGTCCTGAAAAGAAAAAACAGTCATCTCTAACTTTCCATCCTTTATTCATATTTCATTTTATCTCTCCATAGTAAACCAACTATCAATGCAAAACACACAGTTTCTAGGAAATCTTGCATCATTTAAAGAGTTCTCCATCAAAACCTATTTCTTTTTGCACCTTTTCACTAAAAGTGGGACTTTGTGATAGCTCACATTTTCTATGACTACTGTAGTCTTTAAACATCCAGTGAAACAGTCCCTTAACTGTTAGCTCCTTCTAGCAGCAGGAGGCAAGTGTTGATTGGTGGAAAAATGGGCATGGAAGTAAGAAAAGCATGGATTCTGAATGGATGCTGATTGGCAAAGTAAGAGAATAATGAATTTTTCTAATCTTTTCTTTGTGCTGCTGCTAAGTCGCTTCAGTCGTGTCCAACTCTGTGCGACCCCATAGACGGCAGCCCACCAGGCTCCCCCGTCCCTGAGATTCTCCAGGCAAGAACACTGGAGTGGGTTGCCATTTCCTTCTCCAATGCATGAAAGTGAAAAGTGAAAGTGAAGTTGCTCAGTCATGTCCAACTCTTAGCGACCCCATGGAATGCAGCCTACCAGGCTCCTCCGTCCATGGGATTTTCCAGGCAAGAGTACTGGAATGGGGTGCCATTTCTTTGTGCTAGATCTTCCTAAATCATAAATCCTGTGGGCACACAATAAATGTAAATTTTAATAGCTCTTTGGAGTAGTTGGTCTTCACCTTGACTAGAATGTCAGAATCATTTGGAGAATTTTTTTAAATTTCTAGGCACAGTACCCACGTATTAGAAACTCTTAAATTTCCCAGGTGGTTCCAATGAGTAGTGAAGGTTGGAACCACTGTTTTCAATTTCCTAGTTAAAGACTGTTAACAATTGGGTATCTTTGTTTCTCAATATTCTTGATTTTACAATCAACTCCTAAAGGTCAGACCACAATTGGATCAAGAACCACACCTAAAGGGAAACTGAGAGATCCCGCAATAGCTCTAGAATCAAAATAAGACAATGATTACAAGATCAATAAGCTTTGATGCTGTCTATTTTCCTTTGTTTACAATGCTTTGTTTTTGTTCTATCCAGGATCCCTATGCTGCTTTAGTGACAAAGTATCCACTACTGTTGAAGAAAACTATGGGATAAATCCGCTAATATTGAAGCTTCAATGACCCAAAAGGAGACTGTTCTCTTTGGTGGACGTTTGCATTTCTGAAAGTTATCTGAAGAGGAAAACATCTAACTCAATGAGCTAAAATGCTAATGACCATTATTCAGGCTAAAGAGATTTTTTTTAATCCAAGAGATATTCCCATGATGCTCTGTGTGCTGGCTCTGGGAAAGATAGTTTGCAGATTTCCAGACCCAGCATCTCATGAAAAGATATAAAGTAAGGGCTTGGAGCTGATTGATGATACATTAAAAACTGACAAATATAGGCATGATGCAAAAGAATATGTAGCTCATGGCTGGGGACAGAACAGACATTCAACAAACATCCTCACTTTCATTAATGTTTTCCTCCTTTCCCAATTACTGACTTTTTAGAATCCTTGAAAACATTTTACAAATTCTTCAACTATTCAGGAAACTTAAAGCAATGTCTGATTGAGAGGATAAATACTGACTTTAATTTTTGGAATTAGAAGTAGTTTTGTATATGTCAGGGCTTCTCTAGTGGCTCAGACAGTAAATAATCTGCCTACAATGCAAGAGACCCAGGTTCAGTCCCTGGGTCAGGAAGATCCCCTGGAGATGGAAATGGCAACCCACTCTAGTATGCTTGCCTGAAGAATCCTATGGACAGAGGAGCCTGGTGGACTACAATCCATGGGGTCCCAAAGAGTCAGACATGACTGACAACTAACACTTTCACTTTGTATATGAGATGGGAATCTCTTCAATTTTTGAGTAACATTGATGCACATCAGTTAGAATCCTTGCTAAATCACCCCTTCCACTACTTATGGCACTAAAATTCACTGTCTTGGTTAGTTTGAGGACATTTCTAACCCATAAATACTAATAGCTAAGTGTGGCTTTCACATACTTGTATCTATAATTTAAAGACAATTTGCAATGCCATACTAAATAAGTTGGAAGTAAAAAATTCAAAGCTCAGTAACTTTTCATACATGTTCATCATTTTGATTATCAACTTACTTTTAAAGAGTGTCTGAATAGAAAAGTTACTAAGTACAATGGGAAAAAAAGAGATCTTTCACAATTTGCCAAGTTATGCACCACTTATTTTTCAATAAGCATCTTGTTTTATTTTAAATAAGAAGAAAGGCAAGAAGCTTCTTCATGCATGCTGTTTCTAATCACTGTTTAAAGACAGACATGAAGAGATAATTATAGAATCACTGCAAAAACGCTATTCATTGAGGTCACTTCCTCCAGGGGTAAGGTCCAACCTTGTGGTCAATTGTGGTGGGTCAGTAGATCAAGATGGGGGTGTGGCTGGCAATTTAAGTATGAAATTAGATTTCCAGTATAATCAGTCATCTAATTGCACAGCCAAATGTATTCTGCATTTGCACATTTAATTAATTACGTCTTAATTGAAAGCATTCTACTCATAATGATTTGTTCTAATTTTCTTTTAAATCAAATTACCAAGGGAAAAATTTAGTTTGGGAATTCATTTATAGAAGAGTTTATATATGCATATATTGTAAAAAATAATGAATTTTTCAAAATGTTTCTTAAAAGGAAAAGTCTTTCAGTTTCTTTATAGGTGCAAAGGAAAACATTAAAGACAATCCAGATAAATTGATTTCATTTGAAGGAGCATCTAACCTTGAAGATGGAAAGAATATTCCTTTTACTGTTTTAGATGTGCCCATTATAATATTGGTGTAATTAGTCTTTTAGCTACACTAAGATTCCTGGGTCAGTGCAAATGGCCTTGTTTATTTAGAAGGGAAATACTCTGAAAAAGTGTCTCATTAGTCTGGGGTTTCAGGCACACACAGTCTAGTCTACAAATAAAATAGTCATTTAAATGGCCTTTTTGAAAATTGTGCCTCATAGGGCACTGCTGCATGAAATGAGGTCTTTATTTCCACATCTAAGCAGTTCCAGAAAACCAGAAAGGGTTGACTTTGTGTATTTGGACATGCTACATTTGATAAATCCTAATATTCAGATATTAGCAGTTGGGTAGGTTTTTGCACTTACTGTGATTTTAGTTTTAAAGCCATCTATTAACTTAGCATTATAGAAGAAATGTGAGAAAATGCAGAAAAAGGGTATTTCTAGTTGTGTTTTTTGGCATATAATTGGAAAGAAGTCAGACTAAGCTTTTAAAATTAATTCCATATAATGTCACACAAACTATGTCCTATGGGATGCTCAAAGTCAGTTTGTGATTCATTTGAGAGACATAGGTCTGAAATTACAGACTTGTACATATAACAGTTTAGCTTAGGCATTTAATTTAGCATCCATTAAAGCTTCTCTTCCATACTGATCCTTGCCCTGAACAAGATGTCATTTCATAAACCTAATTAAACATGGTACTTACTGTGGCTTAAATACCAAGACAGATTTAATGTATTGTCTAATTTCACAGATCAGCAGTGTTTCTCTTCCTGCATCACTTGTCCATGACAGTAACATAAGTGAACAGTCTGTGTCAGTGAACGTGCCAGAATTAAAATAGTAAAAATATGGCTGTCCTGAAGGTAAGACCAGTTGGGAGTTTCTCCTCCAACATGTCACAGAGTTGTTGGATATAATATGAAATTAATACTCAAAATAGATAGATTTCGGCCTTTTTGAAATAAGGCAGAATGGTCTCCAAATTGTTGAATTAAAATGCTTAATCAGTAAGTAAACTGGTGATATTTTCATCAACATCTGAGTTACTTTTCCAATGTGGTACATTTTCCTGATTAGAGAGACTGCCATTTTGTTTGCTTAAATAGAGAGAAGTCAACAGAACTGTTTCATTCTTGTCTCACAGTCTCACCCCTTCTCTTCTCTGTCCAGGTCTTACCCATCGTAATGTTGATATGAACTATGTCAGGTAATGTTGATTGTCTAGCCAAGAACCACAATCCCTTAGTTTATAATAATCATATTTTGTGCACATTGCAACACGTTTACAGAACTTGGATTCCTCTCCCAATCTGAGGGGATGAACCATGATTGGTCTAAGCCATGACTGTTGTGGTATGTTGTCTTCAGTTCAGTTCAGTTGCTCAGTTGTGTCCGACTCTTTGTGACCCCATGAACTGCAGCACGCCAGGCCTCCTTGTCCATCACCATCTCCTGATGGTTCACTCAAACTCATGTCCATCAAGTCGGTGATGCCATCCAGCCATCTTATCCTCGGTCGTCCCCTTCTCCTCCTGCCCCCAATCCCTCCCAGCATCAGGGTCTTTTCCAATGTGTCAACTCTTCGCATGAGGTGGGCACAATATTGGAGTTTCAGCCTCAGCATCATTCCTTCCAATGAACACCCAGGACTGATCTCCTTCAGAATGGACTGGTTGGATCTCCTTGCAGTCCAAGGGACTCTCAAGAGTCTTCTCCAACACCACAGTTCAAAAGCATTAGTTCTTCAGCACTCAGCTTTCTTCACAGTCCAACTCTCACATCCATACATGACCACAGGAAAAACCATAGCCTTGACTAGACGGACCTTTGTTGGCAAAGTAATGTCTCTACTTTTGAATATGCTATCTAGGTTGGTCATAACTTTTCTTCTAATGAGTAAGAGTCTTTTAATTTCATGGCTGCAGTCACCATCTGCAGTGATTTTGGAACCCCCAAAACTAAAGTCTGTCACTGTTTCCACTGTTTACCCATCTATTTCCCATGAAGTGATGGGACCAGATGTCATGATCTTCGTTTTCTGAATGTTGAGCTTTAAGCCAACTTTTTCACTCTCCTCTTTCAGTCTCATCAAGAGGCTTTAAAAAACCATAGCCTTGACTAGACGGACCTTTGTTGGCAAAGTAATGTCTCTACTTTTGAATATGCTATCTAGGTTGGTCATAACTTTTCTTCTAATGAGTAAGAGTCTTTTAATTTCATGGCTGCAGTCACCATCTGCAGTGATTTTGGAACCCCCAAAACTAAAGTCTGTCACTGTTTCCACTGTTTACCCATCTATTTCCCATGAAGTGATGGGACCAGATGTCATGATCTTCGTTTTCTGAATGTTGAGCTTTAAGCCAACTTTTTCACTCTCCTCTTTCAGTCTCATCAAGAGGCTTTTTAGCTCCTCTTCACTTTCTGCCATAAGGGTGGTGTCATCTGCATATCTGAGGTTATTGAATTTCTCCCAGCAATCTTAACTCCAGCTTGTGTTTCTTCCAGCCCAGCTTTTCTCATGATGTACTCTGCATATAAATTAAATAAGCAGGGTGACAATATACAACCTTGACATACTCCTTTTCCCATTTGGAACCAATCTGTTTTTCCATGTCCAGTTCTAACTGTTGCTTCCTGACCTGCATACAGGTTTCTCAAGAGGCAGGTCAGGTGGTCTGGTATTCCCATCTCTTTCAGAATTTTCCACAGTTGATTGTGATCCACACAGTCAAAGGCTTCGGCATAGTCAATAAGACATAGTATATTGTCTTATTTGTTCATAATTATTTGTTTCCTCTATACATTGGCCATAGACATTGCAGAGTTTGGCCTGTATGGGGATGGAACCCATGACCTTGGCATTATTAGCACCATTAGCATCATTAGAATGAACTGAGCTAACGCCAGGTACTTAGGCTTCCTGGGTACGGGTGTCCCAGGTGGTGCTAGTGGTAAAGAATCCACCAGTCAATGCAGAAGACCTAAGAGACACAGGTTTTATCCCTGAGTTAGGCAGATCCCCTGGAGAAGGGTATGACCACCCATTTCAGTTCTTGCCTGGAGAATCCCCATGGATAGAGGAGCCTGGAGGGCTGCACTCCGTGGGTTGTAAAGAATTGGACACGACTGAGCACACATCTTCATCTAGAAGTGAGATAGTGCCCATTTTAAGCAAAACTTTTAAGAAGCATCATGTATTTCCTTGCACTGAATTATAAAAATCGTATGTCCTATGTAGTCTCTGTACATTAACCCGGGTCCAGGATTGAAAGACTCATGAAACACACTTGAACCTCACCCACAGTCTGATGTAGAACTGCTTCAACTAAGCCATAAACTCAAAATCAAGAAATAGAAAATATGTTTCTTGACATATTAGTGTGTTCCTTTAGTTGTATTACTGGAGAAAAAATGAATATAAATGTTGATTAATTCCTCCTTTTCTTTTGTGAAATAATGAAAAGCAAGCATACTAAAGATAGCAGGTAGAAAGAGAAAAAGCTGGGTGTTTGATAACATTAAAATGTTACAGAAAATATGGTATTTGCCATTTCAGAGGTCTTGTTACATAGAAAAATGGGAAGACTTGATTTCTTATGCCACTATTAAGAAATTCTCTTTTACTCTTCTATTACTTGCCAACAAATCACCAACTTCTGTTACTGGCAACCAAATCACCCAAATAATGTTATACATTTCTAACAATACACTAAGAAATACAGACCACATGCACACAGATATTTTTGACTAAAGTAACATACTGCATAAATTGTATTATATTTCATTTAAAAGTGCAGAATTATATTCCTGTTACCATGGTAACTATATACTGTAAGACCAACATCCTCCATTTTTTTAAGTAGCCGCCTAGTATTCTATGCATGAATATTCTATACCTTTGTATGGAATTAGTAAGATAGAAGATCAACCTCCACGAATCATCTCAAAATAAGTTTTTAAATGTATAACAAGATTTTAAAAGTTAAGAAAAAATTAAATGACAGGGAAATTAAACTCATAAATCACATGTCCACCTAAAGGAGTCACCAAGGGATAGGACAGGAAAAATAAGGAGAAGGAAACACTAAAAAAAAAATAATAGAAAAAAACTTTAATAGGTATAACAATAAAGAAACACATCCTATAATAATAAAGAAACATTGAAACACTACCCACTCAGTGCTAAGTTAAAGGACCCTAAAGGCAGATATGCCTTTTGAGTATGAGTATGTGCACATACCTGTGTATATATACATATAACATTTTAAAAGTTACTTTTATCAACGTATCAATATGTACATATAATGATAAATTTTAAGCTTGATTAATTTTTACAAAGTGAGTACAGCCATTTAACTATCTGTCAAGTCAGGAAATAGCATTTAACCTGCAACTCTTGCCCTATTGCATGTTTCATGTTCACTCTCAGTCAAATCCTGAAAGATGATGCTGTGAAAGTGCTGCACTCAATTTGCCAGCAAATCTGGAAAACTCAGCAGTGGCCACAACTTTACTAGCATGTGAGATGAGTGCAATTGTGTGGTAGTTTGAGCATTCTTTGGCATTGCCTTTCTTTGGGATTGGAATGAAAACTGACCTTTTCCAGTCCCGTGACCACCGCTTGAGTTTTCCAAAGTGCTGGCATATTGAGTGCAGCACTTTCACAGCATCATCTTTAGGATTTGAAATAGCTCAACTGGAATTCCATTGTCTCTACTAGCTTTGTTTGTAGTGATGTTTCCTAAGGCCCACTTGACTTCACATTCCAGGTTGTCTGGCTCTAGGTGAGTGATCACACCATCATGATTATCTGGGTTGTGAAGATCTTTTTTGTACAGTTCTTCTGTGTATTCTTGCCATCTCTTCTTAATATCTTCTGTTTCTGTTAAGTCCATACCATTTCTGTCCTTTATTGAGCCCATCTTTGCATGAAATGTTCCCCTGGTATCTCTAATTTTCTTGAAGAGCTCTCTAGTCTTTCTGTTGTTTTCCTGTATTTCTTTGCATTGATCACTGAGGAAGGGTTTCTTATGTCTCCTTGGTATTCTTTGGAACTCTGCATTCAAATGGATATATCTTTCCTTTTCTCCTTTGCTTTTTGCTTCTCTTCTTTTCACAGCTATTTGTAGGGCCACCTCAGACAGCCAGTTTGCTTTTTCACCTTTCTGTTTCTTCAGCTGTAAGGACCACAATAAACTGTGGGGAATTCTGAAAATCATAGGAATACCAGGTCACCTGACCTGCCTCTTGAGTAATCTGTATTCAGGTCAGGAAGCTACAGTTAGAACTGGACATGGAAGAACAGACTGATTTCAAATGGGAAAAGGAGTATGTCAAGGCTGAATATTGTCACCCTGCTTATTTAACTTATATTCAGAGTACATCAAGACAAATGCTGGGCTGGATGAAGCACAAGTTGAAATTATGGTTGCTGGGAGAAATATCAATAACTTCAGATATGCAGATGACATCACCCTTATGGCAGAGAGTGAAGAAGAACTAAAGAGCCTCTTGATGAAAGTGAAAAAGGAGAGTGAAAAAGTTGGCTTAAAGCTCAACATTCAGAAAACAAAGATAATGGCATCTGGTCCCATTGCTGCTGCTGCTGCTAAGTCGCCTCAGTCGTGTCCAACTCCGTACGACCCCAGAGACGGCAGCCCACCAGGCTCCCCCGTCCCTGGGATTCTCCAGCCAAGAACACTGGAGTGGGTTGCCATTTCCTTCTCCAATGCATGAAAGTGAAAAATGAAAGTAAATCGCTCAGTTGTGTCCGACTCCTAGCGACCCCATGGACTACAGCCTACCAGGCTCCTTCCATCCAAGGGATTTTCCAGGCAAGAGTACTGGAGTGGGGTGCTATTGCCTTCTCTGTCTGGTCCCATTACTTCATGGCAAATACATCGGGAAACAGTGGAAACAGTGGCAGATTTTATTTTGAGGGGCTCCAAAATCACTGCAGTTGGTGAGTGCAGCCATGAAATTAAAAGACGCTTACTCCCTGAAAGAAAAGTTATGACCAAACTAGACAGCATATTAAAAAGCAGAGATAGTACTTTGCCAACAAAGGTCCATCTAGTCAAAGCTATTGTTTATCCAGCAATCATGTATGAATGTGAGAGTTAGACTAGAAAGAAAGATGATCACTGAAGAATTGATGCTTTTGAACTGTGGTGTTGGAGAAGACTCTTGAGAGTCCCTTGGGCTGAAAGGAGATCCAACCAATCCATCCTAAAGGAAATCAGTCCTGAATGTTCATTGGAAGGACTGATGTTGAAATTGAAACTCCAATGCTTTGGCCACCTGACACAAAGAGCTGATTCATTTGAAAAGAGCCTGATGCTGGGAAAGATTGAAGGTTGGTGGAGACGGGGACAACACAGGATGAGTTGGTTGGATGGCATCACTTACTCAATTGGCATGAGCTTGTGTAAACTCCAGGAGTTGGTGATGGACAGGGAGGCCTGACGTGCTGCAGTCCATGGGGTCACAAAGAGTTGGACACGACTGAATTACTGAACTGAACTAAACCAAGTCATATTTTATTCTGACTTTACTAGAAGAAAAGCTTTCTCATTAGGGATTTTATTATCTATAAAAACAAGTGTCTGTGGTTTGTAGAACAAGAATTCCATTTTGATGTTGTTTGCCTTATACTATAGCAACCCATTCATATCAGTATATAATTTCTTTACATTTCCCTCCCAGTGCCAAGAATACATTTTCCTGTTTTAGTGACTTTCTTGATCATAATGTCTAAATTTATTTTATTTTTAATTATAGAATTACTTTGCAATATTGTGATGCTTCTTCTTTCTTTTTTTGCTATACATCAACATAAATTAGTCATCAGTTTACATATGTCCCTTCCCTTTGTACCCTCCCTGACTTCCTTCCTCCNGACGTTCACTCTTGCCATCTCTTGTTTGACCACTTCCAATTTGCCTTGATTCATGGACCTGACATTCCAGGTTCCTATGCAATATTGCTCTTTACAGCATCGGACTTTGTTTCTATCACCAGTCACATCCATAGCTGGGTATTGTTTTTGCTTTGGCTCCATCCCTTCATTTTTTTCTGGAGTTATTTCTCCACTGATCTCCAGTAGCATATTGGGCACCTACTGACCTGGGGAGTTTCTCATTCAGTATCCTATTATTTTGCCTTTTCATACTGTTCATGGGGTTCTCAAGGCAAGAATACTGAAGCCGCAACAGCCGGCGCACTCAGCATGGCCGAGAAGAGCTACCCCACGTCCGAGGTCAGGGGCAGCAACCGAGAGTGCCAGGCTGCGACGGTGCAGGAATGGCCGAGAGGAGCCACCCCATGTCCGAGGTCAGGGGCGGCGGCCGGGAGGAGCCACCCTGCGCCCGAGGCCAGGGGCGGCGGCCGGGATGATCAACCCACGTCCAAGGAGCGGTGGCTGGTGGCTGCGCTGGCGCAGGAGGGCCTAGAGGAGCTATCCCACGTTGTAGGTCAGGAAGGGCGGCGGTGAAGAGATATCCTTTGTCCAAGGTAAGGAGCAGCAGCTGTGCTTTGCTGGAGCAGCCGTGAAGAGATACCCCACGCCCAAGGTAAGAGAAACCCAAGTAAGATGGTAGGTGTTGCAAGAGGTCATCAGAGGGCAGACACACTGAAACCATACTCACAGAAAACTAGTCAATCTAATCACACTAGGACCATAGCCTTGTCTAACTCAATGAAACCAAGCCATGCCCGCGGGGCAACCCAAGACGAGCTATCCCACGTTGTAGGTCAGGAAGGGCGGCGGTGAAGAGATATCCTTTGTCCAAGGTAAGGAGCAGCAGCTGTGCTTTCTGGAGCAGCCGTGAAGAGATACCCCACGCCCAAGGTAAGAGAAACCCAAGTAAGATGGTAGGTGTTGCAAGAGGTCATCAGAGGGCAGACACACTGAAACCATACTCACAGAAAACTAGTCAATCTAATCACACTAGGACCATAGCCTTGTCTAACTCAATGAAACCAAGCCATGCCCGCGGGGCAACCCAAGACGGGCGGGTCATGGTGGAGAAGTCTGACAGAATGTGGTCCACTGGAGAAGGAAATGGCAAACCACTTCAGTACTCTTGCCTTGAGAACCTGAGGATTGGAGGAGGTCAAATTCCCAGAAACCTGGCATTGGGAGCAGAGCAATAGTTAAATGAGCCCTTCAGGTGACTCAGAGTCCCTAAACCTCACAGCAGAAAAAGCTTATAATTCAGTCCCTAAGTTGTGTCCAACTCTGTGACCCCATGGACTGCAGCACGCCAAGCTTCCCTGTCCTTCACAATCTCCCGGAGTTTGCTCAAACTCACGTCCATTGAGTTGGTAATGCCATCCAACCATCTCATCTTCTGCAGCCCCCTACTCCTTTTGCCTTCAATCTTTCCCAGCATCAGGGTCTTGTCCAAAAAAAAAAAAAAAACTTAGAGGAGGGGGAAAAATGGGGAAAGGGAAGACTTCCTGATTTGATCAAATATTCTAGACACCCCCTTTTTGGTGGAGGAGGCTGGATTGAGTCCTGGCATCCTGGCTATATCCTTATTTAGCAACCAGGTGCAGGCAGTGCCCCCGGGTCAGGATTCTGGCCATGGCCATCTTCTCTTTACATAACCATCCTTGGCAGAGCTCATCTTATTTCCAACGCCTTGAAACACCATCTATATGTTGACTGTTGTTGTTTAGTTTCTAAGTCGTGTCCAAATTTTGCAACCATGGACTACAGCACGCCAGGCTCCCATGTCCTTCACTATCTTTCAGAGTTTGTTCAAATTCATGTCCACTGAGTTGGTGGCCATCCAACCAACTCATCTTCGGTCGTCCCCTTCTCCTCCTGCCCCAATCTTTCCCAGCATCATCAGGGTCTTTTCCAATAAGTTGGCTCCTCGCATCAGGTGGCCAAAGTGTTGGAGCTTTAGTTTCAGCATCAGTCCTTCTAATGAATATTCAGGGTTGATTTTTAGGATTGACTAGTTTGATCTTCTTGCTGTCCAAGGGACTCTCAAGAGTCTTCTCCAGCACTGCAATTCTTTCAATTGATGAAAGCATCAGTTCTTCGGCTCTCAGTCTTCTTTATGGTCCAACTCTCACATTTGTACATGCCTATTGGAAAAACCATAGCTTTGACTATACAGACCTTTGTTGGCAAAGTGGTGTCTCTGCTTTTTAATATGTTGTCTACGTTTGTCATAGCTTTCCTTCCAAGAAGAGTCTTTTAACTTCATGGCTGCAGTCACTGTCCACGGTGATTTTGGTGCCCAAAATTTTGACAGCAGAGTCATCCATATAGCAGAACATAAGCCTAGAGGCACTGGGAGCCAACACATAAGAAAACCTTCTGGGAATGGATCCAGCCATAAGAATCCTAAATATTTCACATCAATTGGCTTTGGTGTGGTAAATGAATCAGATGCAGGTCGGGGGGAGGGGTGGGCAAAGGTGGACAAATTAGGGTCCTGCTGCAATAGCCCAGGCAACTTCAACAGGGAAAAAGATCATGGAGATGGAAGGATACTAAAGAATTCAAGAGACATTTAAGAGATAAAATCAACAAGGCTTACAAAAGGGGAGGAGACAAGAGTAACTTCTAGATTTTGACATGCATAACTAATATCTGATGAAAATGATTCAGAGGTTGGGAACATTGGAATATGATCAGGTTTTGGGAGGAAGATCATGAGTTCAGGTTGAATGTGTTGAGACTGATGAGTCTTTTAATAGTGAAAAGATGATACACAGCAGGCAACTGTGTACAGGGAACCTCGGTGAAGAGGTGTGGGCTGGAGGTATAAATGTAATCTTGTTAAAATTAATTTATTTGTAATTGGAGGATAACTGCTTTACAATATTGTGTTGGTTTCTCCATATATCAACATGAATCAGCCGTAGATATATATGTCTTCTCCCTCTTGAACCTCCCTCCCACCTCCCACCCCATCCCATCCCTCTAGGTTATCACGGAGCACCGGTTTGAGCTCCCTGTGTCATAAAGTAAATTTCCACTGCCTATCTAATTTTACATATGGTAATATGTATGTTTCAATGCTATTCTCTCAATTCATCCCACTCTCTCCCTTCCCCTTCCCCAAGTCTGTTCTCTATGTCTGCATCTCCACTGCTGCCCTGCAAATAGATTCATCCATACCATCTTTCTAAATTCCATATGTATATGTTAATACATGATATTTGTCTTGCTCTTTCTGACTTACTTCATTCTGCATAATAGGCTCTAGGTTCATCCATCTTATTAGAACTGAGTCAAATACATTTCTTTTTATGGCTGAGTAATATTCCATTGTGTATATATACCACAATTTCTTTATCCATTTATCCGTTGATGGATGTCTAGGTTGCTCCCATGTCCTAGCTACTCTAAATAGTGCTGCGATAAACACTGGGGTGCATGTGTCTTTTTAAATTATGGTTTCATCAGGGCATATGCTCAGCAGTGGGATTGTTGGGTCATATGGTAGTTTTATTCCTGTTTTTTTTTTAAGGAATCTCTATACTATTCTCCATAGTAACTGTATCAATTGCTGGCGAGAGTGTGGAGTAAAGGGAACCTTCTTTCACAGTTGGTGGGAATTCAAACTAAATATAATCTTAATCCTTGTCGCCATGCAGTGCTCTAGTCCACCCCCGACTTCCATCACAGCTTCTTGACCGTGTTGTCTAATCCACTGGTCTCCTCCAATCTACTGACATGAAACTTCAGTGAATGGTTCAGAATATCACTCCCCAGTATGGAATCCGTTCCATTAATTTCATGATAGAATTTCCCAGCAGGGCACAGATTCCTGGTATTTGCCTGATTACATCAGACTGGACACAATAGAAGGTCAGATAATAATCAACCTGACACTGGTATAAAAGGGCAGGATTCATAGGACACAATCAAAAATCTCTTTATTCCTTTAAAAAAAATGTATATACAGGGCTTCCCTCATGACTAAGTGGAAAAGAACCAGCCTGCCAATGCAGGAGACACGGGTTGGATCTCTGGTCTAGGAAGATCACATGTGCCGTGGAGCAACTAAGCCCATGCACCACAACTACTGAGCCTGTGGTCTAGAAGCCGGAAGCCCAAGTACTGAGCCCACTCGATGGTGCCCTAGTGCCAGTGCTCCGCAACGAGAGAAGCCACTGATGAGAAGCCCACACACAACTAGAGAGTAGCCCTTGCTCTCTGTAATGAGAGAAAGCCTGTGCTGCAATGAAGACCCAGTACAGTCAAAAATAAATTTAAACATTATTTTCACATATGTAATATAAATCCCATTTTGTTTTTAATTTTATTATTTTAAAAGTATTTTTATTTATTTGGCTGTGCCAGTTCTTAGTTGCAGCATGAGAACTCTTATTAATGGTTGCAGCATGTGAGCTCTAGTTCCCTGACCAGGGATTGAATCTGGGCCCCCTGCATTGGGAGGACAAAGTCTTAGCCACTGAACCACCAGGGAACCCCCAAATCTCTTTCTTCTTAACCCTCCACTGTTCTCAGACCTGCTGTGTAGCATCTCCCTCCTGGACCTCTGGATATATTACCACCTGTAGCTTTCTTTTAAATTGTTATCAAAATATAAGATACATATAGAAAAGTATACATATCATGTATATACAGTCCAGTGAATTTTCACAAACTGAATAAACTTGTATAAGTAGCATCTGAGATCCTATAGCCTGTTGCATTACTTTGGCTCTTGGAATTAGGACAATTTCAGATATTAAAAGGCCTAGTCTAATCTATTACTAAATTTGCATTTCTCATCCAGTTCAAAGCATATTAACTTTCTCCTAGTTCAGTTTTGAGACTCAGAAACCCTACAAAAAGGAAAATGGAGGGAGTAGTCTATAACTTCAAATATTTTATTTCTGGTTTTTCTCTTCCTCCCTCTCCCCTACCTATCTGCTCCAGCTTCTCCAGAATCAGGATAAGGAAAAAGACGAAAGGTGAAAGAGCAAAGATCAGGTACCTTTCCGTGTACCTCCCCAATCTCCAGATGGTGTAACTCAAATTATCCAAAGAATTCTTTCTCCACACTTTCCTCATATCCAGGAAGCAGCACAAGGCAGCCTCCTTTTTGTGGTTCAACCAGCATCCACCTAGGAAGGAGAGGGGGGATCCTCTTGGAAAGCACCCCAAGTCTTACTTTTAGTTTTTGGCTGGCCGCAGCATACACCATGCGAGATTTAGTTCCCTGACCAGGGATCCAACCTGCAGCCCCTGCTTTGGAAGCATGGAGTCTTAACCAGTGGATTGCCAGGAAAGTCCCAAAAGTACCCCAGGTTTTTACAAATGGTTCTTTCCATACCACCTAACTTGCTACACCAAGCCACCAACTCTTCAAAAAAATGACTGCACACTTTCTTCCTGATTAATCCCTTTCTTCTGTTAAATATAGACTGGAATAGAAGAATTACAATTCATAAGTACAAAAGCAAGGACAGAACATCACCATTTTGTAATCTTTGATGAAGCTACAGATCTAGGTAAAAGCCATAACAACCAGTAAAACCATTAGGCAAATGGTCAACACAGTGGATGGATCAAGCTGATAACCTACGCTATTATTACATACTAATATATGTTAATTTATGGAATAGCAGCACATATAGTGTGTGTGTGTTTGGTTGCTAGCAGTATATTGACATAAGGATAGATGTATAAATCAGTGGAATAGATAGAGTACAGATATAGACCCATATATATATACAGTCAATTGATCATGAACAGAGATTCTGAGGTAATTTAGGGCAGTTTTTTCAACAAAAGATTAGTCTTCTCAACAAAAGGTCCAGGAATAATTGGATGTGTGTGCATGCTTCGTCATGTCCAACTCTTTGCAACCCCATGGACTGTAACCCCCCAGGCTCCTCTGTCCACAGAATTTTCCAGGCAAGAATGCTGGAGCAGCTTTCCATTTCCTTTCCAGAGGATATTCCCGACCCAGGGATCAAACCTGTGTCTCTTGCATCTCCTGCATTGGCAGGCAGATTCTTCACCATTGAGCCACCTGGGAAGCCCAGAATAATTGGATATCCTTATGCAACCCATTTCAGTATTCTTGCCTGGAGAATTCCATGTATAGAGAAGCCTGGCAGGCTATAGTCCATGGGGTCACAAAGAGTCTAACACAACTAAGCAACTAACACACACACATACGATCCAAAAGAACGGATCTCAACCCTTACCTCATACCATACACAAAAATAACTCAAAATAAATTATAAGTTTCAGTAATACTGCTACTGCTAAGTCACTTCAGTCGTGTCCGACTCTGTGCGACCCCATAGACGGTAGCCCACCAGGCTCCCCCATCCCTGGGATTCTCCAGGCAAGAACACTGGAGTGGGTTGCCATTTCCTTCTCCAGTGCATGAAAGTGAGAAGTAAAAGTGAAGTCGCTCAGTCATGTCCAACTCTTAGCGACCCCATGGACTGCAGCCTAGCAGGCTCCTCCGCCCATGGGATTTTCCAGGCAAGAGTACTGGAGTGGGGTGCCATTGCCTTCTCCGTTCAGTAATAACTGAAACTATAATATGTTTAGACAAAAACATAGGAGAATTTTTTAGTTTTGATTTGGTTAAAGTTTTCTTAGGTAAGATAAAAAACGTATCAACTATGAAAGAAAAAAAAAACTGATAAATCAGACTTCATCAAAAACTTCAAAAGACACTATTAAGACAATGAAGATGCCACCGCTGAGACCAAGATGACCACAAGAATCGCAGCCTTCCTTAAGAATGTCTGGGCCAAGGAAGCAGTGCTAGTGGCATCCTTCACCCTTGGGGGCCTCGCTGTAATTCCGCCTGCACTCAGTCTCTACATCGAGTACTCACTCAAGTGAGATTTATCCCAGGTATGCAAGGCTGCATCCTACAACTACCATCAGCCAGGCCACACCCTACAACTACCCAGGGAGAGGCCCCCTCCTCGATGGCACCAAATAATCCGTGAAAACCACACACACACACATAAGACAAGGAAGAGACATGCCACAGACTGGGAGAAAATATCTGTAAAACATGTATCTAATAAAAGAATTGCATCCAGAATATATAAAGAACGTTTACAATTCCATAATAAGAAGACAAACAACACAATAAAACAAAATAGGTCAAATATTTTAACAGCCACATAACCAAAGAAGACATATGAATGGCACACAAGCATATGAAAGGATGTTCAAGATCATCAGTCACCAAGGAGATGCAAATTAAAACTGGAATGACTAAACCTTAAAAGACTGTCAATACCAAATGTCGGTGAGGATGCAGAGCAGCTAGAACATTGCTGGTGGGAAAGTCAAATGGTACGACTACTTTGGAAGACAATTTCACAGTTTCTTATAAAGTTAAACATATAATTACCACATGACTCAGCAATTTTACCCCATGTGTTTATCCAAGATAAATGAAAACATGTGTCCACACAAAGCCTTGATGATGTATATTCATAAAAGCATTAAATCATGTTCAAAGCAGAATTATTCATAAAGCCCCAAATTGGAAACAATCCAAACATACATGGACAAGTAACTGAATAAACCAACTGTGGTATTTCTACAGAATAGATTATTACTCAGGGGAAAAAAAAGTGTCAAAAAAAAGGAATGAATTGCAGATGAAATAGATACACTTCCTCCTCTGAGGTGAGGTGAAGTCGCTCAGTCGTGTCCAACTCTTTGCGACCCCATAGATTGTAACCCACCAGGCTCCTCCGTCCATGGGATTTTTCCAGGCAGGAGTACTGGAGTGGGTTGCCATTTCCTTCTCCAGAGGATCTTCCCAACCCAGGGATCGAACCCGCGTCTCCCACATTGTAGGCAGACGCTTTACCATCTGAGCCACCAGGGAAGCCTCTAAGTACAGCTAAAAATCATGAACATCATACGTAAAAAAAATTAAGACTCTACAGGGTAGAGATAATAAGACAGACAAGCTAGGGAGCTTGGGAACAACATGGCAGTGAGTTCCTGGGTTTTCGTTTTGCCTCACATAGCTCAGTCTGGATGCTAGAGAAACTACCAACCTGGAACACCAATGGGCACAAACAAAATAATCCCCTAGAAATTTATCTGGTCAAAAGAATAGAAAAGGGGTAAATCAGCAAGACAAAAACCTCCTTCCTTCCTTCCTATTCCAGCCAAACACCATGGGAAGAACCACAGCCCCATCACCAGTGACATCAGCTGAATGGGGAGCCCAGACTTCCACTCTTTTTCTTTTTTTTTTTTAAACATTCATTACTTATTTAGCTGCACCTGGATCTTAGTAGCAGCACATAGGATCTTCAGTCTTTGTTGCGGTAGGTGGGTTCTGCAGTTGTGGTATGCAGGATGTTTATTTTAGTTGCGACATGTGAACTCTCAGGTGTGGCCTGTAGGATCCAGTTCCCTGACTAGGGATTGAATCCAGGGCCCCTGCATTGGAAACATGGAGTCTTAGCCACTGGACCACCTGGGAAGTCCCTAGACTTCCATTCTTGCCTGGCTGTAACAAGGTACCTCTAATGTACTGCTGGGGTGGTATGGCAGAAGATGTGGTAGAGATGTAGGACTTTCACCCCTACTTGGAGCCTCCCTTCACAAGGTGATCACAGACTCCCATTCCCACCCAGTGGCACAAGGTGCCACTCCCACTCCCCACCAGACTCAGAGGAGGCCAAGGGCATTGATAGAGTAGATTAAAAAACATGACTCAACTAGATGCAAGAGCACTATGCTGAGTGAGAAAAAAAATAAGCCAGTCTCAAAGGCCATATACTATTCATTCCATTTGTATAATAGTCTAGAAATGACAAAATTACAGAGATGTAGGACAGATTCATTGGTTGCCAAGGATCAGGGATGTTGAGGGGAGGAGGGAGAATGTGAAACCAGGAAGGATGCGTGCGTGTGTGCTTAGTCATATCTGATTGTTTGTGATCAAACCCTAGCATCTCCTGCATTGGCAGGCGGACTCTACACTATATCACTGGGGAAGCCCTGAAACTGGAGACCTCTGGGTTAAGGGAACAGTTATGTATCTCACTTGCAGTGGTGGTTACACAAATCTACACGTATGATGCTTCCCTTGTGGCTCAGCTGGTAAAGAATCCGCCTGCAATGTGGGAGACCTGGGTTCACTCCCTGGGTTGGGAAGATCCCCTGGAGAAGAGCATGGCAACCCTCTTCAGTATTCTTGCCTGGAGGATTCCATGGACTGTATAGTCCATGGGGTCTCAAAGAGTCAGACACGACTGAGCGACTTTCACTATATACACCTATTGTGCGAGTGTTAACTTCTGGGTTTTGATCTTGTACTATAGTTAACATTAAGGACCTCTTTGCAGTTTCCTTTGAACCTATAAATAATTCAAAATAAAAGTTTTTTAAAAATGAATGAACTAATGATACCTATAATAAAGTAGAAATCACAAAGACACCATGTTGAGTGGATAAAGCCATATATATATGTGCATTTTAAAAATATTATTCCATTTATATAACTCTAGAAAAGATAAATCTAATCTATAGTGTCTATAGTGACTGAAAGCAAACCAGTGGTTGCCTAGGGCTAAGGAGGTTGACAGGTGTGGGGCACAAAAGAACATTTTAGATTAATAAAAATGTTCCATATATTTATGTGGTCACAGATAGAAGGTCAAAACTCATGGGAATTTACACTTAAAATGAATGCATTTTATTGTATCTAAACTATTCCTCACTAAAGCTGATTTGAGATCACAATAAAATGAAAGAAGATTATCAAATCAAAGAAAAAAGAAAATATTTTAATGTACAGTAAGATATTAAATTTTGTTTTCATTATAAAATATGGCATTTTTTGGCCATTTGAGTATAAGATGGATGAGAAAGTCACATCCAATTGTAATACCCAATATTTACATAAAAGCCTTGCTAATACTCAGAGGTTAAAGCGTCTGACTCCAATGCAGGAGACCCGGGTTCGATCCCTGGGTTGGGAAGATCCCCTGGAGAAGGAAATGGCAATCCACTCCAGTATTCTTGCCTGAGAATCCCATGGACGGAGAAGCCTAATAGGTTACAGTCCACGGGGTCGCAAAGAGTCGGACACGACTGAGCGACTTCACCTCACCTCACCTCACCTCACCTCACCTTGCTAATACTGACACTTTGCATAGATTTTCCAGGTAATATTCGGACACTGTATACCCTCAGATCATCCTCAAAGACTGAGAGCTGGAGCCTTCAAGGCACATGTGTTGATCAGTTACTTCACTAGCTATGTATGGTGTAGGCCACCTGAAGCCAGAAAGTGACCACAGTTGCACAAATATAATGGAGGGGAAGCGATTTTTCAGTATAAGGGTTTCTTGATATAATCCAGTCTGATTACAAGAGAGAGAGGGTGAGATCTAGCCACCGCCTGATACAGTCAACTTAGTACACAGAAGTACAGAGTCACCACCATATAACCCCAGAGGGAACCCTCAATTTAAAACTTTTCTAAAAAATGGCAAATTATTGATGACAAAATCTCTACATTACCTTCACAGTTTTCCTGTAAATCTAAAACTATTATAAAATTAAAGTTTACCTTTTAAAAAGAATTTATTCCTTTATAAATTAACCCACTGAACTTTATATACAAATACTGTTGACGCTGAGACCTGAGCAGGAGTTGGGACAAACACGAATCGGTGAAACCTTCATGATGTCACCGGCTTTACATGCTGCTGTTTGATGTTAGGTGGAGACCACAAAAGTGCTCACAGATGCATGCTCTAGAGTGGATTTGTGGAAGAGAGACTTAGAAAACTGCACTCAAAATACATCCCCCAAAACCTATCAGTTAACTATTGCTGCTACTCATAAAAATGCTTTTAGATGCCAGGAACGATGAAAAAGATAACCAACACTACTATAAAACTAACATAAACTTGTTGACCAGTGGCCAGCTGCTCTTTGCCTACTGATAAAAAGATCCAGAATAATAACTGTGAACAAATACAAATTGAATGAGAGAAACCACATTAAGGAGACCTACTTTTTTCTTTACTGATATGGTTCATTACAGTGTTATGTTAATTTCTGCTACACAGCAAAGTGATTCACTTATACATAAAATGTATGCATTTTCATATTCTTTCCCATTAAGGTTTGTCAGAGGATACTGAATATAGTTCCCTGTGCTATGCAGTAGGGCAGTGTTGTTTATCCATCCTATAAATACTAGCTTGCTTCTAACCCCAAACTCCTAGTCCTTCCCTCTCCCACCCCCACTTTTGGCAGCCACAAGCCTATTCTCTATGTCTGTGAGTCTATTTCTGTTTGGTAGATACACTCATTCGTAAGGAGACTTAAAGTAGCTCATCCAGGCCAGCTGGAGGACAGAACTGTCCTGCCACCCCTCCGAAGCTAGGAAGGTAGGCACTGGGACAAAACCCACCCCTCCAAAAAAAATACCTACCACAGTTGTTCAGAAGAAGCAAAAAAAAAAAAACACCCAGAGTTTCTACTGCCAATTATATATAAGAGGAAAGAGGAAATATTAAATAGTGACTCAAAGTGAAAATATAAGGCCAGTCACTGGGCAGTCTTCCCATACCCAAATGCAATGCCTTTTAAACTAACTGACTCACCCAGAGAGTTTCTAGAAATAGGAAAAAAGTCAGGAGATGCCAGGTTCCTGCCCCTGAGAGGAGAAAGTTCCAGCAATTAAGAAAAGAGTACCAGGACTTCCCTGGTGATCCAATGGCTAAGACTCCAAGCTTCCACTGCAGGGGGTCTGGTTTGATCCCTGGTCAGGGAACTAGATCCCACTTGGCACAACTGTGAGTTTGCATGCCAAAATGAAGATCAAAGATCCTGTGCACCACAACTAAAGACCTGGCACAGCCAAACAAATGAATAAAAATTAATATTTAAAAAGGAAGAGTACAACTTAGAAAAGGACCCTAGAGAGAGAGTGAGAAATCCATATCCAAATCCACTTATACATATTCTAGGCTGCCTGGAGAGAATGGCACTCACAGGCTAACATCATGTTCTAAGTCACTATCTCTTGAACTCAGAGCACAGGTGCCCAGGTGCTCAGCCTACAGACTGTCACTGCCCTACACTTCACATTATTAGCATTCTTTGTATCCATGTATCAGAAAGTCAATTCAAAGTGGCTTTTACAAAAAGGAAAAGACATTGATTGGTTCCTGTAATCTGAAAAGCCAGGAGCAATCTGACCTCAAATGTGGCTGAATCATGGGGTTCAAACAATACCATCAGGTCTCAGTCTCTCCCTCCATGATTCAGGTTTGCTTTCCATAACGTTGGCTACATTCTGTTAGATTTTTTTAAAGTGGAGGCCACTGCCGTCAATAGGGCTATAGTCTGCAAGTTTGGGAACCACCGTGAAAACAGAGACTTCATTTTTTCCATTTCCATCCAAGTCCCAGAAGCAAGCACCTTTGGCTCTGATTAGCCCAGCCTGGGTCATGTGTCCACTTCTTAAGCAATTACTGCCCAGGAGGATATGTTACTGTCATTGACTGGTGTTCAATGGGTCACTTATTAATAGACAAATATCAAAATCATTAGGCAACCTGAGATTTACCAACAATCCACATCTGAGTAAGAGCAACAACAGTCAACACACACACAACATCCAGGCCTCTCTGGCAGACTGAGCAGTCTTTCAGAGTTTGTTCTCCTCAAGATAACAATAACAAGCATTATACTTTAAAAGCTTCCCTGAAGAGTCTGGAATTATTATGAGCTGCTGCTGCTGCTGCTGCTGCTAAGTCGCTTCAGTCGTGTACAACTCTGTGCAGCCCCATAGACGGCAGCCCACCAGGCTCCCCCGTCCCTGGGCTTCACCAGGCAAGAACACTGGAGCGGGCTGCCATTTCCTTCTCTAATGCATGAAAGTGAAAAGTGAAAGTGAAGACGCTCAGTTGTGTCCGACTCTTAGCGACCCCGTGGACTGCAGCCTACCAGGCTCCTCTGTCCATGGGATTTTCCAGGCAAGAGTACTGGAGTGGGTTGCCATTGCCTGAGCTGATATATGTAAAAAGCACTTACAAGAATATCTGACCCCGATGTAAATACTACAGAACTGTTATTATCATCATGGAAGAAGGATCCTGGAGAAGGAAAAATATCATAACAAGCAGGGTGGAGGTATAGAACAGTTTAAATACTGAAAGGAGGGACTTCCCTGGTGGTCTAGTGGTTGAGACTTCATACTTCCACTGTAGGGAGCACGGGTTTGATCCCTGGTTGGAGAACTGAGATACTGCATGCCACAGAATGGTGTGGCCAAAAAATACCTGAAACGAGTGTGACCTAATTTTGTAACAAACTGGTAAAGCAGGATATATTGGTTAAACTACTTTTTGCTTCTTTGATCCAGAGTTTGCCACAAGATTATTTTACAATATCTTTTCAGTCATCTCTACAAGGGGATTTGGGGGCGAATAAATACTCAATACTGATTACAAGATGTTGGACTGATAGATGCTGGAGTCCACCCTCCTACAGCAAACTCTCTCCATAATGGAAATGAATCTGAAAAGAAAAAAAACGTGCACACACACACACACCTAGATCACGCTGCTGTACACCTGAAACTAACACAACATTGCACATCAACTAAAGTTCAACTAAAAAAATAAAAGAATAAATAAAATAATGGATGATTTTTTTAAAAAAGTCAAATGGCTCCAGGGTATGTGTGGAGCAATCAGCTCAGGTCCCCAGAAATGCTTAGAAATTAGAGTTCCAATGATCCCTGAAAACAGGGATGCAGGTTAAGACTGAACACAGTAAGACTGACTGAAAATTTGTATGAAAAGCCAACAAAGAGCCTCCATTAATCCCTGGGTTAATGAGCTGGGGCTCAAGTTCATCAGAGAGAAATTTCTGGTGGCACAAATGATGGCAAAAATTTCTCAGAATACATGGAGATAGCTAATATTAAGTCTTTCAACTGATCCTGTCTTTATTTAAGATTTTGATATTTTGTCGACTGTTGATTTTTTGCACTAATTTTAATTTTTTTCAAATACTGCATTAAAATACTATTTACCTTGATAACCGGGTTTTGAGGCACCCACGCTAAGTGCCTCACTTGCCTCTCTCTAGCTTCACCTAGGTTACTGCCTTTTCAAACCTTTAGTACAAATCTGTTACAAGGAACAGCTTTGGATTAGTGATTGCTTTTAAACATGGTCCAACACAGGGTGGAGCAGAGATTCATCAGCAGTGGACAAGACATGAAAATCATCTAGAAATCAGTGTGATTAAGAAATCTGGGGCTTTCCTGGTGGCTCAGTGGTAAAGAATCCACCTGCCAATGCAGGAGACACAGGTTCAGTCCTTGGTCTGGGAAGATCCCACATGCTGAGGAGCAACAAGGCCTGTGTGCCACGACTACTGAGCAAGCCTGTGCTCGAGAGCCCGGGAGCTGCAACTACTGAGCCCAGGTGCTGCAAACACTGAAGCCCACATGTTCTACAGCCCATGTTTTGCAACAAGAGAAGCTACTGCAATGAGAAACCAGTGTGCTGCAACTACAGAAAAGCCTGTGCAGCAATGGAGACCCAGCACAGCCAAAAATAAACAAATAATTTTTTTAAAAGAAATTTGAATACATAGAATTGGAACAAAGAGTTTAGGCTGGTTTCGGGTATTGGCAGAGATCCCACAGAAGGGGTGGAATTTCTGTGTTCCCTATACCCTCTGATGATCCCCACAACTCATTTGTCCCTTAATCTTTGTCTCTCCAAGATGGAGTGAGAAGCCTGCGATGCCACGGGTCTGGGCTTGCAGTTCAGTCCTGAGAAGAGAGTCCAAGGGTTTGAGACTGGATCCCTGAGGATCCAGTGGGGTCTGGAGAAAGGTCCAGGATTAATCTTACAACATCTTTACAGAAATGTTGAGAAAAGCCAGTGTCAGAACAAGTAAATCCAAGTAGTTTCAAGATGTCAATCTAGTGGAAAGGGATTCTGAGAGGCCTTTCTTGATACAAGAGTTACATAAAATGCTAATTGGTAACATAAAAGTGTGGGTCCCTGCCTGTTCTACCAGTGATGCTGGGGAGATGAGGATGAGGGAGGGGCTCACATCAGCCTCTGGCAGACGGAGTCTCAGGATAATGTTCTGGCGATTCCAATCTGTGATTTTTCTTGCATCAGCACCCGAGCAGTGAGTACTGCTAGGGAAATCACACCCCAAGTCATGTTTCTCTACCTTTTTTCTGTGATTGCCCCCTTACAATGCCTTTACTGCCGTGTATCTGCTTATGCATGTGGCCCTTTGAAGGGCCACAAGCCATTATAGAATCTATGATGTCGTGGCTCCACCCATGAGAATGCATGGCCTGTAGCCAGTTCCTCCCCACACTTTCTGGATTTTATATCCCCTCTCAGGGTCTTCCCCTCATCACTTACACTCTTGTTCCTCCACATCTCAACCTTTCCACCCACCTCCAGCCATGGCCCCCTCTCTGTTCCCTGCCTGGCCCTTTTTCTTTCTTTCAAGAAATTCTGGTTTAATTGAAATGGGGTGTAAATGAAAGGCCTTGTAGTACACTGTTAGCTTTAGAATTTTAGATGATTTACTTAAAAAAATTTTTTAAGGGTAATACATTATAATAAGTTTTATTTTTATTTTAGTTTTTGTCTATGTGGCACAAGGGATTTAGTACCCTGACCATGGATGGAACCCATGCCCCATGAAATGGAAGCGTGGAGTCTTAACCACTAGACCACCACGGACGCTGCAGCCTTATTTCTTTGAAGGGCATGCTACACTCTGATCTGCATTCTGTCTCCTTCTCTCTACTGAACCTGTTCTCCATAATATCACAAATGAACTCCAAGTTCCCAACGTCAACACATACTCTTCCATCCAGCAATCTCCATGTCAAAGAAACCTTACCAGCATGTGCTTAGAAGATAGCAAAACTGGACACTATGTTTCACCACAACTGTTTCTAACTAGCCGGATTTTAAATGGTTGTGAATATTGAGTAACATTGCTCTGCTCAATCCTTAGTGGTCCTAACTTAAGACTCCCTTGGAACAATAGGACTTGTCTCCACTGTGTACAAACCTGTGGACTCTCTCCAGTCTCTCCAGGGTACAACTCGCAACTTTGAATCATCATAAACATTAAGAACAGCCCCTTTAAGCAGACAGAAATCCTTGACTTAGGCTCCTCCCTGAATAATTCAGTTAATGTCTTCTCTAGTGGGTTCTTCTGCCTGACAAAGACACTTAATTTTGTTGACTGTTTTTATCTGTTCATTTTATTTTGTTCTTGTTTTTTTAATTTGGTGGTCTTTCACCCTTTGTAACTTTTCTTGAACTTTAACCCATAGAAATAAAGCCACCAAGTATATAAGGATATAAATACAAACATGCTCTCATCAAATGTCTAAAAAGTGTAAACTGAATGACCACTGGCAGAGGAATGGTTAAAACCAACGTGGAGCACCATGTAGCTGTTAAAGAAAAAGTCCAAGGAGTTCCCTGGTTGTCCAGTGGTTAGGACTACATAATTCCACTGCAGCGGGGTATGCGTTCAATCCCTGGTCAGGGAATTCAGATCCCACGTGCTAATGGCCTGGCCAAAAAAGAATGAGTCCAGGGTATAACTACTGAACCACAGAGATGTCCATGAGATAGAGCTCTTAAATGAGGAAGAAGTATACAGTATGGCACAGATTTGTTAAACAACAAAAAACAGCCACTCCTAGAAGTGTACTCATGGTTGAAGATGATTCTGTGCAACCCACAGAAACCTGAGCAGACTCTCTTTGGACTTGACCTGGGGATACTTGTTGGGATCAAGGCAGCAGAGGCGGTGGGGACAGGTGGCAAAGGGCCAAGAATCTGCCAGCTTTCTTCTCTCTGAATGGATATAGCTCCCTGGATATAGCAAACCTTCTTTGACTCTCCTCTGAGCCTTGAGCATCCCCTCACCAGCACCCATTTGAGGTCCCACAAAGGCTCTTCCCTCTTAGTCCCATCTCAAAACTCCCTTTGTAGGCAAAGATGGTGGATGAGGACGAGGGGGCAAATATGCCTCAAGGACCAAGACTCTACCTGGAAGAAAAGAGATTGAGACTGAATTCTTTTTCACATTGTTTGATATGAATGAAGTTCTCTCTGAATGTTGAGAAGGTTCCAACAGAGATCCACCGGCGGAAAGAACCCTAAAGTTCTCCAAAGGGAAGCCCCTGTGAGCAAAGTCATCTGGTCAAATGACCAGGCTCAGCATCAAGACTCAGGGTTTAAGGGGCTGAGGCTGGACATGGCCCTAACCCTGGCCCCTGGCACCACAGTCACTCTGGGAGACCCTGTGTGAGCTAAGAGCTGGGAAGCCCAAGTGTGGGTCACTCTTGTGGCCTGTGCAGCAGGCCCATGCGGCACTAGAAATGGTGCAAGAACAACGTTTCCCTAGCGCCACCAGTGAACAAGAACAGAGGTGAGTACCACACTCAGAGAGGGGAGGTGCTGGGCTTCCTACACACTGGGGAGGGGTACTCAAATTACTAACTGGAAAAATATGTGATATAAAGTCTACCCTCAAATCAGAGCCTATGTTTAAAGTTACATAGTTTATAATGCTGTGTTTGTATGTCCAATTTGTCTTCAAGGAATAAACACAAACTTCTGTAGTCCTGTGCCAAATATGGGCTCCAAACACTCATGGAGTGGGGACAGTGGGGTGACCCTCTAGCCAACTGAAGTCTAAGCCACACTGGTACAGGAGAAAAGAAGAGGATGAAATTGCTCTTGTGTTCAGAACACTTAAACAAGACTTTTTGACTATGAAATGCAAGGTCCATCCCCCTCGCCCACAGTCCCTGGGGAACTTTCCAGTGAGAGAAGCTTTGATCAAGAAGCTAAATTGTCCTGCAAAGAGAGGTGGTAGAAAAGTGAGACAGAAAACAGGGCCCTGGGGATCTGGAAGAAGAGGAGAGTTCAGCTTTGGGGTGCACATATGGGCTTCCCTACTGCAAAACCCAGCCCATGGTCCTTCCTGTGGTAAACAGAAGAACAAATGGTAACTGTTCAGTTCAGTCACTCAGTCGTGTCTGACTCTTTGCGACTCCGTGAATCGCAGCACGTCAGGCCTCCCTGTCCGTCACCATCTCCCGGAATTCACTCAGACTCATGTCCATTGAGTCCGTGATGCCATCCAGCCATCTCATCCTCGGTTGTCCCTTCTCCTCCTGCCCCTGATCCCTCCCAGCATCAGGGTCTTTTCCAATGAGTCAATTCTTCGCATGAGGTGGCCAAAGTACTGGAGCTTCAGCTTTAGCATCATTCCTTCCAAAGAAATCCCAGGGCTGATCTCCTTCAGAATGGACTGGTTGGATCTCCTTGCACTCCAAGGGACTCTCAAGAGTCTTCTCCAACACCACAGTTCAAAAGCATCAATTCTTCGGCGCTCAGCCTTCTTCACAGTCCAACTCTCACATCCATACATGACCACAGGAAAAACCATAGCCTTGACTAGACGGACCTTAGTTGGCAAAATAATGTTTCTGCTTTTGAATATACTATCTAGGTTGGTCATAACTTTTCTTCCAAGGAGTAAGCGTCTTTTAATTTCATGGCTGCAGTCACCAGCGGCAGTGGTTTTGGAGCCCAAAAATATAAAGTCTGACACTGTTTCCACTGTTTCCCCATCTATTTCCCATGAAGTGATGGGACCGGATGCCATGATCTTCATTTTCTGAATGTTGAGCTTTAAACCAACTTTTCACTCTCCTCTTTCACTTTTATCAAGAGGCTCTTTAGTTCCTCTTCACTTTCTGCCATAAGGGTGGTGTCATCTGTATATCTGAGGTGATTGATATTTCTCCCGGCAATCTTGATTCCAGCTTGTATTTCTTCCAGTCCAGCGTTTCTCATGATGTACTCTGCATATAAGTTAAATAAGCAGGGTGACAATATGCAGCCTTGACGTACTCCTTTTCCTATTTGGAACCAATCTGTTGTTCCACGTCCAGTTCTAACTGTTGCTTCCTGACCTGCATACAGATTTCTCAAGAGGCAGGTTAGGTGGTCTGGTATTCCCATCTCTTTCAGAATTTTCCACAATTGATTGTGATCCACACAGTCAAAAGCTTTGGCATAGTCAACAAAGCAGAAATAGATGTTTTTCTGGAACTCTCTTGCTTTTTCCATGATCCAGCAGATGTTGGCAATTTGATCTCTGGTTCCTCTGCCTTTTCTAAACCAACTTGAACATCAGGGAGTTCACAGTTAACGTATTGCTGAAGTCTGGCTTGGAGAATTTTGAGCATTACTTTACTAGCATGTGAGATGAGTGCAATTGTGTGGTAGTTTGAGCATTCTTTGGCATTGCCTTTCTTTGGAATTGAAATGAAAACTGATATTTTCCAGTCCTGTGGCCACTGCTGAGTTTTCCAAATTTGCTGGCAAATTGAGTGCAGCACTTTCACAGCATCATCTTTCAGGATTTGAAACAGCTCAACTGGAATTCCATCACCTCCACTAGCTTTGTTCATAGTGATGCTTTCTAAGGCCCACTTGATGGTAACTGTAAGGACCAGTAAACATTTTAAAATAAGAAGCTTAATTCTCCCTGTTGAAAATAAGAGACTTCTTCCAACCTTTTCTTTTCTTCTACTATTTATTTATTTGGCTGCGTCGGGTCTTAGTTGAGGCACAGGCAAATTTTCGACCTTCGTTGCTGCATGTGGGCTGTTCAGCATGAGACCTCTTAGCTGTGGCATGTGGGGTCTAGTCCCCTGACCAGGGATGGAACCCGGACTCCCTGCATTGGGAGTGTGGAGTCGTAGCCACTGGACTCACCAGGGAAGTATCTCCAATCCCTTCCTTAGAGCATTAATGTTAGAAAACTTGTAAGTTCTTTCTGTCTCTTTGAAATGTATGGGAATCTTTTTAGAAGCTAAACCAGCCTCTTGCAGCTTTATGACCCAGGAATGTCTCTCTCCCAAGGCCCTGGCAGTCATCTCTTTGAAATGGAAAAATCAGGAGAGAGAGTACCCTTACCTCCCAGTTTCTGTGAGAGGACAGGACCTTAACTGAGGTGAGCACCTTGCTCTGAGATGCAAAACTACCTCCTGTCATTAAGATACGAGGATATTGGTTTTCCTGTGATTAACCCTATTAACACCAAGGATCACCAATCACCAGGTAAAGTTAGGACAAACGGTGTGTGACAAATGGGGTTCTCAAGCCTCTTCCTTGAGAACTAGTTACTGTTTATCTTAGAACATGTGTAAAGGCTGCATCTGTTTGGCACTATAACAGGATGGGATTACTTTATCTTTACAATCTCTTAGCAGATGGCCTGTGACGCACATCACATTCTGGTAATGCTTATTCAAGTATAAAACTATTTTCTTTCCTCCACTGCCTTTGTGGAGAGTTTTTCCTGGGTTGGGAAGTCTTGTTTTTCATTATATTTCCTAATATAATGCATGAGCTGAAAAAGAAAAAAAAAATAGGTGAGAAGGTTTTGAGGAGTAAGACATCTAAATGGAAAGGATGTGAAAAAATAGTATGGGGTGAGGAAAGGCAGAGAAAGTTCTAGAAACACTGATGCTGACATTCAATTGAAAACTGTTTCCAGAATGTAAGTAATAGAATAATAGCAATGAACACATATGGAGACTACTGCCAGGTATTGTTCTGTTTTAAATATTAACTTCTTAGCATATGTAGTAGCTTGGGTTATTGTTCTTAATTATCCATCCCCATTCCCACCCTGCCTCTGAGTATGCTCCAGCAGGCAGGAAAGGTGTCACAGAACAGCAGAGAAGCAGGCTGAAGTATGGACTAGTCTTGGAAGTATCATGCAAACTTTCTTTTTAGGTAAAAGTGACACTTGAAGGGCACGTGTGGAAAGGCCAGGTTCAGCTACTACAAAAGATGGGGAATGTGAGCCACACTATTTGGATATTACAGGATATCTCAAACTGGAGGAAACTAGGGGCCAGCAGACACCAGCCCCGAGCACTGAGGATGCAGTAGGTGGGAGTGGGCCCAGAAGATATGGGGAAGGGCACCCAGTAAGGATCAGACACTTCTGTAAGGTCTGGAGGCTGAAGGCAGGACTGAAATCCCTCTCATGCCCACCAAAGACCAACATGTCGAGTCATTTTTGAGGGTCTGGCTCAAGAAAGCAGGTTTACCTTGCCCTGGCCTAGCCCAGGCTGCCAAGCACGTCCACTGTGAGCCAAATGCTTATAAAGACTAGGGCCAAGAAGACTTGGGTAGGGACCAGCAAGAGCTTCCTGGGTGGGTGCTAAAGCCTGAGCCCTGAATCATCCTCCTGACAAAGTCCCACCGCTGCTCCCTGGTTCCCCAGTTTCTTGCGCTGAGTGCCAAAAATGACCAGGAGACAGTGGGGGTTGGGGGTGTGTGTTCAAAGTGGGATAGACACAAGGGGGAAGATGAAAGAAGTAGAACTTCATGACTAATAAGAACTTTACACCTGAGTTTTTTAGGAGAAAATTGGATTCTTGTGGGGAAAGCAAGCACCAGGGTCAGTGAGGCCA
This sequence comes from Aepyceros melampus, assembly GCA_006408695.1. Taxonomy (NCBI): domain Eukaryota; kingdom Metazoa; phylum Chordata; class Mammalia; order Artiodactyla; family Bovidae; genus Aepyceros; species Aepyceros melampus. Next base: position 235,486 of record SJXQ01004190.1, on the reverse strand, counting down.
GAATAAAAATGTACCTGGAACATACAGAAGAGAAAGAGGCTGCATTCATTCTGGAGGGACAAAGCCCATGGGAATCGCCCAAGGATGCTGGGTCCCTAAGTGGCTCCACATTGCACCCTCACACCTGGGTCCCTAACATTCTCTGCACCCACTATGAAGACAGGACAAAAGGAAGCACTCACTGCCCTGCCTCAGTTAGGCCTCCCTCAGTATCTGAAGGGGTTGGCAGGTGGCGCTAGCGGTAAAGAACTCATCTGCTAATGCAGGAAACATAAAGTGATGCGGCTTGGATCCCTGGGTCCGGAAGACCCCTTGGAGAAGAAAATGGCAACCCGCTTCAGTATTCTTGCCTGGAGAATCCCTGGGACAGAGGAGCCTGGTGGGCTATAGTCCATAGGGTCCCAAAGAGTCAGACACGACTGAAGCGACTTATAGCATGCAGTATCTGACGTGTATGTGTTTGTGGGGGGTGTCCTAACCTAGCCATGTTTGACACGAGGTTGGGGGTCGGGTGAGGAGCAAGTCTCTCAGCCGTTACTTTTCCAAGTTTTAGGCAACCTGGGGAAACTCTGGTCATTGATTGAAGGACTGCGCTCAAATCAGGTAGCAATCAGAAACTGAAGACTGACTGAGCTGCACTGGGTCCAGAGAAGCCCACTCTCCAGGAATGTCCCAGCGCAGCCGCCCAGGTCGACCTTCCACGGCTCAGCCCACGGTCTTCCCCAGGTCCCAGCACACAAAAGCAGGGACTTTTCCTCCGTTTGGAAGACCAACACACTCCCTCTTCCTTCGAGCTCCCCAAAAGTCCCGGCGACCTCGAGGAGTGTCCTCGTCCTGCTCCCTTCAACCCCGAGGCCCCTGACCTCCTCGGGAGGAGGAGAAACCCGGGCACATCCGTCCTCTCGGCTTCCCCCAGGCCGGGGCCCCTTTATCTCCCTCGTAGCTGCGCTCGGGCCGGGAGGCGCGGCTCTTCCCCACTGCCGGCTCTGCGGCGGCTCGCAGGTTCGGGCTAGTCTGGGGCGGAGACTGGGAACGCCTGAATGTGGTGAGGAGGGCGGGGACGCGGGCCCATCTTTAAAGGCCCGGGACCGGCCCTGAGGCGCCTGGACACCTGCCGGCGGCCCCGGGCGGCCTCGAGAAGCGCGCACGGACCCGGCTTCCCTCGCTTCAGCCGCCGGGGCGGCCATGGGCCGCTACCGCATCCTCGTGGCCACCGGGGCCTCGCTCTTCGCCGGCTCGCACAACCGCGTGCAGCTGTGGCTGGTCGGGGCGCGCGGGGAAACGGAGCTGGAGCTGCAGCTGCGGCCGGCGCGGGGCCAGGTCAGCGGGCGAGCCGGGACGCGGGAGGCCGGCGATGGGGCGGGATAGGGGGCGAAACGACAGCAGGACCGTGTCCGCTGGGGCTTTCAGGTGTTGGGCCGCCGGTGCCTGGGCGGAGAGGATCGGGAGCCAGGGTCCAGGCAGGGCACACACCCTTCTCGCTCCCCGACAGCCCTGGTCCTCACAGCCTCCAACTCCTTCTTCAAGTGACCCGTGCCAGTGTCAGTAATAGGATCTGAAGTCAAGCAGGATGGTCCTAGTAAGGAGGGCGCGGGGGGAGTTCAGTTAAAGGACCGATTGAGGTGCTGATGCTTAGACATCAATTCAAGACACTGCGGGCCACGCGCTGGGCTCCCTCATTCTGCCGGTGCGATAGGGGTGAGACCCACCGCGCAAGCGTTCGGAAGCAGAACAAGGAATGCTGTATTTGGAGGCCTTGTCAACCGAGGCTCCAC
>SJXQ01004190.1:214826-232558 GCA_006408695.1 Aepyceros melampus | reverse complement strand
GGCTGCACTGCTCAGCATGTGGGATTTTAGTTCCCCAACCAGGAATTGAACTCGTACCCCCTGCAATGGACTTGCAGAGTCTTAACCACTGGACTGCAAGGGATTCACAAGATCTTATCACCTTAATTACAGTGATTTTTTCCAACAATAGATACTGATGAAATAGGATCAAGTGGGGAAAGGCGAGTTAACACAAGAAAAGATGTCAAACATGAGATTGTCTCAAGGCAAGAAATGAGGGTTGAGATTAACAAAACCCAGAGTACACAGTTGGCAATGACAAGGTAAATGTGTCTCAGAAATCAATGGAGTGATGCAAGGCCAGAGATAAAAGCAACAGAGCAGAACTGAACACAGGGCCCATGACTGCTGAAAGGAAGATGAAGACAAGTGGGGGGAGAGCCCAGGACCACACAGACTGTGGGCAATTGTCTTAACATCTCCACAGCCCGCCTGGCAGGAAACAATGCATTGGATGTGTTCCAGAGACATCGAGAGAAGGAGCTGAAAGAAAGACACAAGATATACCGGTGACTACCCACCCACAGGGCCTCTCAGCGGTACCCTCCTTTCCTGACCCCACCCCCACTACTGGCCTGGGCACCCTTCCTGAAGCCTTGTCCCCATTTCCTAGCTGGGCCACCTGGAAGGAAGGGTTACCCCTGACAATAGCTGCAGGCTGTGAGGACGATCTACCTGCAAATATGAGATTCCACGAGGACAAGAGGTTGACTTTGAGTGGACACTGAAGGCGGGGTGAGAACAGGCCTGGAATTCAGGGTGGTGAAAGGGCCGGGAGATCTAAAAAATGGTAGTAGATGGTGAGGGGCTGAGGGATGGGCGAGTGGATTCACGCCTTGATTCCTGTCCTAGGGCTCTGGAGATGGTCCTCAAACGTGTTTACACCCTCCTGAGCTCCTGGACCAGTCTGGAGGATTTTGATCTCATCTTCTGGGGCCAGAAGAGCCCCCTGGCTGGTCAGTGGTTCCCCAGGTCTCTATAACCTGTTGATGGCCTCTCCTGATGTCCCGACCTTCACACTCCACAGTCCCTCATAAGCGTTTCACAGATGAGACTATATTGTGCTGGGTCATTTCTCAGAAGCCTCGAGATGAAAAGATAGGGACTGGATATGGGGTGGTCACATGCCTACATTGCTGGCGTAGGGCCTGGAGGAGGGACATCCCGACTGTGTAAACCTCCTCCTCCACTCCACTCCACTCTACCCCAACCCCACAGAGAAGGTTCACCAGCGCTGGCGGGATGATGAGTTGTTTGGCTACCAGTTTCTCAATGGCGCCAACCCCATGGTGTTGAGACGCTGCACCTCTCTGCCCTCCCGGCTGGTGCTGCCCTCAGGGATGGAGGAGCTACGGGCCCAGCTGGAGAGAGAACTCCAGGTATCCCTCCCACCCTGCACTCTGCTCACCTTGGCAGTGCAGCCAGAAGTGGTGAAGGGGAGGGACCAAAGATGAGTTGAGGAAGGGAGGCTGTGGTAACCCTTGGTCCAGACTCCAGTGCTGGAAAAAACTAGAGGTGATACAGTATGTAGGGAAAACTCTGAGGAGCTCCCAGCATGGAGGAGAAGCAGGATGGATCCCCAGGGCACAGACAGGGCCAGTGGTGTTACCAGGGACAATATCGTCTCCTGGTTGATGTCAGTGCCCTGGACACCAGTGTCCAAAGGGAGGAAGAAAGATGAGAAATGTGCCATTGGGTGGGGAGAACTGTGGAGGTTACCTGGGTTTGGAGGGGTGAGCTGCATATGAGGATGATGAGCGAGGCCGGATGTGAGCATGTCATGGGCGTGTGTGCACTGGACTAGGCAGCAGTGCTGGCAGCGGATTCCTTGACACAGGAGGTGAGTTTTGGAGAGGGAGTGAAAGAGCATCTGCTGAGCTGGTGACAGCTGAACACAGGGAGCAGGTCACTGCAGGATGGTGGGGTAGGGGCCTGGCCATCTGGACAAGGGGCCAGTGTGCACACTGGACTGGGCAGGCCTGTTCTGAAATTGGACCTGCACAAGACGTCTACCTTCACTAGGCTGTTTGTCACTTAAAATGAGAGGAATCAGGCCAGATGCTCTGGTTCTGCCAATAAGACTCCGTAACTGACACAGGATGATGGCAAGAATCAAGATAAATGTCTTGAAATGTCTTCCCCCTTTGCCCCTGCCCTCTCGGGTTAGACTTTAAACTCAAAGGATGGATACATTCCTCCTTTCCCCAGAACGGTTCCCTGTTTGAGGCTGATTTTATCCTCCTGGACGGAATTCCAGCCAATGTGATCCGAGGAGAGAAGCAATACCTGGCTGCCCCCCTCGTCATGCTCAAGATGGACCCCAGTGGGAAGCTGCTACCCATGGTCATCCAGGTGAGGTGCCCCAGGCACCCTCTCCCAACTCTGTTGCTGTTCACCTCCACCTCTGCACCTGAGGACCCAGCCCCCTGGTTCTTGGCTCCCAAGCTCCATCCTCACACAGTGAGACCTGTCCTCATGTCACTCTGCTTACAGCCCGGTTTTTCCTGACTCGCCCAACTGGAAGGACTTGTTCAAGAGTCATAATGGCCTGTTGGAGTTCTCATCCTATACCCAGTGGTTCTCGAACTGCAGTGTGCCTCAGAATGACCTAGAGGGCTTGTTAAAACAGTTTGCTGGGTCCCAGCCTGAGATTTTCTGATTCAGTCCGTCTGGGATGGGGACTGAGAATTTGCTTTTCTAAGTTCCAAAGTGACAAGATGCTTCAAGATTGGGAACACATTTTAAGAGTCATTGGTAATCCCTCAGTCCACTCTCTTTTCTCCCACTGTTCTCAATAGTCAGTTTAAAAACAAACCCTGTCAATTATCTCATACACTCAGCTTCCCCTTCCATCCCCTACCATAACTCAGACCCCCATAACGTTTCTCCCAAACCACCATCAGGACCTCCTCTTTGGCCTCCCTGCTTCAGACCCCCTGCATTCACCCTGAAGACCATGATGGGTGCATGGTGCCACAGCAGTGAGAGGCAGGGTGGAAGGGGCCTCATTCTCCCTCCCCCTAATCCTCTACATTACAACCTCCTGGATGGCAAAAATCATACTTACTCATCTGTTTCTCCAAGATGGCTGACCATAAGGTCACACACAAAGTGGGAATTCAATGAAGGCTTAATTTCTTTTTCCCAGATCCAGCCTCCCAGCCCCATCTCCCCGACCCCACCACTGTTCCTGCCCTCGGATCCTCCACTCGCCTGGCTCCTGGCAAAGACCTGGGTCCGAAATTCAGATTTCCAACTGCATCAGCTCCAATACCATTTGCTCAACACCCATCTGCTGGCTGAGGTCATTGCTGTGGCCACCATGAGGTGCCTCCCAGGGCTGCACCCTGTCTTCAAGGTACCACCTCTACCCTCCACGTCCTACTTCATTCAGACCCTAAAGAAAGGAAAGAGGCCAATATCCTATGATACTGCATGTGTGCATGCCAAGTTGCTTCAGTCATTTCTGACTCTCTGCAGCCCTATGGACTGTAGCCCACCAGGCTCCTCTGTCCATGGGATTCTCCAGGCAAGAATACTGGAGTGGGTTGCCATGCCTTCCTCTGGGAGACTTTCCTGAACCAGGGATCGAACCAGGACTTTTACATCTCCTGCACTGGCAGGCAGGTTCTTTATCACTAGCACCACCTGGGAAGCCCCATCGTATGATATTATAGCAGCAAAAAAATTTTATCACTTTGTAAAAGAAGAGAGAACAGAAAGAAGAAAGACTGTATCAATATTTTGAGACTTGTGTTTTAAGTAAGTTGAGTAACTAACATTTCTTCAGGACATATTACAAAGGAATCCTCTGAAATTCTCAGATCTGACAATCTAGCAATGGGCCGAGAGTATAGCCAGAATATTGCCAGTAAAACAAAAGCCTTGTTCCTGCCTTAGTAGATTTACGATTTAGCCAGAAAGACACGTGGTGCCCATAAGAACTACCCAGAGAACAATACCTGGACCTAGAATTTGAAATCACGAGACAGCTAGTAAACACTAGAATATTGATGGAGAATGTTCCACCCCAACTGAGAGTGCTAAGTAGGAACAGAGCAATAGGCGAGGAGAGCGGCCCAACAGGGTGCTTATCCCAGCCCAAGAGAGAAATGGAGAAAGACGTGTTGGCAAGGTGGTGACAAGAATTAAAAAAAAAAATCCAGGACTTCCCTGGCTGTCCACTGGTTAAGACACCACACTTCCACTGCAGGGGGTACAGGTTCAATCCCTGGTCTGGGAATTAAGATCCCACATGCCACATGGTTCAGCTAAAAAAATAATAATCATCAGACTTGGGGAAGAGAAGGAACAGTAGCTGCAGCAAGCCTGGGTATCAGAGCAGAGACAGAAAAGTCAGAGGTCTAAGCTTCTACAACACTCAGGAGCCCAAGGGTGGGTGTGGGAGACTGACATAGAAATCCTGTAATTTCTATGCTGAGTGAGCTCAGCATCTACTCCTCAGCTGACAGCAGCAACATAAGGCTCATGCTTGCTTAAAAATGTCCTCAAAATCTTGATGACATTTTAGATATAGGGAGCAAGGCAAAAGGGACAGAACTGCATATGAACACATGCATATGAAACAAGCATATGAACCAGAGCAATTGTCAGAAACAGGGAAGCCAGGAAAGAAGCCAGCTGGGAAGCCAAGATGAGATTCAGTTTGAGGTTCATGGAATCGGAAGTGTTGGCAGGACACACAGGTGAGCACCTGGCAGGAAGGACTGAACTGTACTTTAGCTGGGGGCTTACCAGGTCCCTGAAAGCCTGGCCAGCAGTAGCTTTGGCCTCTCGGAGGCTGGGGCGGCGCCGACAAGATAAGAGTCCAGTGTGATGAGCAGAATCTTGGATTTTACTCATCTCGTGGTGCTCCTGCGCCACTATCGTCTGCTCACCTTGGATAGGCTGAGCCTCTTTTCACACTGAAAATATCCCCCCTTTACGAGTTGAGCCCTGTGCCCACCTGTCTCCACTCCCAGAGCAGAATCATGTCAAAGAGCTGCATTGTTATCAGCACACACAGGAGAGCCAAGCCAGCCAGTGTCCCAAAGGTGATCTGTGCAGGCTCTGGATTCAGACTGCCAAGGCCTGAATCCTGAGTCCTAACCTTTTTACAGGTGTGAGCTCAGTGTCCTCATGTCTGAAAGGGGACAAAAGGAACACCATCGTGGGGCTGCTAAAGGATAAAATGACCTAATAGCATGACACAGGCTAAAAGCTAGAAAAAAGTTAGTTCTTGCAATTTTTATTATTATTACCTTGGTGGGGGGAGCAGTGCTGGGTCTTCATTGCTGTGCACAGGTTTTCTCTAGTTGTGGTGCGTGGGCTTCTCACTGCAGTGGCTTCTCTTGTTGTGGAGAAAGGGCTCTAGGGCAAGTAGGATTCAGTACTTGCAGCTTGTGGGCTCTAGAGCCCAGGCTCAGTAGTTGGCATACGGCTTAGTTGTCCCCCTGGCATGTAGGGTCTTAGTTCTTGGACCAGGGATCAAACCAGTGTCCCCTGAATTGCCAGGCAAATTGTTAACCACTGGACCATTGAGGAGGTCCCGATTATTATTAAGAGTTGTTTGTCCTCAGGCTTCTCCTCTCCTCAAGTGGATGGAGGGCTTTCTATGACTGACACTCAGCAACTTTCATGAACTTTCTGAAGTTTCAGTCCAATGTAAGCTGCTTTGACCTTCTGACCCCATTGTTCTCTCTGGCTCATTCTGTCTCCAGCAACAACTACTTAGATAAATACCAACCCTTTGTGAAATCTGTACATAAACTGGGTGGAAATGAAAACAATATAGTCTGAGATAAAAAGAAATGCATGGAAATCAGATGGCCTTTTTTAATAGCTAAGGAAAAGCTATTTCTTGAAAAGCTTGCAAAATAGAGGGAGTTTAACTGCCTAATTTGGGGTGGGAGGAGATTTGATGACAGCCTTTCTGCTGCCCTGGCAGCTCAGCTGGGAAAGAATCCGCCTGTAATGCAGGAGACCTGGGTTCGATCCCTGGGTTGGGACGATCCCGTGGAGAAGGGAACAGTGACCCACTCCAGTATTCAGGCCTGGAGAATTTCATGGACTGTATAGTCCGTGAGGTCGCAAAGAGTCAGTCATGACTGAGCAACTTTCACTTCACCTCTGCTGCTTACACAGGTGGTACAGTATGGCTCCTCCTCACTGAAGGTACCCAACTCTACCCCTCAAAACCTGACAGTGAAGCAACCAGGGGATGGAGGTGTGACTTTGGAAATGAGTAGAGAGACTAATTTAAACTGTGAGGATGACAGAGTATAAAAGCAAATCAGCTGTGGAGTAGGAAATGGCAACCCACTCCAGTATTCTTGCCTGGAAAATCCCATGGACAGAGGAGCCAGGTGGGCTACAGTCCATGGGGTCGAAAAGAGTTAGACATGACTAAGTGACTGAGCACATCAGCACATACTATGATTTAAAATGGTTGTTTTCTTTTGTACTCCTATCAGAAGAGTCTGGGACTTCCAATGCTTCCATATCCTTGCCAATATGTTTAGTCTCTTTAAATTTTGACCTTTTTAATAAATGTGTAGCATTTAAAAAAAAAAACAAAAACAAATTAGGGACCCTGGTGGTCCAGTGGTTAAGACTCCTGCATTGTAAGCCCCTGTTTACAATGCAGGGGCTGCAGGTTTGATCCCTGGTCAGGGAACTAAGATCCCACATGCCACACAGCCAAAGAGGAGAAGAAAAAAAGTAAAAGCAAATCAGACGGGGCTGATTCTCAAAGGCCACCTACACTCCAGGTGGAAATCATCAAGATAAATAACAGCTGCTACTCAAGGGCATCACTCATGTAAGCATCACTGTAGCCTCCTAGACAAAAGACAAAAGACCCTATAATCAGCCACCGTTATCACATGAGGATAGGAGATGAGAAAGGTCAACACTTAGAGGGTCCTGTACCTTGGACAAATATAAAATGACTGCTGAAGTGAAACCCAGGTCAGTGTGGCTGGAGAGAATGACGACTCACAGAGGTGACAAGATCATGAGATGGTATGATCATGGAAACAGGAAGAGACCAGCCTGTCAAGGGAGGAAAGCGTCAAGAGAAGAGAAGGCCATCATGCTGCCTACAAGGAAGGACCTGAGCATGTCCCCCATAATCGACCCCCTCTATTCTCCCCTATCCCAGCTCCTGATGCCACACATCCGCTACACGATGGAAATCAACACCAGGGCACGGACTCAGCTCATCTCAGATGGAGGCATATTTGATAAAGTGAGTGGGGCTGCATCACTGTCTGACTTTCTACCATCTCTTGCCACTTTCAAGATCCCAGACCAACCTGGATAAACGTCCTGACCCTTAAACCTATGAGCCCTTTATATCCATGTCTCTAAAATGTGAAAACCCCACATCTGAAAACCCTTTACATACTGTGCACTAGCTTCTTCCTCAAGACCTTGCGTCTCTCTTGTCCCAGGCTGTGAGCACCGGTGGAGGGGGCCATGTGTACTTGCTCCGCCGGGCCCTGGCTCAGCTGACCTACCGCTCCCTCTGTCCTCTTGATGATCTGGCTGATCGCCGCCTGCTGGGAACCCCGGGTGCTCTCTACGCCTGCGATGCTTTACGGCTCTGGGAAATCACTGCCCGGTGGGTGAAGGGGAAGCCAAGAAAGGAGTTGGTGGAGGGGTGAGGTGGGGAAAAGGCGAGTGGGGCTCTGGTCCCAAGGTCAGCATGGGGCAGAAGGAACATGAAGACAAGAAGGTCCAGACAGGAGAAGCAGAGGAAGGGATCCTGGGGAGAGATGAGGAAGAGTGAGGAGTCAGCGGGTGGGGTCTGAGGAGCAGACTGGGGACAGAGAGCATAGACTGGGAAAGCTGTGGATGCAAACCTGAGGGATCTGGACAAATCAGCGGTTTTGTTAGAAAGAAAGGCTTTCAACAATGTCTGGGAATGCCTAGAACTAAGGACCCACGTGTCCTTCCTCTCTAGGCTAGTTTGTAGAAACAGCTAGGAGTGGCCCAAAAGGCAGGCCTAGAAGACTCTATACTCAGATACAGCAACAGTTAGCTGGCCAGAGACCATGGAAAAGTGTAGAGGTCAGAGGCTGGAGCCTTCTCCTCTTAAGGAGCTCAACTCCCTTCTCCCCGGGGCAGGTATGTGGAGGGGATTGTCCATCTCTTCTACCACGGGGATGACGTTGTAAAAGGGGACCCTGAGCTGCAGGCCTGGTGTCGGGAGATCACTGAGGTGGGGCTGCGCCAGGCCCAGGAGCGAGGTGAGATCCCTCCCAGAGATGGGAGCTCCTCAGACACCCTACCCAGAGCAGAGTCTGAGTTCAGAACCCCACCCACTCATCACATCCTCTGGCCTCCACACTTCAAACATCTTAATACCATTTCCACCTCCTAAGACTCAGGACAATTCCCAATGCCCAAGGATCAGCCTCCTCAAAGACCCTGGCCATCATCCTTCACTTTCACCCCCTCCCCTAACCTGCCACAGCATGGCACCCCCCAGGAACAGTGGGGGATCTTCCCAAGCCCTGCTGGGCCTCACGTTCTCTCCTCGTGGCTGTCTATACCTTCCTGAGAATATAAATGGGAAGAGTTTTCCACCAAAGTCCATGATGACCCCTTCTGTTTTCCCTCTTCTTCTCCTGCCTCCCACTGTCCAGCACACAGAAAGTCCAGGCCATCTGCACAATGACCACAGTGCAAGGTCATTTCTAAATGTAAACACAAAGCTCTACAGGCTTTGTATCAACCCTGAAGTCAGTGCCCCCTTGGGGCTCATGTCACTTTGGCCGATCCAGCCTCCCCTACAATCAAGTCACTGCCTTTAGCACCCCTACTGGCATTCTACCCTCCGGGGAAGAAGCAGCCTTTCTTGGCTCTTCCTGGCTTCCTCCTCTCTAACACACACAGGCCAGCATGGCCTGCTCCAAATCTTCCTTCCGTCCCTGTCCCTCACATTTCATACTGACATCTCTGCCTCTGTGAGGCAACTACAGATATTTACTGGGGAGCCACTATGGCCAGCCTCTGGGGGTGCTCTGAGCACTAGTCTGACACTCACCCTCAAGAGGGAGCATCCCTCTGGAGCATCAGTGGCTGCACCACCCCACTTCCAGGACCAAACTTTCTCTAGTACATCTGAGTCTGTCCTCTGAGCTCCACAGGCTCCCGGAAGACCCCTCCCCCTCTCCTTGGTCATCTTTTCCCCAGCCAGCATCTACATTTGGAAAATGAAAATAAACATCCACATGTCAACTTTAGCCTCCAATAAGTGCTTCTCATTCTTTCTTCATCCACTCTCCCTCAATTCTCACAGCTCACTTTTGCCTCATTTTCTCAACAGACATTTTAGAAAAAAGTGTGCTAAAATAAAAACAAACCTGAGATTAGCAGTTAGGAACCCAAGTTCAAGGTCAGCCTCTGCCTTTTCCCAATTACCAGAGTCCTGTTGTTTGGCCGCTCAGTCGTGTCCAGCTCTTATGAGATGGCCCAGACTGTAGCCCACCAGGCTCCTCTGTCCACGGGATTTCCCAGGCAAGGATACTGGGGTGGGTTGCCATTTCCTTCTCCATAGCATCTTCCCCACCCAGTGAACTGAACCCACGAACCCACATCTGCGTCGGCAGGTGGATTCTTTAGCCACCAGGAAAGCTCCACAAGCAGTTTAATCTCTTTTGTCTTTGATTTTTTTTTTAATCTACAAAAAGGGAGTGTTACATTTGTTCACCTTAACTGACAGGATTACTGGGTCTCTGAGCCCCCACCTCCACCATAAATTGAGTGGCTTGAACATAATCTTTGCAGAAAGCCTTTCTTGCCTGTGACATTGTAAATCTATAACTTTGCTTATCTTTCATATTATAAATTAGACACCTGCAATTTCCTGTCTGCAAACAGAAGGAAACATCCCTAAATTCCAACCACTTTTTGAGGCAAAGGGTTTCTGATCACTCAAACCTTTTCAGCACCCTCCCACTCTTCCAAAATAACAATAATTGCTTATTGGAAGACTTGTTCCATACCAGGTGATTAACTCTTTTATAAAGTAGGTATCACTCACAATTTACAGGTCAAGAAATTGAGGTTCAGAGAGGTTAAGTAACCCAACTGTATTACTTGAGTCTGAGTTGAAGCTCATGTCTGATGCAAATATATTTGAACAAATGAACTAAACAAACATCCATCAATTCCAAAATCTAGACATCTGAAGACATCGGCCTTTATTTCTCTCCTCTCAGACTGTAGCCTCTAAATCCTGTTCCTTTTCTGCCCAGGTTTCCCTGTCTCCTTCCAGTCCCAGAATCAACTCTGCCATTTCCTCACCATGTGTGTCTTCACCTGCACTGCTCAGCATGGGGCCATCAACCAGGGCCAGGTATGGAGCGCTGAAAGCCCAGATCCCTGAAGGCAAGTGTTTGGACTTGGGATGCCCATGGGAGAGATGGAGGTTCAAACCCTAAGTACTAGGATCCTAGGGTTGCAGTTTCTTCCCCCAGCTGGACTGGTATGCCTGGGTCCCTAATGCCCCATGCACAATGCGGATGCCCCCACCCACCACCAAGGAAGATGTGACAATGGCCACAGTGATGGGCTCACTACCTGATGTCCGACAAGCCTGTCTTCAAATGGCCATCACATGGCATCTGGGTCGCCGCCAGCCAGACATGGTAAGAGAGGACTCTGGAGAAATGGAAATGACAGTTGGAAGGGAACAGCAGAGTAGGGCAAGGCTCTGGGTGTGTCTGCCTTTGAACTCAAAACTGACTGATCCTTTGTTCTTTCTTAGGTGCCTCTGGGGCATCACAAAGAAAAGTATTTCTCAGACCCCAAGGCCAAGTCTGTACTAAATCAATTCCAAACAGATCTGGAAAACTTGGAAAGGGAAATTACTGCCCGCAATGAGCAACTTGACCTGCCCTATGAATACCTAAAGCCCAGCACATAGAGAACAGCGTCACTATTTGAGCTCTAGGGCGCCCCCCATGGGCAGACTGCAGATCAGCTCTGGGACTAACAATTCCATCTTGAGGTTCAGTTCAGTTCAGTTCAGTCGCTCAGTCGTGTCCGACTCTGCAACCCCGTGAATTGCGGCACGCCAGGCCTCCCTGTCCATCACCAACTCCCGGAGTTCACTCAAACTCACGTCCATCGAGTCGTTGATGCCAGCCATCTCATCCTCTGTCGTCCCCTTCTCCTCCTGCCCCCAATCCCTCCCAGCATGAGAGTCTTTTCCAATGAGTCAATTCTGTGTTGCTGTTCAGTTGCTAAGTCGCATCTGACACTTTGCAACCCCCTGGACTGTAGCACACCAAGCTCCTCTGTCCTCCATTATCTCCCAGAGTATGCTCAAATTCATCCTGCTGCTGAGGTTATTTCCTTTCCCAATTAAACCACCTACATCTGTATCCTATGAGCCCAAGGGCCTTTGCAGGTGCGCATGCTGAGTCACTCAGTCATGTCCAACTCTTATGTGACCCCCATGGACTGTAGCCCACCAGGCTCCTCTGTCCATGGGATTCTCCAGGCAAGAATACTGGAGTGGGTCGCCATTTCCTATTCCAGGGGATCTTCTCAATACAGGGATCAAACCTGCGTCTCCTGCACTGGCAACTGGATTCTTTACCATTGCACCACCTGGGAAGCCCCTAAGGAAAGGGTCTGATAATATGTTAGGTTTTAGAGGCCACACTGACTCTTGTCACAGCTATTCAACTCTCTTGTAGCACAAAAGCAGCCACAGGCAACGTGTAAATGAATGTGACTATGTTCCAATAAAACTTTATTTATGGACAGTGAAATATGAACTTCTTGTGTCACAGAATATTCTCTGTTCAGTTTAGTGAACCATTTTAAAATGCAAAAAACACAACAACAAAACCCTGTGGATTTTCACCCTCAGGGGCAGTACCTGCACCAGGGTGCCCCTGCAGCAGCCTGAGGCACTGACCTTATCTGAGAAACAGGGATGGTAAGGGAGGGAGGGTGGGGAAGATTTCTAGGAGAAACCGACAACCTCAATTCATCCTCCTTTCCCAGAGGCTTGACTTCACGCTTGGTAGCCAACTTAAAAATTCCTGACTCTACCTTGGCAGCTTTCCCTCCACCCCTGTTTATCCTATTCATACACCTACCCCAAAGTCCCTGCATGAGAATGGTGCTTCTAAGGCAAAAGAAAAACTTTCACTCCAAAATGCTTTCCTTCCAGACAGTCTCAAACAAAAGAGACACAAAATAAAAGTCTGAAGGTCACTTCCTCAGGAGCTTCAGTGCTCTGGGGTCTCTAAGTGTTTCCCAGGTTCCAAGTTCTCTTTCAGGATCCTTTAAAGAACAATATGTACAAAATAAAGGGGAAAATATCACAAAGTTATGCTAACCACTGGCAGTGTCTGTCTGATTCTGGGGTCTTGGGATCAAAATGACCCCTCTCAAATATACTATGACCACTGTCCTCACTAGAAAAGGTACAAAAAACTCAGTGAAAAATTATGTTCTTCAAACACCACTATTTCCCTGAATAATGTCTATAGACCTGTTTTTCACCAGTGCTGCTGCTAAGTCGCTTCAGTTGTGTCCGACTCTTAGCGACCCCATGGACTGCAGCCCTCCAGGCCCTCCGTCCCTGGGATTCTCCAGGCAAGAGTACTGGAGTGAGGTGCCATTGCCCTCTCCGTTTCCCCAGTGAGGTATACAAAATTTTTCTTTGGAAGGTATATAATCTATTCATATCTTTAAAATCTTGGACTCTAACGTGTTCAAAGTTTCCGTTTTCTCAGTTTACACTAAGGAAGAAAACTGACATTTCTGTGCACTTATTGCCTTCTCCAGCACACCTGGCAGGGCCACTCACCTTAACAGTTTGTTCATTGACTCCGCTTCCCCTGGACTTTACCTAACTCCCATATTTTTCCTGGATTTGGTATCCAAAACTCTTCAGTATTCCATGTTTGGTAACAAAACGTTACTTAAAGATTTCCAATGCCAAGAACTCTCAGCAATTTAAAAGCGTTCTAGCCACGACAGCACTCCTGGGCTTGGGAAGGGGTTGCCATCTCCTTTTACCGTGTCAGTGTCTATTTCAAACGGTATGGATGAGTAGAGAGGAGACAGAGGCGTTCTCTCGGTGTAAATCTGTCTCAATTACCATTTTCCCAGCGCAGAACACCACTCAAGACTAAGGTATCTGAGACCAAAATGACATAATCCTCGGCTGCTGACAGCCCATCGCCAAGTTTACCTGGAGCTCCGCCAGAGATTACCGCTGTTCCAAGACCGGGCTACCAGTCAGTTCTTCCTCGTCACGTGACTTGACAAACTTGGTCACGTGACACCCTAGCTCCTCCCATTCCAAACTAGAGAGGGGGTAGCCAAGAAACCGGAGGAATTTGCTCCTACAAAACTTGCGCCCCAGTTATTGATCCATATTGGTCAATAATGGACTCTACTTTGAGAAACACCGCCCTTCCCCTCGGAAGTCCCGAGAGGTCTCGGAGGCGCCAGCGTTCTCCCCCTGTTACCCCCCGGCCCGATGGTTGAGTCCGGAGGCCACGCCCCCCCCGTTCTCCCTCCCAGCTCTACGTCCTCCGCAGCTCGAGCCCCCAAGTCCAGCTCTCTTTTCCAGCTCCTAGGGCCTTCTCTCACCGATTTCCTATCTGGCCCATATCTAGGCGATTCCCAACTCCTTTCTTCATGGCGTCGCTTCTGTGCTGTGGGCCCAAGCTAGCCGCCTGCGGCATCGTCCTCAGCGCCTGGGGAGTGATCATGTTGGTGAGGGGACTGCCGGGCGACTACCGGAGAGGAGAGGGCCTGAGGGGCTCACTGTCGGAGGGCTGGAAGGCGAGGAGACTCCAGGCCTTGAAAAGCAGCAAACAGGCTTGGGGGGGCGGTGGTTGATTAGCCTCTGGGGAATAAGACAGAACTGGAGTGAGAAATGAGGATTTGGAGGGGAGAGGGGAAGCTGGAGCTTGGAATGGGAGCCGGGGCTGGTAAATCTGGAGTTCCCTCAAGGTAAGAGGAAGGAGACCTAGGTTCTTGAGAGATCCTTGAGCTGAATGGAGGGCAGTGGGGAGAGGGACCTCTTGTTCCCGAAATGGATAGCTAGGCCTTATTCCTCAGGACTCTACCCGCTCTACTAAAGGGAGAAATAATATGGAGAAGTGCCGATTCCCTCTACCCCCCTCTTCGCCCTGTCCCATGATAATGACGCCTCCAGAGAGGAGGATAATCAGGGTTCCTGGGTTGTTCACTATTCCTGCCGTTGCCCCAACCACGTCTTCTCTGTGTCACCATTCAAGCTCTATTCCAGGTGACCGGAGTCCAGATCCGGGAACAATCATCCCTAATCCCAGCTCATTCTGGTAATTCCCAGACCCAGATGTGGCAACATTCGAAGTGGGAGGAGTTCAGGCAGCGACCAGGTCAGTTGCCTGAGTTAAAACAACCTACCCTTTCTCTTTTTTCAGATAATGCTCGGAATCTTTTTCAATGTCCATTCTGCTGTGCTAATTGAGGACGTCCCCTTCACGGAGAAAGATTTTGAGTAAGTGGAGAGAGGCAGGGGATGTGGTCAGAATTGGGGGCGGCGGGGAGGCGGAGGATCGCAGGAGGCTAGACATTTGGGGCCCGGTGGCTGGGAAACTAGGTACTCTCTCTAGCACCAGGAACAGTCTTGGGAGTCAGACCTCAGAGACCATCCTAAACCCACCGCTTTAGATGTGGCTGTTAAGAATTTTACTGGACTTCTCTGTGCCTCCGTCCACCCCTGCAAAGTGGATGCTATAACAGAACTCACCCCCAAAGGGTTATGAAGATTGAATAAGATAATACACGTTAAAAGCATTTAGAACGGTACAGGGTACATAGTAAGTGCTCCGTAAATGTTGTATTCTGTTAATGTTTCTGATATTTCTCTGCCTAATCCCCACCCCTAGGAATGGCCCCCAGAACATATACAACCTTTACGAACAAGTCAGCTACAACTGTTTCATCGCGGCGGGCCTTTACCTCCTCCTCGGAGGCTTCTCTTTCTGTCAAGTTCGGCTCAATAAGCGCAAGGAATACATGGTGCGCTAGAGCACCGTCGCGCTCCCACTCTCCAGCCCCCTCCTCTATTTAAAAGTCTCTACCCACCAGGTCACAGCCCCCCGCCCCCCATTCTGGTGCCCTCTGCGGACTAGGTTTTCTTGGCGAGAGACTCAATCCCTTGTTCTCCAACCTCTGGCGCCCGGCTCCTGTGGAGGGAGGTTGGGGTTGGCCGTTCCCTGTCCCTCCGGCCCCGTTGCCTCGTCCCGTTCCACAATAAAGAGAAACTGCTCTCTTAAGACTTGTGTGTGTGTCTGGGTTAGGAGGCGGGTACCGGGGCTAGAGGTCGGCCTCCAAATAGGGAATCCCGACCCCTCGACGGAAGTGGAGTGAAACCGGGGCGGAAGTGAGGCGGTGTCTTCCACTCTCCTTCTCGCGCGCCGAGGCGGCCTAAGTAACCGCGGCTGGTGAGGCGGCGAGCGCCCGAACTGGAGCCAATCAGCTGCGGGAAGGGGCGGGACTTCCTGCACGGGGGCCGGAGCCGTTGCACCGCCTTGCTCTTCGTGGTCCCGGCTCCGAGGTAGCGGCGGCGGCGGCGTCTCCGTGAGGAGGCGCGCGGGGCCATGACGTCAGCGTCCACAAAGGTTCGACCTCCCTCCGGACAGCGCTCCCTGGCGGCCACGGGAGGGCGGGCCCCCTAGTTGGCTCGCGGCTCCTCCGTCCCGGGCGGGGGGCGGGCGGGAGTCCAACCTGGGGTGGGGCTAGGGGCTCCGGGCGGGACGGCGCGGGGCTGTGCGCCGGCCCCCCGTAACGCTGCCCCGCCCCCAGGTCGGAGAGATCTTCTCCGCGGCGGGCGCCGCCTTCACGAAGCTCGGAGAGCTGACGATGCAGCTGCATCCCGTGGCCGACTCTTCCCCGGCGGGGTACGTGAGCCCGGGCTGGGGACCTGGACGCTGAGAGCAGACGCTGGGACTCGATCACAGACACCGACACTCTCTAGGGCAGGGACAGATGTTAGTTTCCCTTCCGTGCCTGGCACAGCGCAGAGTAGGTCTTAATAAATTATTATTGAATGAATGAATGACAGATAAACCACAGACTGAGGCTCGTAGTCTGGACTCATTTCACAATTCTGTCCTGCTGCGCATTGGCAGAGCATAGACCATCACCACTACCCATTCACCCCAAATCATGTGGAATTCCATCAGATTGCAACAGATTGTGTTTAGGGGTTCTGTTTGTAAGACACCCGCCCCCCCGCTACTTGTTGAATTAGTTTCAGTGGGCTGTTTACAGCAGCTGTTTCACGTTGATGGGGGAGCCGTTTTCTTCTAAGGTTGTTGCATTATCGTTTGGATGGGGGTCCTCAGGGTTCCCACAGGGCCTTAAGAATTTTTTTTGTTTGTTTGTTTTTTAAAGAGGACCTCTTTATGGAAGGGGCCCCGGACATTGCAGGGAGGAGGCTGGTTGCTGTGGAATGCGTAGCCTGTGGGCTGGCTCCACATCCCTCCTCCTCCCACTTTCGCTATTCCCCTCTCCCCTTCTGACAGTGCCAAGTGGACGGAGACGGAGATAGAGATGCTGAGGGCTGCTGTGAAGCGATTTGGGGACGATCTTAATCACATCAGCTGTGTCATCAAGGAACGGACAGTGTGAGGGAGGGCTGGCTGGCAGAGAAAGGCGGGTGGGCAGCTTTCTTCCTCCATACCCACTTGTTCCATCTTCCTCAAACTCCCTTCCAGTTCAACATCTTTCCTACTCTGTGAGTCCCTTGAGAACTGAAAGAATAAAAAAATTGTCACAATTGGTCAGAAGTTACTAAAATGCTGTGGTCATCAGGACCTTACATGAATTTAATTTTAGGTGATCCAGTAGTTTAAGATACCCAATAGTTGAATTTGCTAATAGGAATTCCCTGGTTATTTATACAGATCTTTTGAACACTCCTGTGGTGTTTCCAGGGATATTATGATCCTGAACTAGTTGATCAGGATCTGTTAATAAGTTTCAATCTACCTGTACATCACCCAGACTTACCTGGTAGCCTTCCACATCCATACATCTCTCCCAAAAGAGAATTAGGGGGTGGGCCTTTCCCATTCTTCAGTTGAGGGACTCCACTCTTCACGCTCCATTTGCCCTCATTGGCTGCAAAGCTTCCAGGAAAACAAGAACCCTAGCAAAGGTCGTTGAGGCCCTCACCTGGATTCCTATGAAGGGGCTCCCCAGTGTTCCTTCAGAGTGGCCCATCTCCCCTGCCCCCACCCCCTTATTCTCTCAGCCTTTTTTATGACTCCCTTCCTAACTTGCTCTCTCGTCTCTTTAGGGCTCAAATAAAGGCCACTGTGAAACGAAAGGTATATGAAGATTCTGGTATCCCCCTTCCAGCCGATTCACCCAAGAAAGGGCCCAAGAAGGTGGCATCTGGTGTATTGTCGCCTCCTCCAACTGCTCCTCCACCAAGCAGCTCCAGTGTCCCTGAGGCTGGAGGTCCCCCCATAAAGAAACAGAAGGCTGGTGAGGGCTGTGGAGTTGCTTCCTGGGGATTAGATGTCCCATCTGTGGTTCAGTGAGAGAGTTGGGCTTTGGTCAAAGGACAGATCTCTTTTCCTCTCCCAGTGAAGGTTCCAGAAACTGGCTGGGGTGGGGAAGGGAGGGAAGGAGAGGTTGAAACTTTGGGAAGTGGGTGGGGTGGGGGGACA
>SJXQ01004190.1:136145-214662 GCA_006408695.1 Aepyceros melampus | reverse complement strand
GAACCATCAGGGAACCTAGAACCTAGCTTGTGCCCCCCTCCCAGATGTGACACTCAGTGCTCTGAACGACTCGGATGCCAACAGTGACCTGGTGGATATTGAGGGGCTAGGAGAAACTCCTCCAGCC
Organism: Aepyceros melampus; assembly: GCA_006408695.1. Lineage (NCBI taxonomy): Eukaryota > Metazoa > Chordata > Mammalia > Artiodactyla > Bovidae > Aepyceros > Aepyceros melampus. The sequence goes on along the minus strand of SJXQ01004190.1, from coordinate 214,535 downwards.
AAGAAACTCAACTTCGACCAGGGTAGGAGTCCTCTTCCTCCCACAACAGCTGAAGGGATTGGGGTTGGTGGGGAGGGTCTCAGCAGGAGCCCCCTCCTGTGAACCGGGGAAGAGAAAGTTCCCTGCTATGCATGCAGGGGTCAGGTCTGTAAGGAGCCAGGTGCTCTGGGGAGGCGGGAGTCCTACTTGGGACTCGCTCCATCTCGGCCCATTTTACTTCCTGTTCCAGACAGCCTGACCCTGGATTCTGGCCTTCTCTTGACCTCCACTGATCCTCCTCTGCTCTCATGCTGAGGCTTCCACCTCTGACCCCCTCACTGTTCACCCTGGACCTGTGGATCGCTTGGGACTCTGAGCAAGGCCTGCATGTGACAGGGTGGAAAGGCTGCCAGGGGCAGCCCACCTTGCTGTTCCTGTATGAGCATCTGCACCCCAACCCCTAGGTCCCCCCCAACTGATGGACGTTTTTATATAGAAATCAATAAAGATCTCCCTCTCAGCCTGGTGCTTTCCGCCTGACATTACGGGAGTATGGGGGACACTTCTCTCTCGGCTTAGCCCCCGGGGCTTAGCCCCTCCTCGGCAGCTCTCACCACCCTGCCTGGAGCAGCACAGCCAATATTGGCAGGCTCTCTTCCCAGTACCAACATTTCTGTGCTGCTAGAGCCAGGGGAGCTGGGCGTGGGCAACAAAGACTCCACTTTGCTCTCTGGAGGCAGCACTCCTGAGACTGCCCTGGGGACTTCAGAGGGGCAGCTTCCAGGGCTTTCACACCTCCCATTCCCTGCCCCACCCCACCCCACCTCCCACCTCACCAGAAGGCCCCAGATGTTTTCTGTGTCGCTTCTCCAGGGTGGCCTCCCGGGCCAAGCCTCAGCGGCGCCTCCCCCACCCTCGCTCTAACACCACAGTGTGGTTTGGACGTGGCCACAGTGCCGTGCAAACCACAGTGTGCTGCTGGGGCGGGAGCAGGACTAGGGTGGGTTGAGAGAGAGGGAGCGCAAGACAGTGCTGTGAAGACCCCCCACCACCAAGGGTGGGGAGACAGAGAAGGCTGAAAGGCAAACATGGCCTCAAGAAGGGTTGGGGAAAGCAAGAAACTAGAGCTAGCAGCTGAGCAGCCCACTGAAGGGAAAGGGGCCTATGGGGTGAGCTTACAGTGTAGTAAGACTGGAACCATCTTCCCTGTAGGAACTCTGCTCAAGGGATCCCCAGTGTGGTGGGGGAGGGTGGGATCTGAGGAAATAGGGAATGACTGTGGGGGACCAACAGACAGCCTCTCGACTCAGCAAGGGCAGGGACCCAAGGCTTCCTGTGTCCGTTCCTCCCCTCCCTGGTCAGAACCCAAGAGAAAGCAAGGAAAGACAGAAGGCCAAGGACAGCAGTGTTGGGAGTTGGCAGTCCAGAGGTGGTGGGGCCGGAAGATGGTTGGGAGAGGGGGGCCGGAAGTCGCCCTGGGCCCTGGGCCTGCCACAAGATGGAGGCCAAAGGCAGGAAATGGAGGCCAGGGGGAAAGGGGAGCAGCAGGGCCCAAGAAGAGGGCCTTCTGGACCTGGGGGCCAGGTATTCAACCCTCAGGACTGTCCTCACTCCTCATGGCCCCCCAGGACCCAAGTCCCACCCCGCACGACAACCCCTACCAGCCTATTCACCAGGCCCAGGAAGGCGGGCCCACCCCAGAAAGCCACGTTTAAGCTGACAAACATGCCTCTCCCCACCCCCACCCTAGGCCTTCCCTCAGCCTTTTTCTCCTGTCCAGGACTTGATTTTTAAAAAACACCCCCCAGAAAGCAAAATCCAAGGGCCAAAATCCCTTCCGCAAATCAAAATAATATCCTCTAAAACCCAAAAGTTATCTTCCCTTTACCACCCCCTCTTCCGACACACCCCCCAAAACTCTTAGCAATCAAAAAGATCTAAGATGGTGGTGTAAGCAGCCTTTTTAGGCCCCGGGGGATGCCAGACCCCCTCAGATGAGACCCCTATCTGTCCCACATCAAATTCTGCCAAGGCTTCCTTCTCCTCACACCCCCCTCTATAACCCCAAAACTGAACAGCTGCCCCCAGCTCCCATCCTCGGCAGAGCCTTTGTGGGGATGGATGAAACAGAAATCAAACACTATACTAACGCCTGGGGATGTTGGGGGGCCCTCTGGTCTCAGTCTTTGGTTTCCATCTGGGGGACTACAGTTTCGGGGTGTAAGAGAAAGCCTCTTCAATCATCCCCCCAATTTCAAGACTGACAAAGCCCAACCCCACCCCAGCACGCACCTCCAAACCTCCCCCCCAACCGCCACGTCTCTCCTGAAAACAGGGGACACTTTCCTCCCCACTTACCTCAGCTACTCTCCCCTGAGTCCTGGTCCCCTATTTTGAAGGGAACAAAATTTGGGGTGCATCCCTCACATTTGGGGTGCAGGAGAAAGGAGCCGCCCCAGTCGCATCGCTGGCCTCCTTCCTCTCGGCTGGCTCAGGGAGTGGGGAGTGCCCTAGGGAGGGGGGACCCCCACAAGAGAGCACAGGAGGGGGTTCCTCCACTTTCAGTCAGAATTGGGGACACCCCCCCCCAAACCCGTCCCAGCCCATCCGTCTCCAACTCGGCGGGAGAGGCAGCTGCAGTGCCCCAGTCAGATTCCCCCAACACTACATTCCTCACCCCATCTAGAGGGGTCCCGGGGGCCCCAAAAAATCCCCAAAAAATCTAGGACGTTGGCAGGACGGTCCTGGACTAGCTCCCCAAATTTGGGGTCCTCAGATACCCCCGTTTTTTCAGGAAAATTCCGTCTTTCACCTGCCTCCCGCCAGCCCTGCTCTGTCCCGATGCCAATTTTGGAAGTCACTCCCTCCTTCCTCCTCCCGTCTCTCCAGGCCCCCCCGCTCGGGGGCTAGGGTCCAGGACACCTGGCTTCCAGGCCGGGGGAGGGGGCACTCCTCGAAGGGCTAGGGGCCAGGAGGTCAAGCTCATAGCCCCAGTCTTAGGGAAGCAGGAAAGCCCGATCCTCCCTTCCCCTCCCCCCTGGCTGGTCTCCGTGGTGGTTTAGGAAAGCCTGGAGGATTGGAATCTGCCATTGCTGTTGCACAGGCAGTTTTTTTTCCTTGGGTTGGGGGGGTGGGCGGTGGGAGGGAGAGAGGGGAGGAGAGCCGAAGAGAACAGGGACCGGGGTGTGCAGAGCTGGTCTGGCTTACCCCCCAGCCCCTGCTGCCGTGGGGAACCCCCCCTCATCTCACCCACACTCCCAGTCCTCTGTCTGCTTTCTGTTTGGGGCTCTTATCCTAGAAAATCAGGGTACAAGATTCACCTCCTCGTACCTCAACACCACCTCTCCTTGCCACAATTTCAACAGCACTGCCCTAGTCAGGAGTGTCCACCTGACCACAAATACCCCACTTCCCCCCACCTTCCCCTAAGTTGAGGTGTGTGCCCTTAATAAACTGGGGTTCAGAATCTGAAACCACCTTTTCTCCCTCAGATCTATCCAGGCCACATAAAAATAAGAGGAGATACACTCCCTTTCCAAGTTTCTTCCATCAAATCTTGGGCATATTTGGAGGTTCACTAAAGAGACTTCTAGACTCTAGGGTGAGAGAGAACTAAAAGCAAAGGATATCCCAAACCATTATCATAGTCCAAATTAAGTGAACCCTAAAATCAATCTCACATCATGATCCACCACTCAGCTTCAACAGATGCACCAAAGAGTGGCAAAACACCCCAAAACAAGGACACCCCAAAATTTTAGTCTCCTACCCTTAGCCCTCACCTTGTTTTTCCCCCTAGAAAAAGCCTCTTGGCTCTCATGCATACATAGAAATATCCCCCTCCTCAAAGTAAGCTTGCACAACATTCAAATATAAAGCCTTGCTCCCCGGCAAGGACCCACAATCACAGAAGGCCTTCAAATTTGCTCCCAGGTTCCTATTATGTTCCACCTCAAGCTAATAAAAACCCCAAATTGAATTGCATGTCCCCCCAAATATAATCTGAACCTCAAAATTTATCTGGTACCCCATCAGACTGTACCCTAAAACCACCATGATTATTGTACTTGAAATCAGATTGTCCACATACACCAATGACTATGAATCCCCTACACCAAATTTTCATCCATCTCCAAAGAACACCTAGCTGACTGTGGGTGTAAGAATCCCCAGAACTAATATAGCTTCAAAATCAGTTCCATGAAAGTGTTAGTCACTCAGTCATGCCCAACTATTTGCAATCCTATGGACTAAAGCCCACCAGGCTCCTCTGTCCATGGGATTTTCCAGCCAAGGATACTGGAGTGGGTTGCTATTTCCTTCTCCATGGGATCTTCCCAACCCAGGGATTGAACATAGGTCTCCTACACTGCAGGCAGATTCTTTACCAACTGAGCCACCAGGAAGCCCAACGTAGCTTCAAATCAGCTCCATACCTCAGACTTACTACTGGCCCTCAACCCTGAATGCAGCCCTCAGGGCCCAGAATGATGAGTAACTCAACACCCCACATCTGACAGATAGACCAGATAACATAAAAGTAACTCCGCCCTGATACCAAAGGAGCCGTGAGTCTAACTCCCATCTCCAACTGGGCAGAGACCAAAGTAACCCTCATTTGCAGAAGCCACCACACCATCTTGAATCCCTAGTTCCCCAGTTCTTTCCTGCACCCAAATAAAGACATCCTCAGTTCTGAAGAGGAGGGTCCCATATATGCAGCTCCACGGATTATGGCCAGTCATTACTGGGCAATTGTAGACGTTCCTGAGCCCAAATGCAAGTCCTGCTTGGCAGCTAGACTCAGCTCTGGCCCCCGTTACCCAAATGAACCTCGTCTCCCCCAAACAAAATACGAGGGTGTGACCCGTGGCTATCTCCCAGATCAGGGACTTAAATTGGCGTTATCAGTCCCTTCTGCCCTCTCTCCCTTGTTACCCTGAGACCCTCCCTTTCCTCTTCTGTCTGTTCAGCGCATCTAACTTTTACATTCAGTTCAGTTCAGTCGCTCAGTCGTGTCCGACTCTTTGCGACCCCATGAATCACAGCATGCCAGGCATCCCTGTCCATCACCAACTCCCAGAGTTTACTCAAACTCATGTCCATCGAGTTGGTGATGCCATCCAGCCATTACATTAATGTTCACTAAAAAAGAAATCACCTCTAAATACAGATAATAGCATCTAGGTTAATAAGAAATCCTGGGCTCCCAGGGCTCAGACCCTCGGCTCTTTGTCCCACTCATTTTCCTGGTTCCCAAAGCCCGCGGATTTCTCACCCCAGGCAGGAACCCCAGGTTCAGAGGGAAGTCACCTCTGTCGCCTAACTCTCCCTCCCTCCGCCCAACCCTAGTCCCCTGGACAAAGTAAATGCGAGCAAAGAGGGGGAGAATGACCGCCCAGACCTAATCCATCCTGCGCCCCCGGCTGAATGGACCCCCAGCCAGTGGAGACGAAGGGCGCGGCGAGGCTAGTGCTCTTCCGCCCCCTCGTGGAAGGAGCCGAGCATTGCCGAGCTTCGCGGGCTTGCCGCGCTGGACCGCGGCGTCCCGCCAGCCTCTAAGCGTCGCCGACGGGCGGGTGCTCAAGGCCCTAAAGAGCTGGGACTGGGGCAGGGCGAGCGGGCTTTGGGCGGGAATCTGCCTCTCTGGATCCCTAAAAGGATTCAGAAGAGCGTCGGGAGCGAAAAGTTCGGACCCTAGGTCTCTTGAGCGTCTCTCGGCCGCCACCCGGGGCTTTCCCCACCTCCTCGAGGGGAAGCAGCTGGCGGAGCCGTCCGGTCGCAGGACAATGGAAGGAAACGAACTAGAAATCATATCCGCCCCCTCCCTATCGCGCCCGGTCAGAGCCCCTCTTTTGCAGGCCCAGCTAGAGAAGCCTGTTGAATGACCACACCCTCCCTGTCTGAGACCCCACGGGAGCCCACTGTCTCCTCCCCAAACCCGGTGTTTCTTTGGGCTCCCCTCAATCTCCCTTAATACTGTACATTGCAGGGGCGGGGGTTTGCTGTATTCACTCTCCTGTAACAGGCTCCTTTCTAAACCCAACACATCAATTTTCGCTGTCCCGGGTCCCCCGACGACCTAAGTCACCCAACGACTTAGTCACCCATGTTTCCCATCTCAACATCCCCAGCCTCTTTCCCAATACCAATGTCCCACCCTCGGTTCCACTTTCAGTGGCCCAAGACCCCTTACGTTACGACCACCCAAGCGTTTCCGAGGTCCCGCCCTGGAGCCGGAGACCCCGCCCCGGGTTCGCCATCTGGAGAGCGAGGGAGGAAGGAAGGATACAGACCCAGGCGTTCACCCCACCTCCACCCCCGCCCCCGACATCCCGGCCAGATAAAGGAGCCGAGGCCAAGAGGGGAGAGAGACCCCGCCCCCCTTGAGAAGAGAAGTTGAAGCCCCTGCAGGACGGGGGTAAGAACCAGAGACTGAGGCAGACTCCTGGGTCCCTTAAGAGGGTGGGGCTTGTTGATGGTAGGAAGACCGATGCCCAGAAATTGGGCTAAACTAGGGATCCAGGACTAGAGAGTGGAATTTCGTGGTTCGGGGAAGGGAGCTTGGATTGGGATATGGAGGGATGAGGATCACAGGTCGTCTGGGGTCTCCAGGCAGGATCGTACACCTGAGACCAGGCGGGCGATGAGGCAGAGGGGAAATGGGGATACTGAAAGGGCATTGGGAGTCTAAGTAAGGGCGCTGCGGACTGGATTCCCAACGCTTGCCATCGACGCAGCGGTGTGGGACATTTCAACTCGCTCCAAGCGCTGTGGAATCTTAGAGGAGGAAATCGGACGATACTGAGGTTGAGGGCTGACAGAACGAGATGAATTAAGTAAAACTGCGTGAGCCGGGGCCGGGGGCTTTCCCCTGCACCTCAGGAGGAAGAGGCAAACTGCGGAAGGGAAACCGTCTTGGGACAACAAGGATCCCTGAGCCCTTTCCTTGGCACCCGCAGGCCTCCGTCGCTATGGGTTCCACCGCAACTCCTCAGGGAGCGCTGGGCTACGTCCGCGAGTTTACTCGCCACTCCTCCGACGTGCTCGGCAACCTAAATGAGCTGCGCCTGCGCGGGATCCTCACTGACGTCACGCTGCTGGTTGGCGGGCAACCCCTTCGAGCTCACAAGGCGGTTCTTATTGCCTGCAGGTTCGAAGGGTGGCTCATGGAGTCGGGTGGGACCAAATGGAAAAGGGGCGGAGCTATAAGGTCTTTGGGAGGACCCGAAAGCCAAGCCTTCCGCAAACAGGAGGCGGAGCGACAGGGAATTGAGGGCGGGGTGAGAGTTAGGGAGGCGGGGCTTCGTGTAGGGGCGGGGCTTTCGACGGGGTGGGGTTCCCCCTTGGTTCCCCAGCCCCTAACTCGATGTATCTTCCCTTTCTCCAGTGGCTTCTTCTATTCAATTTTCCGAGGCCGTGCAGGAGTGGGGGTAGACATGCTCTCCCTGCCCGGGGGCCCCGAAGCCGGAGGCTTCGCTCCCCTTCGGATTTCATGTACACTTCACGCCTACGTCTCTCTCCCACCACCGCACCAGCAGTCCTCGCGGCCGCCACCTACTTGCAGATGGAGCATGTGGTCCAGGCATGCCACCGCTTCATCCAGGCCAGGTGAGGGAGCCCCAACTTGGTGGTCCTCGTAGGTGAAATGGCATCCCAGGTGTCAAGGGCAGAGGCCAAGATTAGGAAACAGCACTAACGTCCGTCGCACTTTTTCTCAGCTATGAACCTCTGGGCATATCTCTGCGGCCCCTGGAGGCAGAACCCCCCACGCCACCAACGGCCCCTCCGCCAGGCAGTCCCAGGCGCTCGGAAGGGCACCCTGACCCACCTACTGAGTCTCGCAGCTGCAGTCAAGGGCCCCCCAGTCCACACAGCCCAGACCCCAAGGCCTGCAACTGGAAAAAGTACAAGTTCATCATACTGAACTCTCAGGCCTCCCAAGCAGGGAGCCTGGTGGGGGAGAGTTCTGGTCAACTTTGCTCCCAGCTCCCCAGTGGAGATGAGGCTTCCAGCAGCAGCAGCAGCAGCAGCAGTGAAGAAGGACCCATTTCCAGTCCCCAGAGCAGGTACAGAAACTGGAAACCACCCCACCCTACCCCAACCCCAGAATTTGTAGCAGTAGCCTCAGCTCAAGGGGCACAACCATTGGGCTTGGATGATCAGTAACAGGAAGTGAGGGAGTGGGCTTCACCTTAGGGAGCTGGCCAGAGACCAGGCTTACTTGGTGAGGTGGGTCCTTGGCAATACAACTGGATAGGGTACATTGGTCAATACCCCATCATATGTCTCCTAACCATTTTTCTGGGCCTTGACATCTGCCTAGGCTTTCTCCAACTGCTGCCACTGTGCAGTTCAAATGTGGGGCTCCAGTCAGTACCCCTCATCAGCTCACATTCCAGGCTCCAGAGACCACTGGGTCACCTTCTGGGAGGGCTCATCCACCACCAGGTAAGAGCCTCTCCTTCTACCCCCTTGGCTTTTCTCCTGTGGCTACTCAAGGCCAGTTGGGCCAAAAGACCTCAGGGAAGGCCTGGTCCATTTTCAAATTAGAATCACCTAGAGAGCTTTTTAAAATCCCATTGCCCAGATCATACTCCATGGATCAGAATGTCTGCAAGTGGAATCCAGGCATCAGTATTTTTTTAAAGCTTCCAATGAGCAGCAATATTTGGGAACTTCTGGCGTGTTCCCATCCAGGGCTGAGTGGTCAGCCCAGGGCTGGCAAAGCCTCTTTGGCAAGCTGTCATCCAGGCTGGTGCAAGAGAGAAGAGAGGGGTACTTCCCTGGTGGTCCAGTGCCTAAAACTTCATGCTCCTAATGCAGAGGGCCTGGTTTCAATCCCTGGTCAAAGAACTAGATCCCACATGCCTCCACTAAGACTGATGCAGCCAAAAAAATAAATATTTTTAAATTAAAAAAGAGAGAGAGAGAGAAAGAGAGAAACAGAAACTTCCACCCATAAGTAGAGGCCACCACCTCCTACCACCACTATTGGAGTGATTAGCAGAATAGTCTCAAATTATAAAGACATAGAGACAGATCCTGGCTTGTCCTCTCAAATAACCATGTGACCCAGAGCAGGTCAAACGAGTCTCAGCAGCCTTAACAGTAAATTGGGGGCAAAACAAAACAAAACAAAACCTGCTACCCTGTGGTCTGAGAATTCACTGGTATTGTTGTCATGACTCACCCCCTCCCCAGGAGGTGAATTTTTCAGCTGCCAGAACTGTGAGGCTGTGGCTGGGTGCTCATCGGGGCTGGACCCCGTGGCTTCTGGGGATGAGGACAAGCCCTACAAGTGTCAGCTCTGCCGGTCTGCCTTCCGCTATAAGGGCAACCTGGCCAGTCACCGCACGGTGCACACAGGTAGGGGAGGAGCAGGGAGAGGACCCTGGCCTTGGTGCCCACTGCTGTTCTCCTTGACCTCCCTTCCTCCCCGCCTCCAGGGGAAAAGCCCTACCACTGCTCCATCTGCGGAGCCCGCTTTAACCGGCCGGCTAACCTGAAAACGCATAGCCGCATCCATTCGGAGAGAAGCCCTATAAGTGCGAGACATGCGGCTCGCGCTTTGTACAGGTACGACAGTTTCAGAGCCTGATCGCAGGCAAATTTGCGAGAGGGCGAGGTGGGCCGAATGGGGAGGGTTCCGTCCCTTCCAGGGGCATGGCCTGAGATTCCCTCCTTCCCCAGGTAGCGCATCTCCGCGCGCACGTGCTGATCCATACCGGGGAGAAGCCCTATCCTTGCCCCACCTGCGGGACTCGCTTCCGCCACCTACAGACCCTGAAGAGTCACGTTCGCATCCATACCGGAGAGAAGCCTTACCACGTGAGTCCCCGACCTGGCCTAGCCCAAAGCCTTGGAATTACCTCCTGTTTACCAACGAGCGGGGCTCTGAAAGGAGTGGGCCTGGAGGCCTTTAGATCCAGGCTAGGTGGGCGGTGTCCTTTTGAGAAACAGGTGGGGCCGGAGGTAGGGGTGGCAGGTGTTGAAGTTAGGCTCCTCCACAGGGCGCAGTCCTGGAGAGGAGGTGACAGGTGGAAAGACGCTTTGCTGAAGGGGGCCTCCTAGGCCTTCCCCGGAGGATTTGGGGACCCAAGGGGCTTCCCTATATATCCAAGAGCTTCTCGCAGATGGAGTGCTGGGCGGTTCTCCCTTGCTCAACATCTGAAAGGTGGTCGTGGGTGGGGAAGTGACCTGACCCAGTTGTCATCCTACAGTGCGACCCCTGCGGTCTGCATTTCCGGCACAAGAGTCAACTTCGGCTACATCTGCGCCAGAAACACGGAGCTGCTACCAACACCAAAGTGCACTATCACATTCTAGGGAGGCCCTAGCCGAGTGCCGCCCGGGCCTCACTCCCTTCCCGGAAGACGGAAAGCTGCGGCTCACGTCTGGGTTCGCTGCCAGGCTTGGGCGTGGGGGTGTGCAAGGCCCCTGGATATCAGCGACGGCCACCACCTTTAATTTCTCACTGCGAGGAGCAGGGGTGGGAGATCCTGGCCTGATCTGCCTCTGTTTTGCTGGTCAAAACCTCTTCCCCGCAATCGAATTGTTTCTGAGCAGAGAACAAGCTAGGACCTGGAGGAGCGGAGAGACTGGAAGCCTGATTTCCTTAAGGAATCAGGCCTCCACCTGCAGCCCCCGTCTCATTTGATTTATCTGTAAATATAATTTATTGAGGCTTCTGGGTGGCACCAGGGCCTTCATACTATTGCATTTCCCATGTCCCTCTTCTACAAGTGTGATCAAAAGTGACCCGAAACTCGGAATGTGAGGTCACAGCTCTGCTGGCAGAGATTAGCACTTGGCTGCCTCCTTTGGCTTGAGTGTTTTATATTATTATTGTCTTAACTTTTATCTTTAGAATTGTTCTTTTCCCACTTGCTCGTTGGTTTGTTTAAAATGGAGAAAAGGGTTCCCTGTGCCCTGCCCCTTCAATTCTAGGTCTGGAACCTTTATTTGTTCTAGGGCAGCTCTGGGAACATGTGGGTTTGTGGAATTGGGTCAGGAACCCTCTTGAATATTCTGAGTATTGTAGGTTTTCTAGCAGGCTAGCACTGGATATAGACTTTTTCTGTCCTTCAAGGAATCTATGATGAAGTGGAGGTAATATATACCTCCTGGAGGCAGTGGGTGTGGGGCCTTTGTCAGTCCTGGAAGTTGGGGGATGACTTGAGAGGCTTTCTCTTAGGCCCCTGACTGTCCTATTAGTCTGGCCACCTAGGTTTGGCTCCATGGTAGTTTTGGCTGTCTGACAGAACTCACCAAGGAGCTTGAGTTGAGCCCACAATCCTCCCACTAGGGCCTGTTCTTAGCACGAAGTTGCTCCCTCTATGCAGGAGAGATCTGCAATTCCATATCAAAAATGATGCAATCTTTTCTGAGTCTGCCTAGTCTTTAAGAATGCAATGACCTAGGGGAGAATTATCATGAGTAAAGACTATGACCTTTCCTTTACTGCAGAGCCATCTGGGTTAGAATGTTCCTTGGGGGTTCTACATGAGATAACCTCTTCTTCCTTTAGTAGGTATTTGGACATCTTCTGGCAAGTGTCCAGATTTCAGAGATTTTTTGCCTCTAGAAGTCACAGGTGCTTGATAACTTTCTTACCTTAGAAAAGCTGAGTCTGTGACCTGGTCTTCCTGTCACTACATTGCTGTCTGGAACCAGTGAAAGCACTAGAACCTTCCACAGGGACAGAAAAGGGGCTGAGTTCCATTATGGATTTGCTGTAGTTGGGATTATGATCGAGATTAGTGTTGGGATTAAAGCTTTAAAAGACTGACTGGTGGACCATCTAGTTGACCAAGTATCCCATAGGATTAAGAGGTTTTTTGAGGGACACAGTCTCTGGTGTAGGCCAAGTAGGTAGAAAGTTAGAAATGGGTTGCCTCTTAACTGTGTGGAGCATCTAGAATGTTAGATGATACTCTGAAGTATTACAGTCCTGCCCCTGTTGCTCTGGGGCCTGTTGGTTTAGGGACATGGGGTAGAGGGTAAGAAGCACTTTGAATTTGTGGGATGGAGCTTCCTCAAGACAGGTCAGTCCTAGTGGCTGTCACTTGGGGACTGGTTAGAAAGCTACTCTTTTCCCTCTTTCCCTCTTAACCTCAGTGCAGAATTGAAGGAGGGTGGGAAAGCAGAGGAAAGAGTTGAGAAGAAACTATATATATATATATATATATATTTTTTTTTTTTTTTTTTTTTTTTTTTAAGCAGATTGGATGGGCAGGTGGAAAGTGCCAAGGGGTGGAGATGTTAGATCTTGCAAGATCAGAATCATGGAATAAAGAAGCCTCTCTGTGCTGCTTGTTGTGTCCTGGGTTCTTGCCTGTGGCGATCTGGGGACTGGGGAAAGAGGGTTCTTCCTCATGGATACCATCTTGGATTCTGTGCCCATCCCACTGTCCCATCCATTTTAAGCGGCCCTTATTCTCCCCTTCCCTGCCCTTGCCTTCCGGCTCATTGTGTAGGAACCAGTGACTTCATGAAGTCTCTCCGGAGCCACCTGCATCCTGCTGCCCTGAAATCACTTCCTGCCTGAGATGTGGAGGTAGCAGGGAGAAACCAGGAAGCCACAAATAATACCAAGTGCTGGGGGATGCATCTGTGCAGGGGAACTTGATGCTTGGGACACCCCCTAGCAGCATGGAAAATGGTTAGGACTTGGGTCCCCTAAGGACACCAGATGCTAGAGGTGGCGGTGAGAAGACCATGTGTTTAGAGCCAGTGTGCCAGCGCTACCCGTCCCCCAGCAGTGATGTCTTGGAATCCATCCAGTGCCTAGTACTCAATTCTCTTCCACCCTTTCTCTTGTCCTGTGTGTCTTGGTGCACAGCTTTGTTCTGCCCAGAGGGTGAAGGGTCACTAATTCTGATAAATTACCTCCCTCTTGGACTTAAATTCCTTATTTGTGAAATAAGTCCATTAACATGGAAGGATAGTTTGTGGTTGTGTGTCTCAGTCTTTTAAAACCCATGACATGGGTTAGATGTTTTTTAAGCACAAAACAAACTAAAGGAAAACCTCCCTTCCCCTTCCTCTATGGCTTATCCCCTGTTTAAAATAAGACTTGCTAATAACTAATAATAATAAGTAATAACTTATCTCCTGCTTCATGTGCACGCTAAGTCACTTCAATGATGTCTGACTCTTTGTGACCCTATGGACTATAACCCACCAGACTACTCTGTCCACAGGAGAGATTCTGGGATTCTCCAGGAAAGAATACTGGAGTAGACTGCCATGCCCTCCTCCAGGGGATCTTCCTGACCCAGAGATCTAACCCACATCTCTTACATCTCCTGCATGGGCAGGCAAGTTCTTTACCACTAATGCCACCTGGGAAGCCCAAGGCATTTTAGTGTATAGATTTTCTAATTCAACCCCCTGACAACCTAAAAGTAGGAACTATTATTAGCCTCAGTTTACAAGCAGGGAAACCAACTGAGAGATTCAGTATCTTGGCCAAGTTAATAAGTGATGAAGCCAGGACTAGGACTACAATTTGATTCTACAGACTGTACTCTTATGTTATATAGCCACACCAACTTCTACATCTTTGATATAGTCCCTACTGGTCAAAGTTCTGACTCCACTTACAAAAAAAAAAAAAGAACAGAGAAAGAAAGAAAAAAAAAAACTTTTTGGGTATGACTTTTTATTTCCCACATATAAAAAAGTATAAGGCTCAATATGCTTTTTAAAATTACACAGCCGCCCTCCCCACCCCAGCCCCACTTGTCTGACCCCTTGAGCTCAGGTCAGTGTTTTAAGGAGCTTGAAGCCAAATCATTAGTGCTACATAAGGTTGGAGGAACTGGGTACTGGTTGGGAAGAAAGGGCTGATTGTACCAGTGGTCATGGCTTGTCTCTTTAGTCTATCCCATCATGGGATCGAAAAACGTGGTTCAGTTCAGTTCAGTCGCTCAGTCGTGTCTGACTCTTTGCGACCCCATGAATCGCAGCACGCCAGGCCTGCCTGTCCATCACCAACTCCCGGAATTCACTCACTCACGTCCATCGAGTTGGTGATGCCATCCAGCCATCTCATCCTCTGTCGTCCCCTTCTCCTCCTGCCCCCAATAGGAAGTGGTTGTTACCGGAGGGCAGAAAGAAAGTTTCCAGCCCCACTGAAGACGGGTGCTGGTGGGGCTCTGAGTGAGTTCACAGATGCACTTCCTCTGCCCAGTTATTTTTGGTCTCTGTGACCTGTAGGTTTCCTGTTAGTGGGAACAGAAGGGACAGGAACAAGTTCCCATTACAGAAATATATGCCAGGAATCCAACAGCCCATTCTCCTCTTTTCTTGGCCTCTGAACCCTCTCCGTCCAGGCATCTAGATTTAATCTTATCTCATAATCGCTCTACGCCCCCCACCCCCGCCCCGCGTTTCAACTCCTGGACCCCTTATTAAATATGTTTTCCTCTCCTGAACCAGCTTATCCACCACCAACCCCCACGGACTCCTTACATGTGCATCTCTGTGCAGAAGTCCGATCAAATTAGCCCGCCAGGTGGACAGGAGACCGAAGCTGCAGCAGGGCACACTCCTGGGTCACGTGGGGCCCAACTATTTGGCCTCCGAAAGTCCCCTCTCCACGCATGCGCCCCATTAGCTGCCCAGTACAGGACAGATCTAAACTCCGCCCCGGCCCTCTGGCTCCGCCCCCTGCTGAGGAGTCCCGCGTCCTTATTGGTGAGCTTCGGACCGGGATGCAGACCCTGGCTGGCCAGGTGGTAACACTTTCAATAATAAGATAGATAATCCACCTGGAGACGGGCGCACCTCAGGGGTGGGGCCCAGTTCAGCCCCCTCCCCAGTCTGTCCTGCCCAGGCCTCGACTCCAGATTTGAAGCCAGCGGAGCCACGCCCCCCGGCGCTGAACGTGGGGGCCAGCGCGGGCCTAGTCTCCCCATTATAATAGCCCCCATTAGGGGAGAAGCGCAGGCGTCTCACGCAGCCTCTCTGCAGCTTTCAAGCCCTCGTTGGTACTTTCCCCTCTGCCGCCCTCGCCTCTCCGGCGCGGCCCCGAGCTGTCCGGCTGGGTGGGTGGGCAGAGGTGGAACGACCCAAGCTCCGCTCCCGAAGGGGCTTAAAGAGGCAGCCCTTTTACCACCCAGATGGTTTATAGGGCTGAGCCCCCCGACGGGGGCTGGGGATGGATGGTGGTGCTCTCAGCGTTCTTCCAGTCGGCGCTGGTGTTCGGGGTGCTCCGTTCCTTCGGCGTCTTCTTTGTGGAATTTGTGGCGGCGTTTGAAGAGCCGGCCGCGCGAGTCTCCTGGATCGCCTCCATAGGAATCGCGGTGCAGCAGTTCGGGAGTGAGTGCTGCGCCTACGTCCGGAGTCCTGTGTCCCTCGACCCTCGGAAGGGAGTGGGGGATGCGGGACAGTAAAGGACATGGGGAGGGGGAGCGGTGCTGGAGAAGGACGCCTGAGATCTTCTCGCAGAACTCTTCCTCTTCTCCAGGTCCAGTGGGCAGTGTGCTGAGCACGAAGTTCGGTCCCAGGCCTGTGGTGATGACCGGGGGTATCCTGGCTGCACTGGGGATGCTGCTCGCCTCCTTTGCTACCTCCTTGACCCACCTGTACCTGAGTATTGGGTTGCTCTCAGGTGAGACCCTGAGCAGGGCCAGTGAGTCAAAACCTGAGTCATTTTGCCTCAGGACTTTTACCTTCTTTCTGCTCCTTCCAAAAGACAGGGGAAACTCTCAGAGAAAGTTTTAGCTAGCACCTCTGCCTGGAAGGGAATTCTTAACAGAGTTAACTAAAGTGATAAACAGGTTAGGGGGAATCAGGAAATTCAAAGATGCAAGGCAAGAACTAGTGGAACTGAAATGTAAAAGAATGAATTACTGTAAAGTTGTGTAAGATACTGTGGCCATAAAATAAACATCATTATCCTATTTACAGATGTGGAAAGTCTTTAAAGCTTATGTAGTTTGGCAAATGAAGTTCACACAGCCAGCAATGGTAGAGCCCAGGTTTAACTCCAAAATTCTGTGGTAGTGACTTTACAAACAGTGTCTCTAAGCTTCCAGAGTCTGCTAAGTTATATTACCTCCATTTTAGCAGATGAGATTGAGGCCAGGAGGTTAAGGTACACAAGGTCATACAGCTAGAAAGTATCCAGCCAGGGTTGTGATTTAGGCCTGTGCTCCACTTTGTTGCTGGGCAGTGTTGGGGTGACTGGGTGCTCTGAGTTCTTTAAGGGGTCCTCAACCTCCATTTCTTCCTTTTTGACAGGATCTGGCTGGGCCTTGACCTTCACTCCAACCCTGGCCTGCCTGTCCCGTTACTTCTCTCGCCGGCGATCCCTGGCCACCGGGCTGGCACTGACGGGCGTGGGCCTCTCCTCCTTTGCTTTTGCTCCACTCTTCCAATGGCTGCTCAACCACTATGCCTGGCGGGGGGCCCTACTGCTGGTGTCCGCCCTCTCCCTTCACTTAGTGGCCTGCGGTGCTCTTCTCCGTCCACTCTCCCTGGCTGAGGACCCTGTCGTGGGTGGCCCTGGGGCCCAAATCACCTCCCTCCTGTGTCACGGCCCCTTCCTCCGTTACACCGTTGCCCTCACCCTGATGAACACTGGCTACTTCATTCCCTACGTGCACCTGGTGGCCCATCTTCGGGACCTGGGTTGGGACCCACTGCCCGCTGCCTTCCTCCTCTCGGTGGCGGCTATTCTGACCTCGTGGGGCGAGTGGCTTCTGGGTGGCTAGGCGATGCTGTCCCAGGACCTGTGGCAAGACTCCTGGCGCTCTGGACCACCCTGACTGGGGTGATACTGGCCCTGTACCCTGTGGCTGAGGCACCCACTGGCTTGGTGGCCCTGACTGTGGCCTACGGCTTCACATCAGGGGCCCTGACCCCAGTGGCCTTCTCCGTGCTGCCGGAACTGGTGGGGACTGGAAAGATATACTGTGGCCTGGGACTGGTACAGATGGTAGAAAGCATCGGGGGGCTTCTGGGGGCTCCTCTGTCAGGTAAGGGGAATAGGATTTCCAGGTGGGCCATGGCTGCTGTGTTTTACCATGGGGGGTGGTGGGAGGGGAATTGACATAGTATATGTTAATACTGTCCTCTGCCATGGTAGAAACACAGCCCTTATAGTCAGTCACAGCAGCCTTGAAGGTCTGGGGGAAAGAAACTGGGGCTGTGGAAAGATTAAGAGGACCTCTGAGGCACCCTTGGCAGTGTACCTACAGCTGGGGTTTTCAGAGGATTCCGCCAGACATTAGTGCCTGCCTTTTCCCTTGGCCCACTGGGCCCCAGGCCAGGGGCCTGAGCCATCTGGTCAAAGTTCCCCATGCTTCAGAAGCCAGAACCTTCAGACCCTTAATGTTTTCCTCTAACTATTAACGGAAGGCATGGAAGGGAAAGAAAGGCACAGGTGTGGCTGACTCAATCTGTATCCCCAAATCTGGGGATGCCCTAAACTGGCTAGTTTGGCGGTCCTTTCTGAAGGCAGGAAAGTGGTTGAAGTGACATTTTGAGGCCCCTTGGGAAACCACAGTTCTCATGCTCACCCAGTCTGAACTCTCCCAAGATGATGGGTTAAGGATCATTTTCATCCCTCCACCCCAAAATGTGTCAGAGCCATCCATCCCAGGAAACAGATCACCCATGAGTATTCTTTTTCTCTCTTGACCTAGGCTACCTCCGGGATGTGACAGGCAACTACACAGCTTCTTTTGTGGTAGCTGGGCCTTCCTTCTGGCAGGAAGTGGAGTTCTCATCACTTTGCCCCACTTCTTCCGCTTCTCAGCTCCTACCTCCAAGCCCCAGGACCTTGTAACAGAGGCACTGGATACCAAAGTCCCCCTGCCTGAGGAGGGGCTGGGAGAGGATTGAACTCCAAGAAGGGGCAGACAGACCCACAAAACAAGAGGTTGGCGGCTCCAGGTCTTCTCCTGCCCCATCTTGGCACCCAGAGAACCACAATGCCTTAAGCATCTTGATCTGCCCCCCTCCTCGCCCCTCAGAGCAGGCATGGGGCTCCTGCAGTGTGTGTGCCAACCCTTTGTATTTTCTCGAGGATTCTTGTCTCGTTTGCTCCCACAACTTTTTCTGAAGGATCCAAGAGTTTCAGCCTGCTCCACTGAGCTGTGAATCAACTGTGGAAAATCAAAGGCCAAGATACTTATCATAGTTTTTTTACATGTGATCTCTAGTGTTGCCCTCCTTGGGAAAGATCTGTCTTTGGGATAAAACTGAATAAGAAAACTGGACAAAACTCAGAACCTCAGAAAGTGCTTGGGCCCATAAGCCTGAGTGGGCTGAATGGGGTCACATTGGGGAGTGGAGGGGTGGTATCCAGGACCTCTGGTGACCCAGAGCATTTAACCCTGGACTCTGCTCTCTGGACCACAGTTTCTCCCACTTGCCCACAGACTTCCCTCTTTCCTACCCTCCCCTGTAACTTAGAAATTAAGAAAATGGTGTGAGATGTGGGGGAGGGGTGCTAGTTTGGAAGGGAGAAATAAAGCTAAGAGAGCAGAAGTCTGAGATGCTTGTATTTTCCTCAGGCCAGTAAAGGGGAACTGAAATGCAGAAAGACTTATCTGGGAAATGAGGATGGGGCAGCTAGCACTCATGAGCACCCCTCTGCCTCCAACAAACCTGAAGCAGACAGACAGGCAGTGCCTCAAAGGTTTCCTGTTATAATGGCAAAGAGAAATGGACTGACAGGATCAACACCACAGGATAAACACCCCACAGGATAAACCCCCACCATGGGAGATCCTGTTCCCATCAACCAGCTTCTCTGGATATCTTAAGCAGAATGTTTGCAGCATAGATTGCCTAATTGGAGCTTGCAGGAAAAGCAGATAAAAAGTCTTTATTGGGGGAGGGGCTCAACAAGTGGTGTCCAGAGTGGAGTGAGGGTCTCCCGGGGAGAGCACGGCAACCTGAGGGACCGGGAGAAGCTCCCCCATCTCAGGGGGTGGAGTGCCTGGATGTGAGGCCAGACGGCAGGAGGGCAGCGCCTTGGGCAGCCCCAAATAGATGAAGCTGCCAGAGAGGACGAAAGAGCCGCACGTGAGGAAGGAGGCGGTGAAGTCTCCGGTCTCGTCCCTTAGGAAGCCTGAGAGGAGAGGGAAAGGAACTTAGAGGCCTGGGTCCCCAGATGCAGGTGGGGGGTGAGGGTGGCGAGCGGATCTGCTGGCTCTGGCCCTTACCTGACAGGGGAGGGCCTAGAAGCCCCCCGAGGCTCAGCAGCATCAGCGTCAGACCGGTGGCCTGTACCACATTTCCGATGCCCACCAGCTCCGGGAGCGCACAGAAAATCAACGGGGTGTAACATCCGGCGCTCAGGCCGTAGACCCCAGCCGCTGCCAGCAGGGGGCCTCCCCAGCTGTCCTCGTTCCCCACCGCGGGCACCAATCCCACCGCCAGCAGCCCCAGGCCTGTCAGAGCCCCGAATACCGCCAGCAACCGCGGGAGGGGCATCCAACCCTGGTCCGCCAGCCACCCGCAAAGGAGCCGAGCGCCGATATCCCCCGCCGAAGCCGCCGCCACCACCAGCGCCGCCCCATACCCGCCCAGGCCCCGTTCTAAAGCGTGAGGAGGCAAGTGCGCGTAGGGGATGAAGTAACCGAGCCCCGCTAAGGCCGTGCCTAGTGTCAAAACCAGAAAGGCCCGCTGTCTGAAGAGGCCGAAGCCCAGGGCGGCTAGAGGGCTTCGGGGTAGGGCCAGGGGGTCTCCAGGAAGCGCCAGGGGTCGTAGCAGGGCGCCACAGGGGGTGAGTGGAGGGTGCCGGCTCCAAGGAGGAGCAGGGCGCCCCGCCAGCCAAAATTATCAAGGAGGAGCTGCAAAGCAGGCGCCAGGAGCAGCGAGAAGGCCCCGCTGCCCATGAGTGCCAGCCCCACGGCCAAGACTCGACGGCTGGAGAAGTAACGGGAGACGGTCCCCAGGGCAGGGGCGGCCACCAGCGCCCAGCCGGAGCCTGCGAACGGATAGGACCGGGTGAAGACAGAAACCAGGGTTGCCAGGCCCTGCCATCCTAGCTCCGTTTCTCGCAGGAGGCCCCGGCCCTCTCGGCTTCCCTACCCGACAAGCTCCTATCTCCACCATCACCCCCTTGAGCACCCGGGTATCCCTCTCCCCTTACCAGCAAGGACGCCCAGGCCAAGGTAGAGGTGCAGCAGACTGTGGGCGAAAGCGGAGAAGACGAAGCCGAGCGAGGTGAGGACGCCCCCAGCCATCACGACGGGGCGCGCGCCCCAGCGGGTGCTCAGGGCACTGCCCACTGGGCCTGGGAGGGGGCGGAGTCAAGGGAAGGCACCCCCTGGACCCCCAAACTCGCTCCAACACTTCTCATTGGCTATTTTCCTGGCCTAAACTTCTCCCCCGCCTTATAGCAACACCACCACCACCTCGCCCCGCTTCATCTCAAGACCCACTCAATTTTAGAACTTAGAATTCTAAATTCGACCTAGGTCTGAAGGTCGAAGTCTAAGGGTCGACTTTTCTTAGGTTGTTTGCTAACTAGTCAAGTGTGTCCTCT
Source organism: Aepyceros melampus (assembly GCA_006408695.1). NCBI lineage: Eukaryota > Metazoa > Chordata > Mammalia > Artiodactyla > Bovidae > Aepyceros > Aepyceros melampus. Next base: position 194,044 of record SJXQ01004190.1, on the reverse strand, counting down.
ACCACTGCTCTCACGGCACTTCCCCCCACCCCAGTTCCTACCTCCCACCTCGGGGCCCCTCCTCACTGGCTGCCTGCTGCACTGCCAGGGCCAGGGCGCTGACCCACGCCGTCTGCTGAGCGTTTCGGTCAAAATACTCGGCGAAGTCAGGGAAGGCGAGGCCCAGGGAGCGTAACATCCCGTAGGAGAGCCCATTCACCGCGAACCCTGCGGCCGCCACCACCCAGCCCCAGCCCCCGTCCGGGGGTCCGGTTGGCTTGGGGTCATCGCCTCCTGGGGAAGGGGGAACATCTATCAGAGAAGTCGCCACATCTGTGCCTCCTTAATGGACCTTAGCATACCTGAGATCCAGCCCTGAGCACGACAGGATGGAGGCAGGGGAAGGGGGCAGGGGCGATGTTCGGGCCTAGGGCTAGAAGTCCAGGTCCGCGCCGTACAAGAGCGGGATAACAGCCAGATCCCCCAATTCTGAGGTCCCCCCTCCACACACACCAGGTTCCCCTTACCCGACCTCTCTGGGCGGTCCGGGGGAGGGAAAGGGCGAAGAAAGGCTCGGTCCGGTTTTCTCCCCGCTTCCCCGGAAGGCGGGGCCTTAGAGGGGAGCAAATGCGGAGATGGAGCCCAACTTGTACCGGCTCTCAAGGTAAACAGAGAGTGTCACAGAGCGCCTGAGCCACCTGGGACGCGCGGGCGGGGGGAGCGTCGAGGGCGGAGGCGAGCTGAGACAGCCAATCCACCGAGCCGAGTTCCACGGGGATTGAATTATCCATTTAAACTCCCAATCCCGAGGAAGGGAGGGGCGAGGAATGAACACTTCCCCGCCCATGCCCACGCACCTGCAGCTGGCTGCGCACCCGGGAGATGCATGGATTGCAATCGCCAGCCTTCCCAACGTTGGTAGGCAACGCACGGAAATAGGGGTGGTCCTCCCAAAGCCTGAGGGAATGAGTAGCTCCAACGTTCTCAGGGAACATTGCTGGAGAACCTGGTAAACCTCGGGTGTTAAATCACAGACAGTTGCGTGCTCAAAGACAATATGCCCTCCAGGACAGAGCGGAAGGAAGAGGACTTCCTTGTGATGGGCCAGGGACATATATACGTCATGTTGCATCTTCACAATCACCCTGTGAAAAGGTATTCCCTCCATTTTACAGATGAAGTCACTGAGACTTAGAGAGGTTATATATATATATATAATATATATATATATTTGAGTTTGTGTCTGTCCAACTGTGGAACCATCTAAGAACAGACCTACTACTGAAATAGAATCTGCCACCACAGGGGAAACGGCCTGGAGACAATTTGATGCCAAACTGACCTGGAAATGGTAGACTGATTCTGAGCTAGGGGTTTCTAGGACTAGAAAGGATTCTTGAGATCAGAATCCCTGAAGATTTAGATGGGAATTTTTTTTTTTAAAGTAAGAAATCGGAAAATTGAACCCAGGTATTGATTTCTTGGAAAAACTTTCCTTTTTACATTAAGATTGATTTACTTTGAATCAAGGGATGTGTTCTCTCGTTTAATTAAACAACATCAGAGAAAACCTGGCAGTTTGCATTAGTTTGGCCGACAGCCACATTACCCGACAGCCATATGGTGGCAGTGTTTCCTAATTGTTGAGAAACTCTCTGCAAATAAAAACAATTAGTGAAACTGTAAACCTAACAACACAGTATGGTCTTCGAGGGCTCTCTATTGCCTATAAGAGGAAACAAAACAAAATTCTTTACTTTGGATAAAAGCCTTTCCCAATCAGAGGTAGACCCAGACTACCTTTCCATCCTAACCCCCTCCCCTCTTTTCTACACTCTTCCATCAGCTATTAGCAGCTCACCTGCTCTATAGGCATTTCTAGCTTTTTCTCACTCCTAATTTTTTAAATATGACATCCTCTGTGCTTGAAATGTCCTGGAGTGGATACAGGAGCCTTGCCATGTACCACCCTAGGAAAGTTTCCCTAGTCAGAGGTGCTATTGTGAAAGGCACCTGGAGGGCAGAACTAGCCTATCCTCAGGCACCAGGGAGGGCAGGGACTCCACTTCCAGCAATGGCCCGTGAGGACCCTGCTCCAAGCTAAATGAGGCCAAGTGAAACAAAGCACTCCCTCCCCATGATGAAGTAGAAATGCAGGGGGGTGAAAGAGGAGACTGGGTCCTTAGGGTCTGGGAGTTGTACAAAGTGATACTGAGCACCTTTACAAGATACTTATGAACCCACACCACTGTTCATGCCTGGAGAATCCCATGGACAGAGGAACCTGGCAGGCTATGGTCCATGGCATTGAAAAGAGTCAGACGCAAGAATGAGCACACACACATGTTTTACTGTGTAAGAATTACATCTCAATAAAGCTGATTTTTTAAGGTTAAAAAAAACTTAGATTGGTGAGGATGTAGAGAAAAAGAAACACTTAGCACTGTTGATGGAAATGTAAACTGGTATAGCCAGTATATAGAAGTGCCTCAAAAAATTAAAAATAGAATTCCCATGCTGTGCTGTGCTTAGTCTCTCAATCATGTCTGACTCTGCAACCACATGAACTGTAGCCCAACAGGTTCTTCTGTCCATGGGGATTCTCCAGGCAAGAATACTAGGGTGGGTTACCATGCCCTCCTCCAGGGGATCTTCCCAATCCAGGGATTGAACCCAGGTCTCCTTCATTGCAGGTAGATTCTGTACAGGCTATCAAAGAGATATCTGCACTTATGTGTTCATTGGAGCATCATTCACAATAGTCAAGATATGGCAAGAACCTAAGTGTCTATCAGTGAATGAATGGATAAAGAATAATATAATACTCCATTAGTTTCTTTTTCCAGTGGCTAAGTCTTGTCCAACTCTTTGTGGCCCCATGGACTGAAGCATGTCAGGCTTCCATGTCCTTCACTGTCTCCCAGAGTTTGCTCAAAATTTTGTCCATTGAGTCACTGATGCTATCCAACCATCTCATCCTCTTTCACCCCTTTCTCCTCCTACCCTCAATCTTTCCCAATTTCAGGGTCTTTTCCAATAACTCAGCTCTTTACATCGGGTGGCCAAAGTATTAGAGCTTCAGCTTCAGCATCAGTCCTTCCAATAAATATTCCGGATGGATTTCTTTTAGGATTGACTGGTTTGATCTCCTTGTGGTCCAAGGGACTCTCAAGAGTCTTCTCCAACACCACAGTTTGTAAGTATCAGTTCTTTGGTGCTCAGCCTTCTTTATGGTCCAACTCTCACGTTTGTACATGACTACTGGAAAATAGTATATATGATCTATACATCATATATACCTATATATAACATTCTACCGTGCAGGGGTCCAGCCCCGGTGGATCCAGGGGATTCGAAGTGGGGACGGCGTGGCGAGGAAAACTTATTTATTTATTAGTATAAGATTAGATTAGGAAATAATAGTATAGTAGGAAAATTTAGATGGAGAAAAGAAGGCTGAATAACTTGGTTTACGTGGAAAGCCAATAAAGTTCCAGACAAGGAGCTTGCACCATCTACGTTAGGCCACCAGCATCCGTTTGAATATCGGAGTGCCTTGCCCTGTGCTCTTTCACTTACGGATCTTAGCAGCTGGGACAGGTAAGTAGGCATGGCGAGCCTCCACACCCTAGATGGGAATTCAGCCTGAAATGAGAGAAAATAAGAGACATGGGGGAAATCAGTCCTTCCAATGATTAGCCCCTTCCAAGGACTGGCCCTTCCAAGGACTGGCCCCACCTCTATTATCTAGAAAGACCTTTTACACCTTTTTAGATTGTACAGAGAGATCAATGGGTAATACAGAATTATGCAGCCTTAGCAGCCCAAAAACCAGGCTTTCTATTTGCATACCCTCCGGTCTACAAAAGGTCTCAGGTGGTTTACTTTATCTTCTGGCCAAGAGGCCTGTTAACATTTTTATGGCTCTCTTCCTGGGTAATTGTCTATCAACAAGAAAACTCCTTTTCCCCAGAAGTGTTTTTTCTTTACTCTGCATCACCTTCAAAATACTAAATAAAGTTACATTCCTGTAGAAAAAAGGTGCAGTGGGTTATAACAAAGAAAGTACTTAACTCAAAGATCTAATATTGCTAATACCAGGTCTGTTCAGTTTAGTTCAGTCGCTCAGTCGTGTCCGACTCTTTGTGACCCAATGAATCGCAGCACGCCAGGCCTCCCTGTCCATCACCAACTCCCGGAGTTCACTCAGACTCACGTCCATTGAGTCCGTGATGCCATCCAGCCATCTCATCCTCTGTCGTCCCCTTCTCCTCCTGCCCCTAATCCCCCTCAGCATCAGGGGCCTTTCCAATGAGTCAGCTCTTCACATGAGGTGGCCAAAGTACTGGAGCTTCAGCTTTAGCTTCATTCCTTCCAAAGAAATCCCAGGGCTGATCTCCTTCAGAATGGACTGGTTGGATCTCCTTGCACTCCAAGGGACTCTCAAGAGTCTTCTCCAACACCACGATTCAAAAGCATCAATTCTTCAGTGCTCAGCCTTCTTCACAGTCCAACTCTCACATCCATACATGACCACAGGAAAAACCATAGCCTTGACTAGACGCACCTTAGTCGGCAAAGTAATGTCTCTGCTTCTGAATATGCTATCTAGGTTGGTCATAACTTTTCTTCCAAGGAGTAAGCGTCTTTTAATTTCATGGCTGCAGTCACCATCTGCAGTGATTTTGGAGCCCCCAAAAATAAAGTCTGACACTGTTTCTACTGTTTCCCCATCTATTTCCCATGAAGTGATGGAACCGGATGCCATGATCTTCATTTTCTGAATGTTGAGCTTTAAGCCAACTTTTTTGCTCTCCTCTTTCACTTTCATCAAGAGGCTTTCCAGGTCTACTACCTGTTTTTCTATATACCAACTATATAAGATATGAAAATTTGGCAGCAAGTATTGGCTCAACAAGTGAAACCTTTAATCAGTCCTATTAACAAAAGGTCTCAGGTGGTTTACATTATCTTCTGGCCAAGAGGCCTGTTAACATTTTTATGGCTCTCTTCCTGGGTAATTGTCTATCAACCAGAAAACTCCTTTTCCCTAGAAGTGTTTTTTCTTTACTTTGCATCACCTTCAAAGTACTAAATAAAGTTACATTCCTGTAGAAAAAAGGTGCAGTGGGTTATAACAAAGAAAGTACTTAACTCAAAGATCTAATATCGCTAATACCAGGTCTACTACCTGTTTTTCTATATACCAACTATATAAGATATGAAAATTTGGCAGCAAGTATTGGCTCAACAAGTGAAACCTTTAATCAGTCCTATTCTAATGATTTTGACTCCTCGGAAGCCCCTACATTCCTAGGATGTTTTAAGCTTCCTGTGCCTCCCGCGGTCGGGAGGGCTCAAACAATCACAGGCGCAGCTGTACAGCATCCTGCAGGCAGGCTAGAAAGCCATCAGAGAGGTTTTTGGATTGAAACACCCTTTCAAATGCAGAAGACTAAAGCCCTGAATTGACTTTTTCCATAGAATGTCAGAAGAATTGAAAAGCAGGCAGATTCTTATTTTTGGGGGGTACATGCTCAGGAAATGCCAGGGGGAAAAACCTGAGATCTGACTCGTCCTTGCCCATCAAATCTCCACATGACCTTGTCACAGGTGGGATTCCTCACGCTGACTTCTGACAAGACTTTGGTCCTGAAGAACCTAGGTTAAAATTTTAAGTCCCCTTTATGTTAAAACCCCGGAGGCAGGCCATGCCTCATGGAAGATAACTTTCCCCTTATCTGGTGACTCAGAGTCTCCTGGTCCTTGACAAAGCCCCATTCTATTAATTCTTAACTGATGACTTATAACCTAGTTTCCTGACCTTGCGAAGAGACCCCCTCTCAAAGATGTATTTTCTGTCAGACTTTTCCGGGTAATTGTTCTTCTAAGAACTGGCCAAACGCCGCAGGGTGGTCAGTCAACTGTTTCGACTTAATTACTTGCAGACCTATCCCACCAATCAAACGTCCTCACCCCACCTACACCTGCCTATGGCCCCCTATCACATTGTTCCCAACATCCTGACCCCACTCACACCTGCCTGTGATTTTTCGGTATAAAAGTTCCCCGCGATTAGTGTTCGGGGTTCACTCCTCCCGAGGAGACGGAACCCCGGCGCGCTGGCCTAATAAATCCTCTTGCCTATTGCATCGAATTCGAGTCACTGTGGTCTTTGGAGTGACAGATCCTGAGAAAAGGCCGCGAGGTCTTACAGTCCAAGATCCTGGAAGATTCCTTGGGTCAATCAGAGGCTGAATCTACCACTTCTCTTTTTTTTTTTTTTTAAGTTTTGGCCAAGCTTTGAGGCTTGCAGGATCTGGACCACTGCCAATGAAAGTGCCTAATCCTAACCACTGGAACTCCAGGGAAGTCCCATGAACCTACCACTTCTTAACCCCAAGGTGAGTGAATTGGAGAGTTAAGAATAAGGCCAAGTGTCAACCAGGCATTTTCATTCCTTCAACAAGTGTTTATTGAGCACTCACTGTGTGCCAGGCCCACTACGTGTTAGATGTTGGAAATGAGAAGGGGGTGGGAGGTAAGTCATGGCACTACGATTCAGCAGCTCTGTGATTTCAAAAATCTGTTTGAACTTCAGTTACTCAAGACACATTATGAAACAGGAAGTTTATTTATTTTTTAAAATTAATTTTTATTTTTCAGTTTGTTTTGCTTTACAATACTGTATTCGTTTTGCTATACATTGACATGAATCAGCCACGAGTGTACAAGAACTCCCAATCCCGACCCCCACCTCCCCCCTCTCGCCCCACACCATCTCTCTGGACTATCCCCGTGCCTCAGTCCCAAGCATCCTACATCCTGCATCGAACCTAGACCGGCAATTCATTTCACTTATGATATGATACATGTTGCACTGCCATTTTCCCAAATCATCCCTCCCTCTCCCCCTCCCACAGAGTCCAAAAGGCTGTTCTGTACATCTGTGTCTCTTTTGCTGTCTCGTGTACAGGTTTATCATTACCATCTTTCTAAATTCCATATATATGTGTAAGTATACTGTATTGGTGTTTTTCTTTCTGGGTTACTTCACTCTGTATAATCGCCTCCAGCTTCATCCTCCTCATTAGAACTGATTCAAATGTATTCTTTTTAATGGCTGAGTAATGCGAAACAGGAAGTTTAGAATGTAGACAATTGACTTAGCAACTTCACTTCCAGATATCTGGTCTAGCAAAACACTTGCATGGGTGCGAGAGAATTGTGTGTAAGGTTGACACTGAAACATTTTTAAAAGTGAAAAAAAAGGACAAACAAGCTAACCAGCCACTCTAACCACTAACAGAAAACTGGTTGGTTAAAGGCTGATCTGTATGAGGGAACTCAGTGTGGCAGTTAAGAGTAATTTATAGTCACTAACCCAGAAAATCAAGATATATTAAATAAATAAAAAGCACACTGCAGAGAAAATTAATGATTATATTAAAAAACCAAAACCTAAGTTATTAATTTGTATGTACATGTTTATACCTTGGACTTCTCTGGTGGCTCAGATGGTAAAAAATCTGTCTGCAATGCAGGAGACTCGGTTTGATCCCTGGGTTGGTAAGATCCCCTGGAGAAGAGCACGACAACCCACTCCAGTGTTCTTACCTGGAGAATCTGCATGGATGGAGGAACCTGGCAGGCTACTGTCCAAATCACCTTAAAAGAGATCATGCTAAACTGAAAATTGAAGATTGAATGAGAGACACTTTTGTGTTTTGCCTCCTACCTTTGAAAATTATTCGGATGTTTTCAGTTTTAAAAGTTTTCATGTTTTACTCAGCAATTAAAATTTTTTACAAATAATTACTCTAACTGCAACATATTAGTTGTTCAGAAAATACATACAGTTGTAAATCAACTATATGTCAATAAATAAATAAAGTCTCTTCATACTAATTTGCTCTAAACAAACCAGTATAAGGCCTGCATTCACAGTACCTGCTACTCTTAAACCTGTGCCAAGAACTGCCTTTGAGAAGAGGCCAGCAGAGGGAGGTGAGTGGGTTGAGGAGGACCTGGGAGCAGAAGTTTGTCCAGCTGGGATTTCTTGGAAGCATGCATGAAACTCAGACATACCTTCAGACAAAAGATTGCCTTTCACCATATCTTCTGCTCTTCAAAACTGTTCCCTAAGATGCTCGAGAGAGTGTATTATTATTATCATCATTATATAGGTAACAATTTTAATGCTGTCCTCAGAGTAAGGAATGTATTTTCACTAATTTTGGGGGATATTATTGTTTTTTTTTTTTTTTTTTTTAATTCCTGATTATAGACTGAAGAAGGAAATCATAGGGCCTGGACTCCATCTTAGGCCTGTTCATGCTGATCATGCTCAGCCACCTTTCCAATGGACTCTGAACTCTGTGTTTGCTGCTGCTGCTGCTGCTGCTAAGTCGCTTCAGTTGTGTCCAAGTCTGTGCGACCCCATAGACGGCAGCCCACCAGGCTGCCCCGTCCCTGGGATTCTCCAGGCAAGAACACTGGAGTGGGTTGCCATTTCCTTCTCCAATGCTTGAAAGTGAAAAGTGAAAGAGAAGTCGCTCAGTCGTGTTTGACTCTTAGCGACCCCATGGACTGCAGCCCACCAGACTCCTCCATCCATGGGATTTTCCAGGCAAGAGTACTGGAGTGGGGTGCCATTGCCTTCTCCGTGTTTAGTGCCTATGAAAACAACAGAAGGATAAGACCCCCTCCAGACAGGGGAACCTTGAAAATCATATCTAGGTTACTCATCGCCTAAGAGAAAACATACACTAATCACCCCTTCCACCAGACAGGCCATAAATTTTTCTGTATCTATCAGAGTGTAACCTCGGGTTTATTGATTGTTGGCTAATTATTTGACTGAGCACATGAGCACATAGCACATGAATGATGGGGTTATTGGAATTGTATTTTCCTTGGTTTATGTAAGTCTCAAGGAATTTGGGGTGGTGGATTCGGATACGTACACATGGAGTATAAAAGATTTTCACAAATGCTGGTGGGGGTCCTTGGCTAAGAGGAGACTCTGCCTTGGCCCCGCCGGTGTAATAAATTGCACTCCACTATCTGCATTGTCCTTCTGAGTGAGTTTGTTTCTCGGAAATCGTGACTACAGCAAGACAACATCAAAACAGAGAAAAATAGAAAGGAATAAAATTTAAATAATCTGTGATAGTAATCATATACTTTGCTTCATGGGACTATAAGGATTTCTGGAAGTATAGATATATACTAAATACCTGAAAATTGTCAAAATTATCATTGACCCAGAAATTACACTTGTAGAAACTACTCTTAAAGAAAAAAAAGTCAAGTATTAACACAAACATTTGAGTTTAAAGCTGTTCATCATAAATAAGATTCAGTAGCAAAATGTAGATACAATTTAAATCTCCAAATTATATCCAGCTTTGTTACAATTAGAAATAAAAACTCTGTATTAAAAATATGATTCCAAAATCCCTTTCATGATTGAACAATGTGTTTGTATCCATTCTCCAACTGTTGCATATGTTGATTCAGATTTTTTAAATTACAAATAATTCTGTAATGAACATCTTTACATGCAAATCTTTAAGGCATATCTTTTTTTCAGGGTCTCTTAGAACACATTCCCAGAGATGATTAGGAGAGATGAGTCCTTTGCTCCTTTCTGATCACAGTAATCTCCTAAGAACATGCAATCAGCAAGCTTTTTTCATTCACATTGTGACTCTCCCACAAATGGCTCAAATTCAGGTCTTTAGTCTTTGCATTGCCCTGCTGTCTCCACCCCCTCATTCCCTTACTACGGCACACTCGAGCCCCAGTCACTTTCTCTGGGCAAGGCCCACTCTCTCTTCAGCCTCCCTTCTTCCAAGGCTCATCACCCTGGATTTTACCTATTTTCCCACACCTCTTGGCAATCCCATCTGAAAATTACAGCCCACAGAGTAAAGATAATCAGTAGTTCCTCATTATAAATAAGAGTCTTTTTTCTCTGGAAGAAAGGAAAAAGAGCGATACATGCTCACTCTGACAAAGAATACGAATCAGTCTGTGAAAGAGTTAGTTTCAGATTGGCTCAGAGGGGTGGTTCTCATCAGTTGCTGGGCAGAAACCAGTGAGGTTTGAAAACTGAAACTATATTGTATTGTGAAAAAAAATCCCAGCCTAATTCTCACTTTGTGTCACTCTGTGTTTCCCTAATTGAATCATTTATGCATATGTATGTATGTATAAATCAGTATTTATTATATATATCTGCTTTATGTCTTATATATGATAATAGATTTATTTTTTTCTATAAAAGATTTACTGAGTAGAGAAATAAAAGATCTGAACGTGTGAAGAGAGGAAGAAGTGCATTAATTAAAACATTTCTGTGGTTTTTGGCTAATGTCTGTTTGCATGTACAGCGCACATGGAGGGGAATATATTTTACAACAGAGGCAAATGAACAGAAAACCAGACCCTCTCCACCTTTTTTAGCACCTCTGAAATTCAAGTCTCAGATTAATTATCAAATAATATAATTTTCACGTTTTCCAAAGCAGTATTCTGGTGACTGGTTGGCATATTTTACATTTTTCAGGAAAATTCTTATTTGGGGCATTGTTGAGAAGGCTCATGAACTCTCTGAGCCTTATTTGTACTAATTTCATTTGTATTTCTTTCTCCTCTGCCAGCAGGATTCTTATTCCCCGAGGTTAGAGTCTGGCTGGTCTGTGGATACTGTTTTTGTTAGCTGTCTTTGGGACAAAGTGGTCCTATCTGTAGCCGAGAGCCTCCCAAGACAATTTGTTTGCCTCTTGGGACAATGATTAAAGCTCAAGAGACTTCCATGTGGCTTTGCTGATGGAATTTAATTATGTATACACACACACACACACACGTGTGTGTACATACACATATATGGGCTTCCCTGGTGGCTCAGCAGTAAAGGATCTGCCTGTCAATGCAAGAGACACGGTTCAGTCCCTGGGAAGATGGATCCCCTGGAGAAGGAAATGGCAATCCATTCCAGTATTCTTGCCTGGGAAATCCTGTAGACAGAGGAGACTGGAGGGCTACAGTCCATGGGGTCATAAAGAGTCAGATAGAACTTGGTGACTAAACAACCACCAACAACAATATATACGTGTGTGTGTGCCCAGCCTTGTCGGACTCCTTGTGACATTATGGACTATAGCCCACCAGTCTCTTCTGTCCAAAGGATTTCCCAGGCTAGAATACTGGAGTGGGTTGCTATTTCCTACTCCAGGGGATCTTCCCAACACAGGTATTGAACTCTCATCTCTTGCATCACCTGCATTGGCTCTTTACCATAAGGAACCAGGGAAACCTATATATATAATATATGTTATACAGGAAAGCCTATCTATCTGTTTATTTATTTATTTTTTTCTTTCCCCAAGCAGGGATCTAACCTGGGCCCACATTAGTGAAAGCATGAGTCCCAGTCACTGGATCACCAGGAAATTCTTGGAATTTAATAATATTACAAAAGTTTGAATTTAGGCTCTGTGGTAGAGACAGCTGGATGCTTGTGCAAGTTTCATTTTCTGTCTTTTTTCTTTTTTTAAAACTTACAAAAAGTTAGCATTCCTTCTGCGATAAGGCTGAAGGAGGAAACAGACAGAACAGGCTCCATCTTGAAAGCAGGACTCCATCTTGGGCCGGACTGTAGACTTTGAGCTATGTGCCCAATATCTATGGAAATGACATACCAACTGGAAAACCAGGCCCCTTGGATGGAAGAGCCCCAGGGCTCGTACCTAGACTCTCTGCTGCCTGAAAGAATACCCTAATTATCTGTATAACCGAATAGAATGATAAATTCTATTATGCTTATTGGGGTATGACCACAGGCCTACTGATAATTGTCCCCTTTGTTGTATCAAAGATATAACTTTGATTGTATCTTTCTTTTCCTTTGTTCAGACTAGTTTCAGGGAATTTGGGGAGGTGAGTTTGGCAGGTACACTTAAGGTATATAAGGTTTTCAGAAAAACTGGTCAGGGTCCTTGACTAAGAGGAGACTCTGCCTTGGGCCTGCCAGTGTAATAGTGTAACAAACTGCACTCCACTATCTGCATTGTCTTTCTGAGTGAGTTTGTTGCCCAGAACACATGGCTACAACAAGGTATGATGTCTTAGATGACCCATTTAAGGAAGTTCACAGAGTCCAGCTTAATGAAGCCGACGTATCTTACATCCCGATAGAACACTAGAGGGACATATTGAGGCAATATTTCTGGATCAGACGTGTGGGTTTGAGCAGATACAACAAGACAGCTTTTGCCAAAATTTCTCAGGTGGTTCCAGTAGATCTGGTGGTGACCCTTCTGCTTTCTTATTTGCAAGGAGGCAAAAGGTCCCTGCTTCTTAGTATTCAAACCCAGTTTGGGGGAGTAGTACAATGAGTCCATTCTTATAGATAAGAGTCCAAGGGACTTAAAAATCTGCCCTCCAAGTCATCAGGCTGGGAAAACAGACAGTTAACAGGAATTAGTGTTTCTCCCAAGGTCATAAAACAACTGCAAAGGGGCATATCAACCACTTTCTCAGAGTGCTTCCAGCTTCCTTACTCACTGGGAAATTTCATTTTTAAAATCCATCATCTATCAAAAAGCTTTGCTGCTGGAAAGCATATCAGTAAGAATGAAATAGTGCCCTCTTATCTGGAGGGTCCAAACTACTCTGACACAGAGAAGCAGCCTTGAGCTTCAGCATAGATGCTGAACTTCAGAGAAGGGGTTTCTAAGCATAGCCTTTTGTCCTCTTAACTTTACAGTTTCCAGAGAAATAGGCTCCAGATCTACTTGTTATCAAGACCTTTACATAAAGTCTTGAGAGAAAAATACATATGAAATGGAGCAAGAAAGAATTCATTGATTTAACACACTTTTATTGATTTATATACAAAGATATTTATAGTAGCATTATTTGTAATAAGGAAGAAACAAAACTATCTTGATTGCAAATAATGAAAGATTAGTATTTAAGATTTGTGTTAGTCACTCAGTCCTGTCTGACTCTTTGCGACCCCATGGACTGTAGCCCGCCAGGCTCCTCTGTCCATGGGGATTCTCCAGGCAAGAATACTGGAGTGGGTTGCTATTTTATTCTCCAAGGGATCTTCCCAACCCAGAAATTGAACCACAGGTCTCCTGCATGGCAGGCAGATGCTTTACCATCTGAGCCACCAAGACTTGGTATTAAGTAAGAGAAGCATGTCATGGGACAATTATATAAAAAAGCCCAATTTTCATTAGAAAAACTCTGTGTGTGTGTTTGCATAAGCATAGAAGAAAAATTAATATGTACTTAACTGTTGATGACATAAAATAGTCTAAAGGTAGGAAGATATTAGGGAAAGGAGCAGTAAACAAATTCACAAACTGGAAAAGTAAATCTTGGATCTGGGGTGAAAAGTGTCATTGAACGGGTCATTGCAACTGCTTTTTAAGGAATGATTGGACTCTTAGAGGCACTATGATTGGCATTAGATGTAAGAATGTTGAAGGTGCCATCAAATCCCAGACCAACAGAGTGATCTGGAGAAGTGACTTTTCTCTGTGAACTGTATTTAGTCTCTCCCCAGGTTGTAAATGGGTGAAAATGAAATAAAGTCTTTGTATGAAAAGAGGGTGAAAACAGCCAAGTGCCCTCCAGATTCAGCTTCCAGCTGTTCTATTATGCAGACATTAAAGACAAGGAACTCAAGACCAGAGATCACACTCCACCCAGGTAGTCTTTCCATCGGTATCTTCTCTCTGGTTTCTCTAGGGGTTCCTTTTTCAGTTTCCAGCTAGGATGGCAACACTAGACTTTCTTGACAGCATTCCATGGGGTTACATTGTCCTTTTTGGCCTCTGTACCACTCAGCTCTGGAGAATTATAAACTGTCTCCAGTCTTTGTCTGCAGAAAAGGTTAGAGGGGCTCAGCCTTTACTGCTGGCTCAGCTGGAGCCTTGGAGGCATCATCCCCAGAAATGTGACTTCTCAGTCCCAATGATGGGTTCATCTTTGTACGTTCAACTGAGAGAAAGGATGGGAACAGATGGGCTCAGTGGCAGATGGTCAGAGGAGTTGGGTGGTAGAACCAGAGGCAGAAGAAAGGCCGAAGAGGCCTGGAGAAGGAGGCCTGGGGGAAAGTGTAGATGTGGGACCCATCAGCCACACTGTAGAAGGAGACATGCCCAGCTTCATAGTCCAAGAAGACCCCCACCCGGCTGGGGGGCTCACTCAGGGGGAGAGCAGTCCGAGGGGAGGTGAGGGCCTGGTACTTATTAGCATAGAGTTCCACAGCCCAGAATCCATTCTGAGGTGACTCTGCGATCCCCCAAGCCCTATCCACGTTTTCCTCACAAACCCCCAGCTCCCAGTAATCCTGTCGCCCACTTCCACCTCCCAGTAATGTCTCCCCGAAGAGAAGGACCTGTGGCCCAGCACACAAGGGTCAAAAGAAAACCTCTCAGGGTTTTCAGGAAGATTCTGCCACAGGTTTCTCCGCTTCACACTTCGGTGATCTTCAGACAGAAAGAGTTCAAAGAAGGCAGTATTTGGATCCAGAGTCACATGAGCTATGGAAAGAGTGAGAGAGAACAGATGTCCTGTCAACTCCGGGATCCCAAGGCCCTCAGTGACTGGGGAGTGGGGAGAAAAGAAGGCATTCCTAACCCATAAAGTTGCCTTCCTTCCTCCACAAAAGAGCTGGAGTGATAGGCATCTCCCTCGGGTGTCCTTAAGATCATACTTCAAAGAGCTATTAGGAGAGTTCAGAGACTTACAAGGAGGAAATAATCCAGAGGTTCCAGTTCCCTGGGAACAGAGGTGGCTAATCACAACCCCCAGGCCCACCGCATCTTTTCATCCCCCACAGCATTTTGTACAATCCCCTCTCATGTCACTGCACTATTGTTTATTTCATATTTCTCTCCTCTACCAGACCAGGACCCCAAAAAGTAAAGACTATATTTGTTCATCTTTGTGTTCTTACTGTCTAGCATTGTCAGACTCTGCCTCACAATTGGTGCTCAATAATGTTTGCAGAATAAAGGGCTGGGGAAGGTCCTTGGACAGCCTCTAGCCACATCTCTCTACCAACCTGAAACCCCAGGACATTTCACGGAGAAGTATCTGGCCAGAGATTTTTGGCCAATGGTGTAAAACATCTGAGCAAATGAATACCCATCTTTAATAGACTGTCCCAGAATCTCACAGGTTAGAAGAGTCACACGGGAGAAACTTTTATGGGTTCATCAAACATTGGTTCCTTTTCCTCCTGGGTACATAGCGAGATGATATCTTCCAGTCCCTCTTGGGTATCCAGCAGAAAAGTCGGCTGCTTCCAGGCCTCACCAATAAGAAAACCTTTACACAATATTTGCATTTCTTTTTCTGCCATTTGTGGCTCAATGTAGAGTAGAGTGAGGCCCTAGGTCAAAATCTAGCAAAGCTCCCACATCCCCATTTGATTTGTCCTGAACATTGAAGAGATGGAGTAATACGCTGTTGTTGTGTTTACCTAATGAGATGCTCTAGGGGAGAGAAGCTAGGTGGACAGAGTCGCCACATTTCCTCTAAGATGCACAGAACCCACTAGAGACTGAATGTCATTTGAACGAAACCTTTCTAGTTGTACCCTCAGGTCCATGATGCTGAAGATATTCAGTGATAGTAGCTCAGTCATGCCTGACTCTTTGCAACTCCATGGACTGTAGCCTGCCAGACTCCTCTGTCCATGGACTTCTCCAAGCATGATTACTGGAGTGGGTTGCCGTGAGTAGTAGAGAAACTCAAGAGAGAAAGTAGATGAGGAGCCCTTTAAGAAGGAAAAGAAAAAAAAATGGTATAAACTTCTGGAAAGGAAAAAAGTGCAGGTGCTGAACTGAAACTTGGTAGTATTTGATCTTGGTGTTACTTGTATCTTCCCTGGGTCTCCATTCATTGCCTGCCCAGCCAGGCCACTATTTGGAGCTGGAAGATGGAGAAAGATCACTAAGATCTTCTTTTATGGAGTCCTGGGCCTGAGACCGTAAGAATTAGACAGTCACTCACCAGCATAGGACCGAGCTTTTTTCCAATCTGCAATAGAAAAAAGAGAGGTGAGTGCTCCCTGGCGAGAGCCATACATTTCCTGGCCCTTTCTCTGCTCTAGTTGCCTTCCCTTCCCTCCTTGGCACCTTCATCACTCATCTCCAGAGCTTGTCTGGGCTCCTTCTCTCGTGTTCCTAAAAGAGAAAATGTCTAGGAGGAAAGAGTCCAGACAAAATGTACTCTTCTGTTTCTCCTTGGTTCATAAGCACGGGCTCCAACTCCACCGGGAGCTCTTTACTCATGTCTCTGCATTCCCCATACTGGACGGCTTTGTGCTTCAGTAGCTGAAAGGCACCAGCTTATGCAAACATGAGAAAGATGCCATCACAGGGGCATGGTCCTGGACAAAGGACAGAACTCGGAGGGGTTCACTCCTTCCTTCACTGTGATCATGTGTTAGTCATTCGCACAGTCAGGCACCTGACCCCATCTCCTGCATCTTTTCCATGACCTCCATATACTGTCCTGCATGGAGTAAGGATGGCTGCTGCTGCTGCCTGGAAATCTATCTCTTATTTAGCTAGTCTCTGCAGGAAACATGTCTTTAGTTAACATGCCACCTTTTACTGTGATTAGGGAGTCCCACACACTTACTTATTTATTTTTGTACTGTCACCTGGGGGAGCTGCCTGTGTATTCTGGGCGCTGTATCTGCTATTAGCTCACAACTCTTGCCTTGATCCCAATGTGTTATTAGCCACAACTCATTAGCTGTGAAATCCAAACCCAGTTTAATTAACTATTCAGTCTCCATTTCTACATCTGTAGGATGGAGATCAGACTAACACTTGCTACTTAATTTATCTGGGGAAGGACTTAGATTAACACCTGCAAAAATGCTGACTCACCATGCTGAACACCTGAAACTAACACAATATTATAACTATGAGGGAGGTCACAATTAACTTCATTACCTCCACCATAGTTTGAGTGAAGTGAAGTTGCTCAGTCGTGTCTGACTCTTTGCAACCCCATGGACTGTAGCCTACCAGGTTCCACCATCCATGGGATTTTCCAGGCAAGAATACTGGAATGGGTTGCCATGTCCTCCAGGAGATCTTCCCAACCCAGGGATTGAACCCAGGTCTCCTGAATTGTAAGCAGATGCTTTACCATCTGAGCCACCAGGGAAGTCTAATTGTAACTATATTACATTCCAATTAATAAAAATTTTTAATCTAAAAAAGGCATTTTAAGTTATATAAGGTCACCAAAAAAAAAAAAAAAAAAGAAGAAGAAAGAAAAAGATACAGAGGAGAAGAAAGGATAGCTTATTTTTCCAGCCCTGACCTCCTGTATGGACTACACAGCTGATTATCCAACTGCATACTCTGCATCTTCACTTGGATCACTAAACCCGCTTCAACATTCTGACTCTGTGTTACCCTCTCCCCTTGCTCTGACTACCTGGTTTTCTTTTGGCTTCCCCATCGCAGAAAAATGGCAATTCCATTTTTATAGTTTCTTAAAGGAGATCAGCCCTGGGATTTCTTTGGAGGGAATGATGCTGAAGCTGAAAGTCCAGTACTTTGGCCACCTCATGTGAAGAGTTGACTCATTGGAAAAGACTCTGATGCTGGGAGGGATTGGGGGCAGGAGGAGAAGGGGACGACAGAGGATGAGATGGCTGGATGGCATCATTGACTCGATGGGCCTGAGTCTGAGTGAACTCTAGGAGTTGGTGATGGACTGGGAGGCCTGGCGTGCTGCAATTCATGGGGTTGCAAAGAGTTGGACACGACTGAGCGACTGAAGTGAACTGAACTAAGGCCTAAAAATCCATGGAGTCATCCTTGATCCACTCCTTTATTTTTGCACTATGCTATCAACAACGGTATTTTTACTCTGTTTTAAAAATAAATCCAGCACTGAGGCCCCTCTCACCACTTCCAGCACTCCACCTTGGTAAAAACCATCTTCATCTCTCCCCTTGATGTCTGGGTTAGCTCCCAGCTGGTCCAGTCGTGTCCAACTCTCTGCAATCCTATGGACCATAGCCTGACAGGTTTCTCTGTCCATGGGATTCTCCAGGCCAAAATTCTGGTGTGAGTTGCCATGTCCTCCTCCAGGGATCTTCCTGACCCAAGGATTGAACCTGCGTCTCTTATGTCTCCTGTATTGGCAGGTGCGTTCTTTACCTCCACTGTCACCAAGTCAATCTCAGTGTAGCATCTAAAGTAACTTCTCAAAACATAAGTCAGGTTCAGCTCCCCTTCTGCTCAAAACCCACTGGTGGTGGCTCCTTTCTCAGAAGCAAAGCCAAAGCCAACATGGATGACTTTCAAGGCTGTGTGATCTGGCCCTCCAAACCCCTCTGATTCTACCCACTCCGATTCTCCTGATCACTCCCTGCCTTCTAGCAACATCGGCCCCTTTGTACTCTTCAAGCAAACTAGTGTGTTTCTGACTCTGGGCTTTGGCACTGTGGTTCTCGCTACTTAGAATGCTTTTCCCTCAGCTATTCCTGTGGCTTGCTCCTCTACTTCACCATCACTCTTCAATTTTTTAAATTGAAGTATAGTTGATGTACAATATTTTGTTACAGGTGTACAATTCACCACCTTATTTTAAACTGCACCTTCCAATGCAATATTCTGTTATCTCCTGAGTGCTTATTATCATATGCCAAACTGTATATTATACTATTTCATTTTTTTTCTATCTTCTTCCACTAGAAGGTAGATTTTTTTGTGAATGGGATATTTCTGTTGTGTTCATTTCTGTGCCTAGGGCACTTAGAAGAGTAACTTAGTTATTAGTTACTAGTAACATAGTTAACAGTTGTAGATCTTTGTTGAGCTGATGAATGAATGAAATGAACAGAGAATCCATGAGGGAACCTGGAGAGTGAGTGATCCAGGACAAGAATGAAGAAATAGCCTCAGAAAGTGAAAAAGATGCCTGCTCTGTTGAAGTCAGAGCCTACAGATCAGAAAGGGCAGGTGCAGGTGGCGGGGCAGGAAGTTTGCCCCCCTCCTTTCTCTTTTTTCTCTGAGGTGCAGGGTTGCATCACCTTTAGAGGTGTGGGAAAAGGAGGTGGTGATGAAGGGTCAAAGCTAATGTTCACTGAACTTAGCTACGTACTACAAATGTATTGGGTGTCCTCATCTTTATCTCATTTCCTAACATCTGCTCAAAGTAGTAGTTGCAATTAAATCAATTTCTAGGTGGGAAAAGTAGAACTTCAAAGAGGTTAAGGAGCCTATCCCAGTTTGTCTGAATGAGTAGAACAAACAGGGTCAACAGATGTGATGAGCAGACAGAGGAAATGGGCACAGAAGTGGGAAAATGAATGATACATGTGAGGGCACTGCTGGTGGTGTGGTCAGTCCAGCGTGGGGTGGCGTGTGTCAGGGAGTGTCCAGGGATGGAACAGAAATCAGACTGGACCATTAAGGCGACAGCATTGGGGGGATAAAAACTGCAGATTGGACTTTACCTTTTAATGTAGGGGGGATAAAAACTGCAGATTGGACTTTACCTTTTAATGTAGTGTTTCTTCAATTGAGTTATGTAAAAACTTCAATTATACACAAATTAATTTCCTCTGAAAATAAATCTTCAAAGTCCTGAGGGAGCCAATTTAAAAATGTAGCAATGAAAGTTAAAATCTGTCCTTAGACAGTTCCTTTGTCACTAATGCAATTATGAACACGGCAGTTAGCTTGGAAGCTAGAATCATTCACACAATAATTGATTAACAGAAAAAAAAAGGATATTAAGCAGGTGATGTAGAATCTGCTTAGGTTGTGTTAGTTTTGACAAAAATCGACATTAAGACAATTTTTCTTAGAAATTTGAAAATCCTTTTAGAATTTACAAATATCCACCCCAGTAAGATGGCAGAAGGCAAAGGGAAACCACAGAGGGTTTGGGGCTTAAGAAGAATGTAATCAGATTTCTATCTTAGGAAGTTTAGTTTGAAACTCTAAACTATGGAAAACTTTTCACAGGCAAGGTCTTGTTTATGCTGGTTGTTTTTTTTAAGATTTTTTGTCTGTTTCCTAATATTTATTTAAACTAAAAGTCTAAAAAGGAAAAGGGCAGCAGTAGCTCTTGAGGGAATGGAAGCAGCTTGCTGTTGAGAGAAGGGTCCTGATCATCTACTCCCAGGGATCTGTGACAAAAGAAGAAAGAAAGATTGGGGGAGGTGTTCTATGCCTGAGAAGGAGTCCTGGGCTAAAGCAGTAAAAGGACTTGCCCTGAGGGAAGGAGAGAAAGGAGCCCCCTTGGGTGGGTGGTGGTAGCATTGGATGGTGAGGGGAGGGGAAGAGGAAGGGTACATTGACAGCAAAGGGAATGGAGTTCAGTGCTGGCCACAGGTTTGAAAAACCTTTGGGGCATCCATGACATATCAACAGAGCTATTGGGGTTATAGGCTCTAAGTCCAGATGGTGCAAGAATGAGCAAGGCTTCAGAGGAAGAATCAGGAGAAAGGCACTTATTAAATGAAGCAGATAAAGCCTCAGATGAAAAACAAAAATTCCAATTTACTCACCATCCACTTTCTGGGCTTTTCTCCAGCCTGAAGTAGAAGAAAGAAACTTCATGAGATCAATGATATGTGAGAGGGTCTCAAATCATACACGCAGGAGGAGGAAGTATGGAACTTACGGAGCTCTCTTTGAAGTTGCTCTGCAAAAGGACAAGAAATGAATCAGTACCATTCATAGGAGAAGGATCAGGTTTACATGGAAAATGTGGGAGGGCCTTTCCTGCATCATGTGTGCAGTGAGTCTGGTGAGCTGTCCCCAAACTAGAAAAGCCAGGGCACAGTCAGGGTCCCAGGATCGGGGAAGTAAAGAGGTGAGGGTGCTGGTATTGAGGGAGGAAAGACTGAATATAAAAACCTCAACTTCAAATCCCCTTCACCTTCTTAGTCCTGGTCCTCCCCTTTCCCCTCTGTCCAATCCCTTTTCTGTAGTCTTCTTTGGATCTCACTGCCTCAGTCTTCTGATTCCTTTACCTTTGGTCCAGCATTCTCGATCTTTCTCTCGGCGAAGTTTCCAGATGAAACCAAGAGCAGTTAGCAGGAGAAGTCCCAGAAGAAGCAGGAGTGAGGTCTGAGCTGTTGCCCAAGGAAAGTCCTTCAGGAAGACAGTGGCTGGAATGGAAGTGCTGGGCATTATTCCTGCAGCGAAAAGCAGGAAAGGGCCAAGGCCTGGGGGTGCTGGGGCACAC
The DNA here is from genome assembly GCA_006408695.1 of Aepyceros melampus. NCBI lineage: Eukaryota > Metazoa > Chordata > Mammalia > Artiodactyla > Bovidae > Aepyceros > Aepyceros melampus. Next base: position 172,801 of record SJXQ01004190.1, on the reverse strand, counting down.
AGAGGATGCTGCAGGACTCCCCGAGATGCCTGGGCCAGACCAGTAGCAGAGGGGCCTGGCTGGGAGAATGAGTGACTCCAGCTCTGCCCCATTCTCTCCCACAGGATGGCTGGGAAACCAAGATACTTTAAGAGTCAGCATGGAATGACAACAAGTAAGTATAAAGGCTCTGGGTGTGTGTATGTGTGTTAGTTGCTCAGTCATGTCTGTGTCTTTGCAACTCCACGGACTATAGCTCGCGAAGCTCCTCTAACCATGGAATCTCCAGGCAAGAATACTGGAGTGGGTAGTGTTTCCCTTCTCCAAGGGATCTTCCCAACCCAGGGATCGAACCCAGGTCTCTTGAACCTCAGGCAGATTCTTTAAGTGTTAAATCAAGGAGGTTCAAATCACTTCTGAAATATGGAACTAAAACTGGGGTCTGGAGGAAGGGGTAGAAATTGTCCCCTTTTCCTCAGATCATGAGAATAGATGCCTTCCAGTAAAAATCACTCTGAATGTGGGAGGAATGTGGGAGCCCCTGACTTTACTTGCAATTATTAATAGAAGTATATTTTTAGTAGGGAAGTAGACGATGCTGGGAATTAGAAGCCCTGAGTACAAGTCCCACCTCCACTGCAGATTCTACTTGTAATTTCAGCCAAGCCATCCTATGTCCCTATGTCTCCACTATAATGGGGAGAGTTCAATAATATTACCTGTGCTATCAGTACCACCAGATCAACAAGCAACCTGAGAGAAGAGAACTTGGCTATCTATGTGAACTTTTATGCATGTGTTTCTTTTAAATATCCCTCAGCACCCAGGCCTTGCTATTCATTTAGTTGTTGTCTAGTCGCCAAGTCATGTCTGACTCTTTTGAGACTCCATGGGCTGTAGCCCACCAGGCTCCTCTGTCCATGGGATTGCCTAGGCAAAAATACGGGAGTGGGCTGTCAGTTCCTCCTCCAGGGGATCTTCCCCATCCATGGATGGAACCATCACGTCCTGCATTGGCAGGTAGGTTCTTTACCACTGAGTCACCAGGAAGCCCAATAAATACCACGGAGTCAAAAAAAAAAAAAAAAAAATGAGAGTGTAAACCTTTTATTTCTCTATCAGCAAAAGGATTCCATGTAACTAGAGAGCCTTTCCAAAGAGGTTTTGCAAATTCAGTGACATGTTTTATGTGCAGGAAAAGTTAAATTAATAAAATAAAATCTACCCATACAAACCAGAACAGAGTCATAACTGGACATAAATATAACAGCCTAAGGCCAATGCCATAAGCAAATTTCCTCCCAGATCTGATGAATGTCATTGTTGTGAGGGTTAAAGAAACAATGAACAACCAGTTGTTGTCACCCTTCCTAATACAGTAGAATTTTTATTGACAAAATAGATTCTGGCAATTTTTCCTGAGACTAAAGCATCATGGTGTTTTGTTTGATTACTCATTACTTCTCACAGAAACCTACTTCCTTGTTTGTATATATTTGTCCTTTCTCCATAAAATTTAACCCTAGATTGTGGACTGTTTTGTATCATTTCCTAGCGATTTTGTACTGGTAATGGCTTTACAATGAATACTCTGTATGTCCTAATAAAGGATAATTTTTTGAAAGGTAAATATAAAAAAAGACTGTGCAAATAACTTATTTAGCGTATTATTTAATAAGAAAACCAGTAAAAATGTTAAAAGTGGTTTAAATGAGGATTTGATTTGCAAAATCTTATATTTTCTATCAGAGAGAAGTCATTTGCATCACTAAGGACAGGAACAATTTGTATTACTCTCAGTGTTCTATAAATTAACATCTGTCTCTGCTGCTGCTGCTGCTAAGTCGCTTCAGTCGTGTCCAACTCTGTGCGACCCCATAGATGGCAGCCCACCAGGCTCCCCCATCCCTGGGATTCTCCAGGCAAGAATACTGGAATGGGTTGCCATTTCCTTCTCCAATGCATGAAAGTGAAAAGTGAAGTCATTCAGTCATGTCTGACTCTTCGCGACCCCATGGACTACAGCCCACCAGGCTCCTGCGTCCATGGGATTTTCCAGGCAAGAGTGCTGGAGTGGGGTGCCATTGCCTTCCCCAACATCTATCTCTACAAAGTTGTAAATGATCTAGAAAAAATAAGCAACGGCTTAGTCCTATGAAATCAGAGATCCCTAATGTGAGAACTACCAGACAGGAGACACCCAGTCATCTTTTTTAACCACTGAAAGTCTTTCACAAATTTTCTTGGCCATTCTTTCTTTCCCCTAGTGTTGAGCACAAAGCAGTCAGGGATGGTTTACACAGAGGCAGCAAATATTTGTTAAACAAATAATTTCCTAAGAAATAATGCAAAGTAGTGACTTAAAAAAACCAAGAGCAAAAAAAAAAAAAAAAAAAGAAAAGTGAAGTCATTCAGTCATGTCTGACTCTTCGCGACCCCATGGACTACAGCCCACCAGGCTCCTGCGTCCATGGGATTTTCCAGGCAAGAGTGCTGGAGTGGGGTGCCATTGCCTTCCCCAACATCTATCTCTACAAAGTTGTAAATGATCTAGAAAAAATAAGCAACGGCTTAGTCCTATGAAATCAGAGATCCCTAATGTGAGAACTACCAGACAGGAGACACCCAGTCATCTTTTTTAACCACTGAAAGTCTTTCACAAATTTTCTTGGCCATTCTTTCTTTCCCCTAGTGTTGAGCACAAAGCAGTCAGGGATGGTTTACACAGAGGCAGCAAATATTTGTTAAACAAATAATTTCCAAGAAATAATGCAAAGTAGTGACTTAAAAAAACCAAGAGCAAAAAAAAAAAAAAAAAAAAAAAAAAAAGGGACCAAGAGGACTTCCAGAAATGATTCAGACCATTTGCAAAGAGGCTAAAAGAAAGAGAACTACACACGTGTACCGCCCTCTGTCCCTTTAAAAACCATCCTCACCTGCATCCTCCTGTCCAGCAGTGGTGGCTTCATGGAAGTCCCAGCCCTGGGCAAATGGTGAGTGCTCAGGGCCTCTGACTTGGCGTCTCCCAGTGGGAGAGCTACAGGCCTGCCCTTTGCAGTGCAAATAGGTCCCATCCTTGTCCAAGCTCATGACCCGAGAGGACTGCTCCTGCTGCTGCTGGCTGTCCACGGGCTCCTGTCTCACTTGTGGGGAGAGGGAGCCAGGAAGTTCACCGTCCTTCATACCTCAGCTGCAAAGTCAGTCACCCCAAGGGTTGCTCCCTGCCACATGAGCTGCTTCCCAACCAGTAAGAGCGAGAAGAGGAGGAGACAGGTAGGAATGAAGGAAGGACACTGGACCAACCTTAAGATGGGTCACACCTCTCCCTCAGGAGTCTGGGAGAACAGATACATCTGAGTCCCTGCTTTATTTTTGTCCATAACTCTTAAAATGTTTTCATCTCTCTATATTGGTAGGATCACTAGGTAAAATACCTTGTATTACAGTTTGCTAAAGCAGGGAACTTTAAACACAGGAGACTCTTAGCAACCATTTTGCAGAATGAATGAGTATAGTTTTCTGCTGGAGGTTTAATGGGAGAAACAGAGAATCCAAGCAAGGCAGCAGGCAGAGGGGAGCTGGCCTGGGAGGCAAGGAAGCTGGCTTGAGTTTCTAAGCAGAGAGCACTGTTTGCTGTGGACCAGACCTGTGCTGAGCATGGAGGCAGGAGCAGAGGAGTAGAGAGAGGAGTCGGAGGGCCTGGGCCTTCCAGAAGCCTGCGGCTCACACCTGCTGCCTGTCTCCCCACCGCCAATTCTCATGCACTCACATTTCTCTGCTCCTGGGGTGACTCAGTCTTTGAATCACTTTGCGATTCAGACACTAGGCTGGACCCGGGCTCTAGTCAAGATTGTCCACTGCCTGGTCTCTCAGGCGGGAGCTCAGGCAGAGGCTGGGGAGTACTCACGGGCTGGATCTGCCCTTAGCAGGGCACCCAGAGAACTCCAGGTAGATGTGTCTGGTCACAGTGCCCCTGTCCCTGCCCCGATGGTGACACCGTCTATGATGGGGATGAACTCTGGACTGTGAACCCCTTTCCTCTACATTTATGATGTAAGATATCGATGTTTTCAGGGAGAGAAGCGAAGTCTAGAGATCAGCCTGCACACACCTGAGTTGGCCAGTTTGGCCACAGCACTGCCTACCGGGAACGCATATCACCTGCCATGAGGCCTTTGAGCTCAGCTGGCTTGTTGGCCATATTTCATGGGTCACTGAATATAGGGCAGTGACCTCGCTGGGGGACCTGGGAATGAAGAACAAGCTGGAGGCAAATAATTTTATGTTAAAACAGAACCAATAAGAAAGCTCAATGCAGTATGTATCTGATAAATATTTTTCACTTCTTTAGTCCTATAGGGATTTGCAAGATGATGAAAGGACAACAGGGACAGGAGCTAGTGCTAGGAAGAAAGGTCAGGTAGGGATGGAGTCAGAGAATGTGCGATTTTCTTATTAAAATCAGGAGACAAATTTCACAGCGTGCAGGCAAAGTGGGTAAAATTACAAAAATGATGTTCTAGAGCAGTTAGAACCTGGGAAAGACACTGATCAAATGAGTCACCAAGTATTAATACTCTCAGTAAACTTTAGTGGGAAAAATGCTCTGTAAAAGTCCTTTCCAAATCTGAGCCTTTCTCTGGCTGAAGCAGCTTTTAAGGCCCACAAACCCAGATGATACCCAGATGTGGGTAGTAAATGTGTTCTTGACCTAGGGGCACAGCATTTTGGCTAAAAGGGCAAGTATTTCTAGGGATATGCCATCTGGATTCGTGTTTGAATCCACTTGTTTTTGCTGGCCGTGTAACCTGGGCGTGTTATTTACTTTTCTAAGCTTCCTCTACAAAACACGTTGAACTATAGTGATGGCTTTGCAGGAAGGCTGTGAAGATGGAACCCGAGTGTGTGTGTGAAGCCTTGGTGCAGTGCCTGGCACAGAACGCTCAGTAGATATTAGCTATGGCTCTATCAGCTCTCACTCCAATCGACTCAACACTGTGGTCATTGATTAACATTGAGCTATCCCTCTAGATGGCAAATCCTTGAAGAGCTGTCTGGGTGGTTAATCTTTATTTGAACTTCTCTCACTCTCCCTCAAACCCAATGTACTCCTTACTTTTTCCCAGTCCGCTGAGCCCTGAGGGCAGATTCAGCAGTCTTTGCAGTCTGGTTTCTGGAGGGGACCTGCCCAGAGGGGCCGACAGCAAAATCCAAAGGGGATAACGGAGACTCCAGGGTCTCAGTCCCAGCTGGGCAGCAGGTGACAGTGGCTGCCTCCCTGCTCTAGAGTCACAGCTCTGTTGGGAGACTACTGCAGCTATAGATCTCACCTGCTTGGGAAATACTCTCCCTTTGCTCCTTCAGACCCACTAGTGATGTTCCTGCATTGGCCTCAGAGTATGTCACCGTTCCTTGCTGGTGTCCCTTCCCTGACCTTTGCAAATGGTCCCTCCATTAAGCTCTCTTCAATTGCCTTTCTGGACTGTGCCAGGACTGTGACTGGTTTGGGACTTTGTTGTTGTTCAGTCGCTAAGACGTGTCTGACTCTTTGTGATCCCACAGATTGCAGCACACCAGGCTCATTTGTTTGTGTCTTCAAATGTCACCTCACCCATGAAAATCTTTGATCCTTATAGCGCCTCCCTCCTAAATCTCCTTCCTAAGAACCTTCAAAACATTTTATGAGTCAGGAGAGAGGTTCTGGCATTTCATTACCCTTATCAATGCAACCGTTTTAGAGCCTAGGCTTTCTCAGAATTCATAATATCACAGATCTCATTTAGTTCCCCTTCCTTTCTCTTTATCCTTTTGCAGCAGCCAGTCCTGGTAAGATGTTTTAATGGATGTATCGAAAATCATAATATAACTGGTTTTCAGATTTTTAGCCTAGTGACCTTTCCCTGGCCCCATGCTACTCCTGTTTTATTCTGGGAATCTGATCTGGAGGACTTCTAGTGGAGAAGAGACCCTGGGTCCCAGGTATTTGGAGACAGGAATTGGTAATGTTGCTTTTGCATCTGGCTAAAAGATCTCCCACTGAAGGGATAATTACACAAATAGAAAATGAAAGCAGCCCCTGGTAGTACAAAGGCAAGTGACCTCGAGGCACAGGAAAGAAATATACTGGAATAGACTGGAGAGGCAGGGCCTGGAAAGGAAAGGAAGTGGTGGAGAAGGTGGAGGGCAGGGTTGCTGGCTCACTTCTGATGACTTCTTGCTGTGGGCAGCACCCTTTACATCCCATCATTGAAAGTCTCCTTTCAAAATGCTTCCATCTCAAGTCTCTCTCTTCTCCATCCTTTCCTCCTGTCTCTGCTTTGTTGTTCTGTTGCTAAGTAATGTCCGACTCTTTGTGACCCCATGGACAGCAGCATGTCAGGCTCCTCTGTCCTTGCACCAAACCTCAATTTTTTAAAATTGAGGATGAGAGAAGTTGAATAATGGAGCAAAGTCACTCAGCCAGCGAGCAGCAATGCCAGAGTGAACCCTGCTCTGTCTACCGCAAAGCCTGACTTCTGAACCAGTTTAGCTGTGCAGCAGGCCTGCCCTGTTGCAGAGGCCACAGGTGCTGACCCTGACTCTGACCTCAGCTCAGACTGACTGATTAGAGGGCCAGTTGGCTTTTGTGCAGGCTGGTGAGTCAGGCGATGAGAGCAGGAAAGGAAGCTCCACCCAGCTGAGAAGTGTCACACAAATGCATAGTTCCTTGGCTCAAGCCCAGTGGGTCTTTTTCTTGCCCAGACAGAGTTTATTAAAGAATAACATGAAATGAAATTTTTTGTACTCCAAGAGAAGTGAAAGGCAATGGAGAAAAGGAAAGATATACTCATTTGAATCCAGAGTTCCAAAAATAGCAAGGAGAGATAAGAAAGCCTTCTTCAGAGATCAAAGCAAAGAAATAGAGGCAAACAATAGAATGAGAAAGACTAGAGATCTCTTCAAGAAAACTAGAGATACCAAGGGAACATTTCATGCAAAGATGGGCTCAATAAAGGACAGAAATGGTATGGACCTAACAGAAGTAGAAGATATTAAGAAGAGGTGGCAAGAATACACAGAACTGTACGAAAAAGATCTTCATGACCCAGATAATCACGATGATGTGATCACTCATCTGAGATAGATATCCTGAAGTGTGAAGTCAAGTGGGCCTCAGGAAGCATCACTATGAACAAAACTAGTGGAGGTGATGGAATTACAGCTGAGCTATTTCAAATCCTAACAGATGATGCTGTTAAAGTGCTATTCAATATGCCAGCAAATCTGGAAAACTCAGCAGTGGCCACAGGACTGGAAAAGGTCAGTTTTCACTGCAATTCCAAAGAAAGGCAATGTCAAAGAATGTTCAAACTACTGCACAATTACACTCATCTCACACAAAGTAATGCTCAAAATTCTCCAAGCCAGGCTTCAACAGTATGTGAACCGTGAACCTCCTGATGTTCAAGCTGGATTTAGAAAAGGCAGAGGAACCAGAGATCAAATTGCCAACATCCACTGGATCATTGAAAAAGCGAGAGAGTTCCAGAAAAATATCTATTTCGGCTTTATTGATTATGCCAAAACCTTTGACTGTGTGGATCACAACAAACTCTGGAAAATTCCTAAAGAGATGGGAATACCAGACCACCTGACCTGCCTCCTGAGAAATCTGTTTGCAGGTCAAGAAGCAACAGTTAGAATTGGACATGAACAATAGACTGGTTCCAAATCAGGAAAGGAGTACATCAAGGCTGTATATTGTCACCCTGCTTATTTAACTTATATGCAGAGTACATTATGAAGAATGCTAGACTGGATGAAGCACAAGTTGGTGTCAAGATTTCCGGGAGAAATATCAATAACCTCAGATATGCAGATGACACCCCCCCTCACCATGGTAGAAAGCAAAAAAGAACTTAAGAGTTTCTTGATGAAAGTGAAAGAGGAGAGTGAAAAAGTTGGCTTAAAACTCAACATTCAGAAAACTAAGATCATGACATCTGGTCCCATCACTTCATGGCAAATAGATAGGGAAACAAAACAGTGAAAGACTTTTATTTGGGGGGGCTCCAAAATCACTGCAGATGGTGACTGCAGCCATGAAAATAAAAGATGCTTGCTCCTTGGAAGAAAAGATAGGATCAACCTAGACAGCATATTAAAAAGCAGAGTAACTACTTTGCCAACAAAGGTCCATCTAGTCAAAACTTTGGTTTTTTCCAGTAGTCATGTATGGATGTGAGAGTTGGACTATAAAGAAAGCTGAGCACTGAAGAACTGATGCTTTTGAACTGTGGTGTTGGAGAAGACTCTTGAGAGTCTGTTGGACAGCAAGGAGATACAACCAGTCAATCCTAAAGGAAGTCGGTCCTGAATATTCATTGGAAAGGCTGATGCTGAAACTGAAACTCCAATACTTTGGCCACTTGATGCTGGGAAAGATTGAAGGTGGGAGGAGAAGGGGATGACAGAGGATGAGATCGTTGGATGGCCTCACCGACTCAATGGACATGAGTTTGAGTAAGCTCTGGGAGTTGGTGATGGACAGAAAGCCTGGTGTGTGGCAGTCCACGGGGTTGCAAAGAGTTGGACATGACTGAGCAATTGAACTGCACTGAACTGAACTGAACATGAAAGTATAGTTTTCAATTTCCTTCTCTCCTGGTTTAATCTACACATACCTCCCCTACACAGGGCTTCCCCACTGGCTCAGGGGTAAAGAATCAGCCTTCCAAAGAATGAGACTCCTATTGAGGGTTGGATTCCTGGGTCAGGAATTCTCCTCTGAGGAGGAAATCCCATGGACAGAGGAACCTGGTGGGCTACATACAGTTCATGGGCTTCCAAAACGACAATAACAACAACCTCCCACACGAGTTCTTACTCCTCTCCTCTTTCTCCTCTGCTGCCCTATTTCTAGCACCTTTGAAATGTTTTCTTCTCTGGAGTTTGTCAGACTTGGGTCACAGGAGCAGAAGAGCCTGGCCGAGATTCTAGATCTAGAGAAGTTGGGCAGGGGGATGCCCAGTATCCCCTCTTCCCCACCAGCAGAGCGAGGTTCAGCTGTATATCCAGCAAACACGGCTGCTGAGACAGGAGAACGGAAAAGCTAGGGTGTCAAGGAGGTCTAGAAATAGGGAGGGTGTGGAAGTGGCAGAGACCAGGCTGGAGAACTGTCCCAGACAGACACCTGGGGCCTGGGGAGGATAAAGCCCATCAAAAGGAACCTTCTTGATCCCTAGAAAACCTTAGATCAAGTTTTTATATCCTTCCTTCTCAAAGTTTAGGTTGAGAAGCAGGTAAGTTCACTCAATAAGCATACCTCATTCACATGCCAGGTATTATATTAGGAGCCAAGGGTGCCATAAATTAAATAGAGGTCCTGCTGGCTGGGAATCCACAGCCAAGTCATTCAGACAGCAAATAATTACTATTTCTCATGTGCCTGCAGTCATCCTAAGTGGCTTACAGATGTATGAACTTCTGAGTCCTTACAAGAGCCCTGGGAGGCAGGCGCTATTACCCTCATCACCACCATCCTCATCATACTCACTTTCCAGATGCAGCAAGTGGGGCAGGAGGAGAGTCAGTGACGTGTCACAATTAGAGAAGCGTGACTCTAGACTTTGAAATTAGGCTGCTTGGCCCCAGGTCTGCTGGGAACCAAACAGCACAGACCAAGGAGAGCAAGGTATTGGTGCTCTGATGAGGGAAGTGGTGGGAAACCCAGGAGACTTCCAGGAGGGGGTGGTCTCTGAGGTATGAATTAGAGGAAAAGAGAGATCCAGTGGCTAACAAGGTTAATGCCCAGTTCAAATTTGAATTTCAGGTAAACAGCAAACAATTTTTTGGTTAATATGTCCCAAATATGCATGAAATAAATTTAAATAGGCATCCTGGATTTTTATTTACAAAATCTGGCAACAGTACCCACAGTCAGATGTCTGCTTGGATAAAGACTACTTGTCCGAGATTGAGGATTGGAGGAGGTGAGATCGAACTGCTGACAGGGGCAGGTCACCAAGGGCCTCAGACTCCATGCTTAGCATTTTACACTTTATTTTCACAGAAGGATGTAGAAGGGGAAGGGTTAGAAGGACCAAATTAAATATATGCTTTATGAGACTCTCTTAGGATAGAACAGTGAAGGCAACAGGAAGTAGGAAAACTATCATAACAGCTGCAGGAGAAATTCCAGTGACTTGGATGGCAACCAGGGGGCTGAAGAGGAGAGGGCAGGTCCAAGAGAGAGCAAGGAGACTAGGATTGTTATGGGAAAAAAATGAGAATCTGGAGTCGCAAAGCACACCTCGGAGGACACTCAAAACAGTGGAGTACAGTTTATTACACCAGCAGGTCCAAGGATAATTGGTTCCCACGAGGACCCGGACGATTCCAAGAGACCGGGTTTTGTACCCCCTCACTATGTGACTGGTTACATTTTAGCAACTTCTTTGATGTATATGATTTAGTTTTGCAACATGCAGGTGCAGGGAGAATTAACAACTAAGGTTAAAAGGGGAACAGTGATTATAGTCAAGAGTCATCTCTTCATTGATAATCCAACTGGGGAAGCCTGACCTTAACTCCAATCTCTTTTTTGGAGATGTTTGCCCTCTGTGGGGAGGGAGGTTTCCAAGGAGACCTGGTCTTTATTTAACGATGGTTTCCTCATTCTTGGGCAAAGTTCAGGCCCAGTTCACATCCTGCCTTAAGGTGGCTAAGGCAGGCCTCAAGATGGAATTCCTCCTGCCCTCCCCATAGTGGTCCCAGCATTTCTTCCTCTTGATGCTCATCTTATCCTTAATGATGGGTGTCAGTCATGGTAAGTACTGTATATGGGGATTATGCAATTGCAGCAGGACTGTTAGCCTAGAGGTTGCACATTGAGTCACACATTAGAGAATACAAGGTCCAAAAATTAATGATATAATGATTAACAAAATAATTATAATTTTTTTTTACCAGTCACCTTTGATCCAAGAAAATACTGACGACCAAAAAGGAAGATTATCAGTAGACATAGCTTCCACCTGTTTTTTTTTTTATATAGTTAAGAGTGGCTGATACATTGCCAGATAAATCAGGAATATATACACATTATTTAACTTTAATTATGGCACAAGTCCCTCCCTGGGCAGCTGTAAGTATCCGATTTTGAATCACTGCCTTTCTCATTTGTATTTATTCCTCATTTAGATCTTGAACCTGTCTTTTCATTATCCAGGAGGGCCTGTTTTGTGAAGTTAGTTAGAGCCTCTGCTCTGATCATAAGGTCTGTTGTCCCTATAGATGGTATGATTCTTAAAGAGATGGGAATACCAGACCACCTGACCTGCCTCCTGAGAAATCTGTTTGCAGGTCAAGAAACAACAGTTAGAACTGGACATGGAACAACAGACTGGTTCCAAACTGGGAAAGGAGTACATCAAGGTTGTATATTGTTACCCTGCTTATTTAACTTATATGCAGAGTACATCATGAGAAATGCCAGGCTGGATGAATCACAAGCTGGAATTAAGATTGCCAGGAGAAATATCAATAACCTCAGATATGCAGATGATACTACCCTTATGGCAGAAAGTGAAGAACTAAAGAGCCCTTTGATGAAAATGCAAGAGGAGAGTGAAAAATTTGGCTTAAAACTCAACATTATCAAAAAACTAAGATCATGGTCCCATAACTTCATGGCAAATAGATGGGGAAATAATGGAAGCAGTGAGAGACTTTATTTTTTTGTGCTCCAAAATCACTGCAGATGATGACTACAGCCATGAAATTAAAAGACTCTTGCTCCTTGGAAGAAAAGCTATGACCAACCTAGACAGCATATTAAAAAGCAGTCATTACTTTGCCAACAAAAGTTTGTTTAGTCAAAGCTATGGTTTTTCCAGTAGTCATGTATGGATGTGAGAATTGGACTATAAAAGCTGAGCACCAAAGAATTGATGCTTTTGAACTGTGGTGTTGGAGAAGATCTTGAGAGTCTGCTGGACAGCAAGGAGATCCAACCAGTCCATCCTAAAGGATATCAGTCCTGAATATTCATTGGAAGGACTGATACCGAAGCTGAAACTCCAATACTCTGGCCATCTGGTGCAAAGAACGGACTCATTTGAAAAGATCCGGTTGCTGGGAAAGATTGAAGGTGGGAGCAGGGGACGACAGAGGATGAGATGGTTGGATGGCATTACCTACTTGATGGACACGAGTCTGAGTAAGCTCCGAGAGTTGGTGATGGACAGGGAGGCCTGGCGTGCTGCAGTCCATGGGGTCATAAAGAGACGGACACGACTGAGTGACTGAACTGAACTGATACATGGTATGAACAAGGCAGCTATATAATCATAGCATTGAAACACAGACCTTACCCAGCGTGCATGTAAGTAAGGCAAATTTACTGGGGCTTGTTTCAAGGGTGGCTTAACACTTACATGAGCAAAGGCAAACTGTAATGTAAGGCGGCCTACCCAGCTGACTGGAAGCCATGGCCATAGGTTTGATCCACATAGCTTTTGGGTGCTGTTAGGGGTGCCATCCAATCCCAGGGTTATACTTCCAGTCTGAGCCAGGCCAGTGGGCTGGTAAATCCGGGTGGTAAGTGACCTCTAATATTGTTCACATTTCTCAGAGGACAAATATCCCACATATTTCAATTTTTTTTTTTTTTTTTTTTTTGATCCATGGAATGGTCAGCAAATCCAGCTTTTTGTTCCCTTTGTTCCCAACAGATCGGGGCAGGTACAATCAGTTGACTTTTTTCTGGGGTCATCCAAAAATATTCATCCCATATCTGGTAAAATTGTTCAAATTACCTGATGGATTGGCCCTTCTTACTGGCCATTGAATTCTCATTCTTTTTATTTTTTAAGTAAAAAGTATAGGCTTTGGCCACTTTTGTAAGGCTTGCATTTACTTCAAATGTTACTCCATGGCCGTGATCAATTTGGTTAAAGTCCAGTTTATGCCAAGTAAGAAGTGGCAGGTTGTGAGTTACCGGGAAGCAAATGCCTCTCAATGCTGTCTCAAAAATGAGCAAAGGGAGCTAAAGTCCCCTCTGCATAGGGGAGACACCCAGCAAGAAAGTCCATCCATTGCTGACAAAGGCATGGCCCCACAAACCTAACAGAAGTATTATGGAAGTTTGCATACGAGTGGGCCCAGGGCAGGAACACAGTATCCAGTTTGCAGTCCCGGTAGGGTCATCATGCCAATCAGGAACAGCAGAATTATTCTCAGCGGCTCCATCCTGAATCTGTGGTCGCCAGTGGAAGACAAGTCTGGTCTTCAGTGGCTCCTCTGGGTTGGAATGGATGGTCCAATGTCCTTTTTCCTCTGCGGCTGTCTTGAGCCGGGTGTGGTGAATCTAGGGAGTAATACCTGCAACTTTAGCTGCAGAGGAAGTGGTTAGTACAATTGTGTATGGCCCTTTCCAGGTGGGGAACAGAGTCTGTTGCTTCCAATCCTTTACTCATACTAAATCTCCCGGTGAGTATGGGTGTACAGCAGTGTCTAGAGAAAATGGAATTCTTTTTTGAACATAAGGAGTGAGGTCATGGATCACCAGTTGTTCCATTGCTGCAACACCTCCATCCCTCCTTTCTGTAATAGATTGCCTTTTACTTCCTGAATAAGAGGGGGAGGCCTCTTGAACATTATCTCATAGGGGGAATACCCCAGGTCGGGGGTGGTGTGTGTCATTCTGATCTTCATTAACCCTAGTGGCAGCATATCCATCCAGGGGGCCCCAGTCTCTTGCATCCATTTTGCCAAAGTTACTTTGATGGTCCGGTTTATTTTCTCAACCATCCCTGAACTTTGTGGTCTATATGCTGCATGTGGTTTCCATTTGATAGTCACTGTTTTGCAAACCAATTGGAGTAACAGCCACAAATGGGGGCCCATTATGTGATCCTATACTCAGAGGGAATCCAAACCTAGCAATACTGTCTCTCAGCATGCCTCGGGCCACTTCCTTTCCCTTCTCAGTCCTGGAGGGATATAAAGGTGCATTCCATCACAGTAAATATTTGTATCCTCAGCATGGCTTTACCTCAGTGAAATTCAGGTGTTCAAATGGTGTGGCCCCTTTAATTGTATTCCGGGAGGGGCTGTCTCCTTGGAGCTGGGTTATTCCTGGCACAGGTTATCCATCATCAGCTTGCATCGGCACACAAGGCTGTTAGACATGGTATGACAACATAGCGGGCTAAAATTTCACAAGTCTTTGTCTTTTCTAAATGGATGGACTGATGGAAGTCTGTAACTAGTTGAAATGCCAGCCTAGAGGGGATGAAGAATCGCCCCTCCGGGAGCTCCCATCATCCGTCCCCCTGCAGTGTTCCTTGTTCAGTTTGCACCCAGGTGGTTTGGTTTCTTCTTTGTCATAGCCTGGGGCCTCTTGGGCAGTTAGTAGGCTAGACACCACAGGCGTCATCATAAGTTTGGTTGCTATACTGTCCTGGGCAGCTGCTTGTTTTGTTCCTCGATCAGCCAAACAGTTCCCTTTCGCCTGTGGTGTGTCTGCCCTCTGGTGGCCGTTACAGTGCATTACTGCCACTCCAGCAGGTTTCCATACTGCTTCCACCAGTAACAAAATTTCCTCTTTATTTTTTCTCTCTTTGCCAGTTGCAGTCAATAGCTCCCTTTCTTTATATATGGCCCCGTGTACATGTATGGTAGCAAAGGCATACCGTGAGTTAGTGTATATATTTACCTTCTTACCTTTAGCCAGTTTCAGGGCCCCGTATGAGTGCCCAGAGCTCTGCCTGTTGAGCCGACCAGTATGAGGGGTCGTCCTGCTTCGACTACTGCGTCTGTCGTTACCGCGTATCCAGTTTTCTTGTGTCCTTGTTCCAAGTAGGCGGTCCTGTCTGTGTAGTAAGTCTGGTTGACTTAAGGGCATGTCTCTGAGGTCTGGTCGGCTAGAAACGACTTCCTCTAGCATCTCCTCACAGCTATGGCTGGGAGTGCCTTGGCTCACCAGTGAATAAGTTGCTGGGTTTAAAGCCTGACAGAGTTCCACCCTTCAGTTCAGTTCAGTCGCTCAGCCGTGTCCGACTCTTTGCGACCCCATGAATCGCAGCACACCAGGCCTCCCTGTCCATCACCAACTCCCAGAGTTCACTCAGACTCACGTCCATTGAGTCCGTGATGCCATCCAGCCATCTCATCCTTGGTCGTCCCCTTCTCCTCCTTCCCCAAGTCCCTCCCAGCATCAGAGTCTTTTCCAATGAGTCAACTCTTCGCATGAGGTGGCCAAAGGACTGGAGCTTCAGCTTTAGCATCATTCCTTCCAAAGAAATCCCAGGGCTGATCTCCTTCAGAATGGACTGGTTGGATCTCCTTGCAGTCCAAGGGACTCTCAAGAGTCTTCTCCAACACCACAGTTCAAAAGCATCAATTCTTCGGCGCTCAGCCTTCTTCACAGTCCAACTCTCACATCCATACATGACCACAGGAAAAACCATAGCCTTGACTAGACAGACCTTAGTCGGCAAAGTAATGTCTCTGCTTTTGAATATACTATCTAGGTTGGTCATAACTTTTCTTCCAAGGAGTAAGCATCTTTTAATTTCATAGCTGCAGTCCTTAAGGTGGGGATTTTCATATGAGTCCTTGGTAATGCAGCATCTGAGAGCTGGAAAGTCACCTTGCCCCAGGTCCCATTAGGAGAGTGACGATGGCATGTGGCACTTTTATTATAATAGACTGTCCCATAGTTTGTCAGCCTCTCTCATTAAAATGGTGGCAGCTGCCACTGCTCTCAGACATGGGGGCCACCCAGAGGCTACAGGATCCAACCTTTTGGATAAATAAGCCACAGGTCGCTACTTATTGCTTGTGTCAGCACTCCGTGCTACTTGTTCTTTCTCATGGACGTACAAAGTGAAAGGTTTGGTTAAATCAGGGAGGCCTAGTGTGGGAGCCTTAACGGCTCTCTTTAATAGTTCAAAAGCGTGATTCTGTTCTGGACCTCAAATTAGAGAGTCATTCCCAGGGTCTTTAGTGGCCGCCTACCAGGGTTTAGCTATCTGTGAAAAGCCAGGTATCCAAATCCAGCAGAACTCCACGGCTCCCCAAAATTCTCTCACTTGCCTTTTGATAGTAGGCTGGCTAATCTGATTGATCTCTTGTTTCTGTTCTAAGCCCAAGGCATGCCTCCCTTCCTTTATAACAAATCCAAGGTACTTTACCTCAGTCTGACAGATTTAGGCCTTTTTCCATGACACCTTATATCCAGCCTGTTCTAGCAGGCTCAGGAAAGTCTTAGTTCCTTCCCAGCATTGAGTACGAGTCTCTGCCATCAGAAGTAGGTCATCCACATATTGCAGGATCTGGCACTTAGCATCTGATGGGAAGAGGACCCCAAATTAGAGTCATTCCCAGGGTCTTTAGCGGCCGCCTACCAGGGTTTCGCTATCTGTGAAAAGCCAGGTATCCAAATCCAGCAGAACTCCACGGCTCCCTAAAATTCTCTCACTTGCCTTTTGATAGTAGGCTGGCTTATCTGATCTCTTGTTTCTGTTCTAAGCCCAAGGCATGCCTCCCCTCCTTTATAACAAATCCCAGGTACTTTACCTCAGTCTGGCAGATTTAGGCCTTTTTCCATGACACCTTATATCCGGCCTATTCTAGCAGGCCCAGGAAAGTCTTAGTTCCTTCCCAGCATTGAGTACGAGTCTCTGCCATCAGAAGTAGGTCATCCACATATTGCAGGATCTGGCACTTAGCATCTGATGGGAAGGAGAGGAGCTCTGTTGTCAGGGCTTCCCCAAATATTGTAGGAGAATGTTTGAATCCTTGTGGCAGCTGAGTCCAAGTCATCTGGGTCATTTGACCCATCCCAGGGTCCTCCCTCCCATCCAAAAACGGAAATCTTTTGGCTAATTGGAGCCACTCTTATACAAAAGAAACCATCTTTCAAGTCCAAGCAGGTAAATACTGAAGGAGAAGTTGGGCTATGTCATCCCACACCAGATGGTGAGTCCTAAAATAGTCTCTGTTAGGTGAATTGTGCCTTGAGGCTTCTCAGAATAGGGAGGGGTGTGCCTTTGCCAGTTTAAGAGATCCGCGGTGGAGAACGTCTGTAGTAAACGGCAATGAGGCCAGGTTGGATGTGCTCTACTGGCCCCATCTATGGTGCCGCTTGGACCTCCCTGAGAGGCACCTGCAAAACCTCTGTCTCGTGGCTCCTTTGTAGACCTCAGCCACCTCTGAACACTTGGCTCTCCCTTTTCCCCCTCTTCTACACCAGGGAGAAGTGAGTATAGTGCTGGCGCAGTTGCTCCCACCATACTCAGTGGCGCAGTAGGAGGGAAGGGAGAAGAATAGGGAGGGGTGTGCCTTTGCCAGTTTAAGAGATCCGCGGTGGAGAACGTCTGTAGTAAACGGCAATGAGGCCAGGTTGGATGTGCTCTACTGGCCCCATCTATGGTGCCGCTTGGACCTCCCTGAGAGGCACCTGCAAAACCTCTGTCTCGTGGCTCCTTTGTAGACCTCAGCCACCTCTGAACACTTGGCTCTCCCTTTTCCCCCTCTTCTACACCAGGGAGAAGTGGGTATAGTGCTGGCGCAGTTGCTCCCACCATACTCAGTGGCGCAGTAGGAGGGAAGGGAGTGTCTTCCACTGGTGGAGATGGGGGAGAAAAATCTCAAGGGGGATATCTTCATTGTTAATCGAACTGGGGCAGCCTGACCTTAACTCCAATCTTGTTTTTTGACATGTTTGCCATCTGTGGGGAGGGAGGTCTCCAAGGAGAACTGGCTTTTCTTTAACAGTGGTTTCCTCATTCTTGGGCAAAGTTCAGGCCCAGTTCACATCCTGCCTTAAGATGGCTGACAGGCCTCAAGATGGAGTTCCTCTTGCTCTTCCCATAGTGGCCCCAACAGGGTGACTTCAGAAATGTGTCACCTGTGCAGGGGGCATGGGATCCATACTCGGTAGGGTGTCACTTTTGGTTAAAGACTCTGCTGTTGCTATCTTGAAATTTTTATCAATCTTATCTTTATATATTTTAAGTGAAGTCCAATGGGCCACCTGAGCAAGGTCATGAGGAGGGGGTATGTGAACAGTGAGTGTGACCACTGTTTCGGCAGCTCCATTCGAGTTATTTATGATGCCCTATGCAGAGTACATCACGAGAAACGCTGGACTGGAAGAAACACAAGCTGGAATCAAGACTGCTGGGAGAAATATCAATCACCTCAGATATGCAGATGACACCACCCTTATGGCAGAAAGTGAAGAGGAACTAAAGAGCCTCTTGATGAAAGTAAAAGAGGAGAGTGAAAAAGTTGGCTTAAAGCTCAACATTCAGAAAACGAAGATCATGGCATCTGGTCCCATCACTTCATGGGAAATAGATGGGAAACAGTGGAAACAGTGTCAGACTTTATTTTTTAGGGCTCCAAAATCAGTGCAGATGAGAATGATGCTAAAGCTGAAGCTCCAGTACTTTGGCCACCTCATGTGAAGAGTTGACTCATTGGAAAAGACTCTGATGCTGGGAGGGATTTGGGGCAGGAAGAGAAGGGGATGACAGAGGATGAGATGGCTGGATGGCATCACGGACTCAATGGAAGTGAGTCTGAGTGAACTCTGGGAGTTGGTGATGGACAGGGAGGCCTGGTGTGCTGCGATTCATGGGGTCGCAAAGAGTTGGACACGACTGAACTGAACTGAATTGAATGGGCACAAAATTATAAGGGGGCCACAATGTGGGGGAGTTCAGCAAGACTGAGAGTGAGTATGAGGTCAGCAAGTTGCACATACAAGTGAGAAAATGAGATGGTGACAGGCCCTAGGGGCCATGCCTCCCTTTTGAACAAAACTTTGCTTCCCGTGTGAAAAGAAGCCAATGAAGTCATAAGAAACACAGTCCTATTGTGCCCTTCATGTGCTACTTCCTTGTATTTGCCAACCTCTTATGCTGAAAATGGAGAAAGAAATGGCAACCCACTCCATTATTCTTGCCTGGAGAATTCCATGGACAGAGGAGCCTGGTGGCTGAAGTCCATGGGGTCACAAAGAGTCGGACATGACTGAGTGACACTTATGCTGAAAATGATGACACAGAAAGTCAGGAAAAGATAGGGCAACACATCCTTCCTTTTCCTCTTCCTTATTTACCAGTAAGTCAAAGAATGTGTCGTAGAAGGTATATAAGTGAAGAAGAGAAATAATGGCAATGGAGTTAGTTTTGTGCATAGTCTCCACTGTTCTGGTAAGAGTGAAATGTATATACCTACTATGAGATACAAATGGCGTAACTGTTCCTGGGTCTAAGTGGTATAATTGTTACTGACTCCAAGCTTTCTCTGCTCACCACTCAACACCAATAAACCAATAAACACTCAAAACCAATCAACCAATTAATACCGATAAAGATGAGATGTTGAAACAAGGAATGGCAACTGTATTGGGAAAGCTGACTATTTTCTTAGATAGCAGGCTAGTGTCTCAAAATAACTACCTTATTGGGATCTGGAGGCCTGTTTAGAACAGAGAGGGTGAGGAGGTGAGGAAGTAAGTTAAAAAGGCCATTAATCTCACAAATATATCCTGGAATGAATGGCCAGCCTCAGGGAGGGGATGTTTTCATTTTTTCTTTCTTGCAACCATCTACAGGTGGACAGGATTAGGATATTTTCCTGAGCAAAGACACTTTGGTTTAACTTCCAGGCACAGAGGCAGGGTTCCCTGAGACAAGCAGATGATGTATAGACATCATCCTTTTAGTGAACAAAAGCAACAGGAAGCAAAGGTTAAAGTAAAAGAAACCAATCCAACATGTAGTCAGATTTTGTTCTTCCTTGTGACATAATTTTAGTGATTTTACTTCAGAGTTAAGTGTGCTGATACTTGTTTAAAACTGAAATTGCACATTGTAGAGTCCGGTAAAATCCATGTTAAGAATTAAAAGTCTGATCTTTCTTTACTTACAATAGTATTAACTAGCAAATAAAACTCACTTTGATGAGTTGAGGGAAAGACAGGCTATGGAGGATTCAAGAGAAAACCTATTTTAGTATTTTTACAAGCACTTTCCCCACTTTAATAAATAATGAATAAAGGGACCACACATTTTTATCATATCTGCAAAGTCTGTAGGCTCAGCTCTGTATAGAAATGGCATCTGCTGGAGGTAGGGTAGAGAAAGTGAGTTTTTTGGCTTATTCCAAGGTCATGGTTTGGTGACTTGGGTGGGCAATAGTCGGAGAAGGCAATGACACCCCACTTCAGTACTCTTGCCTGGAAAACCCCATGGACGGAGAAGCCTGGTGGGCTGCAGTCCATGGGGTCTCGAAGAGTCGGACACGACTGAGTGACTTCACTTTCACTTTTCACTTTCCTGCATTGGAGAAGGAAATGGCAACCCACTCCAGTGTTCTCGCCTGGAGAATCCCAGGGATGGGGAAGCCTGGTGGGCTGCCGTCTATGGGGTCTCACAGAGTCAGACACAACTGAAGCGACTTAGCAGCAGCAGCAGCGGGCAATAGTACTGCTGGGACAGAACAGCCAGAAGGAAGAGCTGAGCAGGTGACGATGGCAGCCCAGTATCTGTTGTGTGGAAGGTGCTTGTGCATCATTTAGATGGAAACATCCTCAAATGGAGAGGCAGGCCTGGGGCTTATGAGAAGGATGGGTTATAAATGGAAGGGGAGCCTGGTGTAAACGTCAAGGTCATTCAAGGCACAGAGAGAGTGAGGGCAGGAAAGCTGTTTACATTTGCTTAGCACTTGCTAAGGCCTATAGTAACACATTTGTTCCTTGAACCTTGGGAGGTGGGGGCTCCTGGCCCCATTTCACAGATGAAGAGGCTGCTCAAAACCTTCCCCGAGCACTCCCTCCTCCCTGTCTCTCTTTCTCTCTCTTCTGTGCTTAATTTTTCTCCATAATATTTAGATCACTCTCTGACATATTGCATGTTACTTATCTGTTTTCTCTCTCCCTCTCTGTAGCATGCCAAGTCCCTGAGGGCAGACTTTTGTTGAGTTTTGAGTACTGCTATCTTACCCTTTTGTCTGTGTCTCAGGTCTGACATAAGGACTCTTCTGAGACAGGTTTTGCAGAATTACCTGTACAGAAATAGATGAATAAAACTAAAATATAGTAAAGTTCAGTACTCTTTGATTCCCCACTCCTGCATGTTTCTCTTCATTTTGTCATGTATAAAGCATTCTATTTTCTTGATTCTCAATATTTCAGGTTGAAATAAAATAAAACATGGGTATTAACATATACACACTACTCCATACAAAACAGATAAACAACAAAAACTTACTGTGTAGCTCAGGGAACTATATTCGATATCTTGTAATAACATGTAATAGAAAAGAAACTGAAAAAGTATATATATTTATGAATTATTTTTCTGTACCCTTGATACTAATACAATATCATAAATTAACTGTACTTGAAAAGAACCTTTAAAAATGTAAGTAGGAATCATTATCTGCATTGTTGTGTGAGGAGAAAATGAAACAGTATCTATAACACTTTATAAAATATAAAGGTCCCTGACAAGTGTCAAAAGCTACTGTTGAGAAAATCATTTCTTCCCTTCAATAACTTGTCTCTCCTGCTTTTTCTACCTCTCTTTCCTCCTTCCAGCCCTCCTCTGCCACCTCTTTAGCCTCCCTTCCCTTCCTCCCTACTCGCGGGACCCTTTCCTTCTCCCTCTGCTCCCTCCTTCCTCTCCTGGGCTCTAGTGCTTTTTTAGTCCTTTCCTGTTGATAATCTTTAGGCTTTTCCGTCCCCTGGTGGCCAATATGCATCACTGCATGTGCTCACTAGCTGACGTTTCTTTATTTCTGCCCAGCTTGGATACAGAATATAAGGTGAGGAAGTGAAGTGCAGCAAGAATCATAATTTGGTTTACAAAATAATTATACATTGTTAGGTAACAATTTTTAGAATTTTTGAAAAACTTGTGAATTTTATGTCATATGTGTAGCATTTGTGTGCTAATGACTCCCCCATCATCACTTCGTGTATTATATAATGTAGATATAATTATGCTATCTAGAGTTAAGCACTAAAATGTGGGACATTGATAAGCAAGTCTATTGTATTAGTGATACTAATTGATTCATAACACCCATAAAAAGCCATAAACAAAATATAAAACCCATAAATCCAGTTTTTCATCTCAACAAATGTTTGCTTTTCTCTCAGGCAACGTCTAATGCAGATTTTCTGGTTGGTCTTCACATGGTCGCTGAGAGATTATTTAGTGACTCTGGAGTTGAGGACTATGGAGTCCTCTGCATTTGACAGATATAAAGACAAAGGGAAAAAAGAGGAACCCCCCCATGAGAGGTTTTCCTGGGTTAAGTTTCAAAGTTGCAAATCGGCTGGTTACAATTTTCTTTACATTGATTGTCCAGATCTCAGCCACAGGGCCAAAAGTAATCACAGAGGAGGCTAGGAAATGTAGTTTAGACTGAATGTTTCTGTCCCCCTAAAATTCATATGTTGAAACCTAATCCCCGATGTGATGGTGTTTGGAGGTGGAGTCTTAGGAGGTGATTAGTTGGAGCCCTTATGAATGGGATTAGTGTCTTTATCAAAAAGAACTCTGAAGACTCACTGGCCCTTTCCACCATGTGAAGAGACAGTCATACTGAACAGCTGATGCCTTGATCTTGGACTTTCCAGCCCTCTAGAACGTGAAAAATAATTTTTTTGTTTGCTTAAGCCACCTACTCTATGATATTTTTGTGATAGCATCCCAAAGAAAAAAAGACAATTGTATGTCCAATAAGAAAAACAAACAGACTGGTAACTACTCTAGCAGCCTCTGCTACAATAATTTATCGTATATTCAGCATCACAGAGGATCTACAACCAAAAGGAGGGACATATATCAACTCTGAGAGTCTGAGTTCTTAGACCACTACCACCCCCCCCAGGTAAACTTCCTGGTGTTTGTTCTTAGCGGGTAGCAGTAGCCAGGGGGTGGTGGTGAGGTGGATATGGTAGCCAAAAGGGAAATATTAAGTGGAGTGCAAGCTGACCCCTCAGATAGATCCTGGAAGAGGCTGTGTCTTAGCTTTTAGTCTAGTTATTTTTAATAGGTAATAAATAAATATATAAGTAAAATATATGGTATACTAGATGCTGATATATAGCATGCAGCATCTAGCCCAGGAAAAACAAGGAAAAGAGATAAAGACAATCAGAGGTATGCAGTTTTGGGACTCCTGGATAGGATATTCTGAAAAATGACCCACTACTATAAAAGACACTGAAAATTAAAGCTTCCTTTTCTTAATCTTGAAAAATGAGTCCAGAGCTCAAGATTCATTTTTCAGAATATCTTTTTCTAGGAGTTCAAAGAGACCTCTCTACTATTTAGATCTTGGAAAATAATCTCATTGAGATTCGACACCCAACTGCAGTTTCTCAGACAGGTGCTTTAACCAGCCTAACCACGGTGCCAGAATCAGTTGTTTCCTCGGGCCAAAAAAAAAAAAAAACCCACCAAGGTTTCTTGCCCTTCTTAGGGGCAGTTTCAGATACAGTGTCCAGATTCGGAAGAACTCTTACAATATGAAATTGATCATTTCACGAAGCACAAGAGTGGGTGTAAGATGATATTATTTCGCAGATAGGAGCTGCACAGTTAAACCGGCCGGCCCAGGATAAATTCGTTTCCTCGAAACACTAGTATGTGGTTAGCAACTACCATCAACTTTGGTAACAAATTCAAAACGCTGATCAGCGTCCCTGATTAGGGGGAGGGCTGAGGGGAGGGCACTCTTTGTTACTCTTACTCCAACTCAGACCGCCCGACTTTAAACCGAATGTCTATTATTTCTAAAAAGACAGAAACGAAAACAAAACAAACTCCGAACGTCTATTTTTGACGTATATGGAGAAAATTAGGTAAGAAAAGGAAGGAAATAGAATAGGGAGCATTGAAAATAGAAGCATTTTCGGAGGCAGAGAATCAGCAAGTGATTGAATGGACAGCTGTTTTCATCCAGGAGACCATCAGGCATTATTTTGTATCCAGCTGCATGGTCTTCACTGAATACCGATAATTAATTTCATAGATCAGGTTGACAAGTAAAGGAACCAGGGGCCCCCGCAGGACCTCGTGGCGCAACGGTAGCGCGTCTGACTCCAGATCAGAAGGTTGCGTGTTCAAATCACGTCGGGGTCAGTCATTTTACTATCTGGGATGCACTGGTCTGAAACTTGGAGGGGAAAAAAATGTTTTCTCCAACGCTAGCTGCCCTTAACGCTGCCCTTTACAAAGTAGGTAAATAGGCAGGTGTACACTATAACTGTGCTTGGGGGGTTTATTTCTGGGTCCATAAAGACATTTTTATTCTTTTCTGCAAAAGACATTTTTTCTTTTATTGCAAACGTTCTGAATTTCAGTCTTTGCTAACTCCCAGCCGTCTCTCCTCGCTCACTTCTGTGCTCCCTGACCCATTTCCTTATCCACATCTCTCTCTCCAACGGTCAGAAGCTTCCCACATCTTCTGACATTTCCTGCTTCACACCTGGATCAGCTTTTCCATGCCAGAAAGGTTACACTACAAGCAGAATCTTGGCTCTCTTCAATTCCTCTACTCCAACAACCAAGAAGGAAGTCAGTTCATTTCCAGATGCGGAAAACCTGAGCATAAATTTTTGTTTGGTTTGCCAAATTGAGACTAGTGGAAATGAACCATTACATCAGAAAAAGTAGTTCTCTGGGCTAGCAGTTCTAAGAACTCCTTAAAACTCTGTTTTTTTTTTTTTACCTGGGACTCGAGCACCCTTCAACGGATTATGAGCCATTACATTACAGCGCAGAAGAAAAGGAAAGCACGCTTATTTCATCAGAACCTGTTACTTTGTGTAACTTAGAATGGCTTTAAAACATGACATATGGAATATCAGCAGATACTTTGTTATAGATGTAATGTACACGCTCACATAGCACAGGGGAACAGACATTGCATCTAAGCATGCCTTTGTGCATAGAGGAAGAGTATCCAAAATAGTCGTTCTCTATTTCTTAACACTTTTCTTAGCAGTTAGTTTGGGCCCTTGGGCATGACATTATAACAGAGATTACAGCTCTGGGGGAAAAGAGAAAGAAAGACAGAAACAGAAAAAAACAGTTCAAGAAAACACTCAGCTCTGTAGAATTGGGAAAAAAAAAAAAAAAAAAACCCAAGTCTGTAGAAAGCTGAATACTAAGTATGAGCATACAGTTTACTGTAGCAGAGTGGCGCAGCGGGAGCGTGCTGGGCCCATAACCCAGAGGTCGATGGATCGAAACCATCCTCTGCTAAAATGAGCCTTTTTTTCCTCCTGAAGAGAACTTTGAGAATAGAGAAGAGAGTTTATTAAGAAAATTTGGCATTGTGTATCTCCTTTAGTGAGGTGTTTGGCCCGCTTTTTAAGCACATGAAAAGCATATGTCTTGAGAACAAACTGTGAGATACCACTACACACCTATTGTTTTTCAGTTGATCAGTCGTATCCGACTCTTTGCGACCCCATGGATTGCAGTGCTCCAGGCCTCCCTGTCCTTCGCTATCTCCTGGAGTTTGCTCAAACTCATGTCCATTGAGTGGGTGATGCCATTCAACCATCTCATTCTCTGCCGTCCCTTCTCCTCCGGCCCTCAAGCTTTCCCTGCTTCAGGGTCTTTTCCAATGAGTCAGCTCTTCCCATCAAGTGGCCAAAGTAATCCAGGACACCGAACGTCAAATGCTGGTGAGGAGATGGAGTAACAAGGACTGTCATTCAGTGCTAGTTGGAATGCAAAATGGTACAACCACTGTGGAAGACAGTTTGCCAGTTCATATGATCCAGCAATTGCCCTCCTTATTAAATTGCCCAAAGGAGTGGAGTTGAAACTTTTGTCCACACAACAGCCTGCACACAGTTGTTTATAACAGGTTTATTCTTAATTGCCAAATCTTGGAAGCAACCAAAATGCCTTTCAGTAGGTGAATGGATAAACTGTGGTACATGCAGACAATGGAATTATTCAGCCTTAAGAATAATATTAAGCTAAGCTATGAGAAGACACGGAGAAACCTTAAATGCATATTACTAAGTGAAATAAGCCAATCTGAAAGGCTGTACATACCTTATCATGCCAATATATGACATCTTAGAAAAGGCAAAACTACAGAAACAGTAATATTATCATTGGTTGCCAGGGGTTGGTGAGAGGAAGAAGGATGAATAGGCCAAGCAGAGAGGATTTTTCAGGCAGTGAAAATCCTCTGTGAGATGCTGTAACAATAGATAGATACATGCCTTTCTGTTGTTCAGTCACTCAGTCATGTCCGACTTTTTTGCAACCCCGTGGTCAGAACTGGAGAAGGAAACGGCAACCCACTCCTGTACTCTTGCCAGGAGAATCCCCTGGAGAGAGGAGCCTGGCAGGCCATGGTCCATCGGGTCGCAGGGAGTCAAACACGACTGAAGCGACTAAGCACGCACGCACGCATGGACTGCCTGCTTCCTTGTCCTTCGCTATCTCCCAGAGTTTGCTCAAACTCATGTCCATTGAGTCGGTGATGCCATCCAACCATCTCATCCTCTGTCATCCCCTTTTACTCCTGCCCTCAGTCTTTGCCAGCATTAGGATCTTTTCCAATGAGTCAGCCCTTTGCATCAATGGCCAAAGTGTTGAAGCTCAGATTCAGCATCAGTCCTTCCAATAAATATTCAGGGTTGATTTCCTTTATGATTTGTTTAAACCTTTAGAATGCACAACATCAAGGGCCAATTGTAATGAAAACTATGGACTTCAGTCCACAATAGACTCATCATTTCTAACACGTGTACCCACTCTGTCTCCCCCTCTCTGATGGGGGAGACTATACATGTGTGAGAAGGTGTGTGTACCTTCCTCTCAATTTTGCTGTGAACTAGTAATTGTTCTAAAAAACTAAATCTTAAAAAAAAGAGAAGAAAAAATTGCTATCAAGAAATCTTCTCTTTGTGAGACTTTCAATCTTAACTCTTTGAGAATGATGCATTTGAAAGTTGTTCCCTCTTTTATGTTTCCCTCATACACCTAAGTAAGTTTCCGTCAGTTTCAAAAACAATTTAGTGATATGATTTAAAGAAAATTTATTGAAAGAATAGCGAGGTATAGCTAAAGCCTGTGTATTAAAACTTTTGTCATTTTGTATGCAGTGATATTGTAAAATAAATAGAAAATTAGAAAAGCTTAATACGGAGGCCTGGAGAAGATGGGGTTTTGTGGAATTTACAGAAAGGGCGTTATAAAAAGTAACGAGCCAGCCAGGAGTCGAACCTGGAATCTTCTGATCCGTAGTCAGACGCGTTATCCATTGCGCCACTGGCCCACCCACAAATAGAAAGGGACTTACAGTTTTAGAAAAAGGGAAGTTGTGGCATCACTGTTGCTTTAAATATGAATGTGGAAAATCTTTCCTTTCGGTTTGAGAACCTGAGAAAGCTCAGAAGTGAAATAGAAGAAAGTCTTACTGGTTCTTTTTTATAACTCATAAAATATGATTCCTTCGTGGTCTATGAGAACTCTGTTTTGATGTGATTTGTAAAAGGTCTGAAAGGGCGTTTACTGTTTTAAAAAGTGTCTTGAAATTGAAGGTAAATCAGACTACGCGGAAATTTTATTATGCTAAAAAGGAGGAAAAACTAACCCGTAGCGGCAGGATTCGAACCTGCGCGGGGAGACCCCAATGGATTTCTAGTCCATCGCCTTAACCACTCGGCCACGACTACATGTATACATAGACTTTTTCAATCTTCTCCATGTTACTATATAACACTTATTTTAAGCAACTTCAGTATTTAGTCATTAAAAAGGGCAAAACAAAAAATGATAAGTTCCAGTAACAGTTGATAAAATCGAAGAGGAGTCAACCAACTTTATTTCCAGCATGTAGTAAACTGAGAATGGTCTTTTTCTAGAAAGCAAATAGCCATATATTGCAACAGTTAAAAAAAAAAAAACACAAACACCTCTTATTTCTGCTGGAGTAGGAAATTAATGCTCAATAAATAATCTGGCACAGCTGTTCCTTACAGACACTCTATGTCTTTAGACATTTAATCTAGTGCCTGGAATATAGAAAGGGCTCAACAAATGTCAGCAGCTTTTGTAACTGTTATTTTTAAGTTCAAGAATGAGGATCTATCAAAATATTCCCCATGAAGCCTACTCTCCCATCTCTTTGTAAAGCTCAAAATATTTTAAAGCACTAGGTAGAATATTTTTGAATAAAATAGTAATATGAAAATATTTCTGAGAATCAAATCCACATCACGGCATGGGACTTTTTTCTCAAAGTATTTAATACTCTATGAATAATGTTTAAAAATATTTGCAGAGACTACCTCCAAAACAAGACCAGAACCCCAGGATCTTCACTTTTCTGAAACTACACAACCATTACCACGGTTTTAACTGTATGTGCATGCATGTGGGTGTATTAGTGTACAAGTAGAAGATTTCTGTATTTCATCAACTACTCTATTTCATTAAACACCAAGTTTCATGAAGAAATGTTCCAATTATACCTTATCTCTAGCCAAATGGATACTCAATAAATATATGTGGAATGAATCATGTTTAAACTGAGATCTGAAGGATGTGTGAAAGTGAGCCAAATTGGAGATGAGAGCAGTGTTCTAGACTAAAAACTGGTGGAATATGAGATAAATTAAAAAGTGCTGTCTGGCTGGAATGTTGCTTTTTTGGAGGGGGAGTAGGAGGGAGAGCAGTGAGAGATAACAGCTTGGAGAAGCAGTTTAGGGCAGATTATGTAGGCAGGGCTATGTCAGCACTAATTGATGTGTTAATCTGAGAATGCAAATTAGATTGGGTTTCTCCCCTCCTTTAAAGTCTTTAAAGTTACTTTGTGGCCTTCAGGGAATATCACAAGTGGCATCTGTCTAATTTTCTCAGCTCTTTTTCTGACCACTCTGTCAAGGGAGCCTGGATTCCCGAGGCAAGAAAGGATCTGCTCTACCTCGCACAATGCTGGTTTCTTGGTGTTGACCCTCTGTCTTGTATCCTAGGAGCCCTGTGCTCTTCTCCCAGGGCTTTTGTTTAAACAGAAGAGCTTCTGTCAATACTGCCTACCCCCCCTTTCTTCCTTTAATTAAACTTTTACTGTAAAAAATTTCAAACATTTCAAAAAGTTGAAAGAATTGGGAATTATCTATATACCTACCCACCACCCAGATTCAATAATTGTTACCAGATTCCTGAGCCCAACTCCCAAAATTCTAATTTTGTAGTTCACGTATAATGCTGAGAGGGAACCAGGACAAGCTGGGAAAGTTTGCGTTTCTAGGAAGCTCCTCGATGTTGGCATTGGTTCGAGGACCAAATTTTGAGAAGAACAGATTGGGATAGATGATAGATACTGTGGATAGAGGAACAGACATTGGACGGGTAAAAAGAAACATGAAGCAAAGGAAAGGGTGTTGAGAAGAAATGCACGGAGGATAAAATTATTAAGGAGAAAAGGAGATTTCTGATTATGGACTTTAACCAAAAAAATTAGATTTTAAAGAATGATTGTTATGAAAGTTTACAGTTTCATAGTAGTAATAATTTAAGCGCCATAGCAACCACGAAGGGATTCGAACCCTCAATCTTCTGATCCGAAGTCAGACGCCTTATCCATTAGGCCACGTGGTCCAGCCGCAACTATGGTGCTGTGTTTGGATAATTCATTGAAAAAAACAATCTCAACTATCCTTGTAGCATGTTATTATAGTTCTCTCGCATCGGCAGGCAGATTCTTTACAGCTGAGCCACCAACTGCTGCTGCTGCTAAGTCGCTTCAGTCGTGTCTGACTCTGTGCGACCCCATAGACGGCAGCTCACCAGGCTCCCTCGTCCCTGGGATTCTCCAGGCAAGAACACTGGAGTGGGTTGCCATTTCCTTCTCCAATGCATGAAAGTGAAAGAGAAGTCACCCAATCGTGTCCGACTCTTAGCGACCCCACGGGAAGCCCATAATTGAAAGATAGTGACAGTATTATTGCAAACAAGGACATTTCCAGCTCCTCAAAAATCCTACCATCTAGTTGCAGAAATAGGTTGAACCTGAGGGTTAAAAATACTCTAAAGTTAAAACAAGGAGATGATGCTACAATAGTTAATAATAGAGTGCTTTATCTTGTGATGTAAATCTGGGAGAAAGGCCACAGTAGGGAAGGAATGCTTGAGCTGAGAGCTGAAGGAGAGGAATAGAGCTGGATTGCTTTATTTACTCAGGGGACCACCGCTGCCTTGCGGGGGGCTTTCAGGTAAAGATTGTGGATGAAAGACAAGAATTTGCCATTGTGCACTCCAGAAATCCCACTCAAAACAGCCCCCAAACCTAAATTCAAATAGGATCAAAATCTCAGGAGAGGAGGCAATAGTAAGAAACTTGGCATCTGGAAAGCTGATTGAAGTGTGATACTTTGTTGACTTGTCAGACGGGAGAAAGCTGAATCCTGAACACATGGTAGAGGAAAAGTGAAGAGAAGATCGGATGCACACCACAGAATCTCCATCGTCAGGCCCCTTGCCAGGCTCGGGAATTGTCAACAGTAGCTTCACCTGGAAACTGGCTATTAGGAGCTGAGTTGTGTCCTCCTGTCTGCTTCCCCTACTCCCACCCGTGCCTTACATATTGAAGCTCTAACACCTCAATACCTCAGATATGACTTTGTTTGGAGATAGGGCTTTTTAAAAAGTAACTAAAGTAAAAATGTCATATGGGTAAGCCCTGATACAATGACTGGTGTCCTTATTTTAAAAAGATCAGGACACAAACACACAGAGGAAAGACCATGTGAAGACCCAAGGAGAACTGCCGTCTATAAACGCATTGACAGAGTTGTTCTTGAACTTCTAGCCTCCAGAACTGTGAGAAGATAAATCATTGCTTAAGCCATCCAATTAGTGGTACTTTGCTATGGCAACAAACTAATATCACCTTACCTCTCCACCATCCTGTCAGAAAAGGGAAAATTATTATTATTTTGAGTGAGCAAAGTATAGAGTTGCTAGGCTTGGGCAGTGATTCTCAAGCTTTTCCCTTCATCACGATCAGGGAGGTTTTGTTAAAGGCTGCTGGGGTCCGCCTCCAGACCTGATTGTGTAGGCCTGGGGTGTGGCCAAGGACTCGTTTCTTTAACAGGTTCACAGCTGATGCAAGTGCTCCTAGTCCGCGAACACTTTTTAAGACTCACTGGCTAGAAGAGGCTCTACTAACACAGAACTGGTAGAAAATGTTAAGAACTCAGTAGATATTAGCGATTTGCTTTGAGTTGTTGTGAACTGAATGGCAAATGTACAGTATAGAGAGCAGAAGGCTCTCGGAATTCCAGTGAGAAGTGAGGGTGTCAGGAGGACAAGCCATCTATGCTACACTTTTGAGGACAAAGCAGCTTTTTACCAGGTTGAATAATGGGACCAGGTGAGCGCTGAGGTAGGAGGGGTGTGTGGGACGGGGTAGCAGGTGCAGGGTCAAGGACTGGACACCGCAGGGCAGGGAAGGCTGGAAATCTTTTTGAGAAGAAAGACCCTGATGCTGGGAAAGACTGAAGGCAGGAGGAGAAGGGGACGACAGAGGATGAGATGGTTGGAGGGCATCACCGACTTAATGGACATGAGTTTGAGTAAACTCTGGGAGTTGGTGATGGACGGGGAGGCCTGGCGTGCTGCAGTCCATGGGATCTCAAAGAGTCGGACATGACCGAGCGAATGAACTGAACTGAACTGAGGTCTGTGAATTTATAGGAAAACTGATTGTTCGAAAATAGTGGCAGTTCCTAATCCTGTTTCATTGTGGATCTAAGCTGAGTACGTACACAGTTTTTCTCAAGACAGGAAAGTTTCGAGAGGTGGAAAGATAGAAAGTGAGAAACCAATGAGTTTCCCCTATGTGAAGCACTGGGGCTTTTGAGTTAATAAGTGAAGCTATGAATAGTGGGGAAAAAAATAATCAAGTTTACCAATAAAAAGATAAATCTTCAGGACCTGGGGGCGAGGAGAAGGCATTATTTAAATCCTAATTTAGAATAGAGTCCACTTTTCACTTGTGACCTCGTGGCGCAACGGTAGCGCGTCTGACTCCAGATCAGAAGGTTGCGTGTTCAAATCACGTCGGGGTCAACTTTTGGGGAAAGGAAGCTTTCTTTCATAAAGTTGCTGGCCAGTTTGTGTTTGACTCACGTAATCTCTTGAAGAGGAACCTCTTCCCAGAAATTATTGAAGATCATCTGGCAAATAGAAGTAAAGAGAATGTAGATCAACTTAAAGCATCAAGCTTATGATTCTTATTTTGTTTTTCAGGAATACCGAAGGGTAAGTAAATGGATGGAAATGATGAAGGAGGTGGAGGAGAAGGAGAAGGGGGTTAGGGGAAAGAAGATGGCAGAGGAAGAGGCGGGGGAGGAAGAGGGGAAGAGGTATATACTCCAGCCCCAAGTAAGTAGATGTCTGTAACTCTTGTCGACATCCCGTTTGCTACCTTGTAAGAGACTAAAAAGCCTTTTGATGAAAGTGAAAGAGGAGAGTGAAAAAGTTGGCTTAAAGCTCAACATTCAGAAAACTAAGATCATGGCATCTGGTCCCATCACTTCATGGCAAATAGATGGGGAAACAGTGGAAACAGTGTCAGACTTTATTTTGAGGGGCTCCAAAATCACTGCAGATGGTGATTGCAGCCATGAAATTAAAAGACACTTACTTCTTGGAAGGAAAGTTATGACCAGCCTCAGTTCAGTCAGTTCAGTTCAGTTGCTCAGCGTGTCCGACTCTCTGCGACCCCATGAATCACAGCACACCAAGCCTTCCTGTCCATCACCAACTCCTGGAGTTCACCCAAACTCATGTCCATCGAGTCAGTGATGCCATCCAACCAATCTCATCCTCTGTGTCCCCTTTTCCTCCTGCCCTTAATCCCTCCCAGCATCAGGGTCTTTTCCAATGAGTCAACTCTTCGCATGAGGTGGCCAAAGTACTGGAGTTTCAGCTTTAGCATCATTCCTTCCAAAGAACACCCAGGGCTGATCTTTAGAATGGACTAGTTGGATCTCCTTGCAGTCCAAGGGACTCTCAGGGGTCTTCTGCAACACCACAGTTCAAAAGCATCAATTCTTTGGCCCTCAGCTTTTTTCACAGTCCAACTCTCACATCCATACATGACCACTGGAAAAACCATAGCCTTGACTAGACCAGCCTAGATAGCATATTAAAAAGCAGAGACATTACTTTGCCAACAAAGGTCCGTCTAGTCAAGGCTATGGTTTTCCCAGTGGTCTTGTATGGATGTGGGAGTTGGACTGTGAAGAAAGCTGAGTGCGGAAGAATTGATGCTTTTGAACTGCGGTATTGCAGAAGACTCCTGAGAGTCCCTTGGACTGCAAGGAGATCCAACCAGTCCATTCTAAAGGAGATCAGTCCTGGGTGTTCTTTGGAAGGACTGATGCTAAAGCTGAAACTCCAATACTTGGCACACCTCATGCTAAGAGTTGACTCATTGGAAAAGACCCTGATGCTGGGAGGGATTGGGGGCAGGAGGAGAAGGGGACAACAGAGGATGAGATGGTTGGATGGCATCACCGACTCGATGGACATGAGTTTGGGTGAACTCTTGGAGTTGGTGATGGACAGGGAGGCCTGGCGTGCTGTGATTCATGGGGTCACAGAGAGTTGGACATGACTGAGCGACTGAACTGAACTGAAGAGACTCCAACCTGGGTAAGCCACTCCTGCATTCCAGATCCACAGAAAATATGAGATAGTAAATGTTTGTTGTTTTAAGCCATAAGTTTTAGGGTAATTTGATACACAGCAGTAGACAATGAGTACGTTTTATCTCAAAATCATCTCCTGTGTCTACCAATACTAATATATAATGATCCTTATCGAATCCTTACCAAAAATCCAGGTTTTGAAAATCTCACTAAATAGCTCAATTTTACCTTCTCACTCTGAGTCACTATAGAGATTCCTGACATAATGTTCTTTCTTGTCCAATAAACTCAGCTTTGTTTTTCAGTGAGGTTATTGGTGACGTTCTGAGGAGATAGCAAGGAGTTCCCTTGTAGCTAAGTTGGTAAAGAACCTTCCTCCAATGCAGGAGACCTGGGTTTGATCCCTGGGTCAGGAAGATTCTCTAGAGAAGTAAACAAGCAACCCACTGCAGTATTCCTGCCTGGAGAATCACACAGACAGAGTATAGCCCAGTTTGTGGGGTTTCAAGAGTTGGATATGACTTAGCATCTAAACCAAATGAAATCTGAGGAAAGAGTGCACATTGTAAGGATTACTTTTATAACAAAGAACATACTTATTAGATATTTGTTCTAATATAAATAACCTACAGTATGCAATCAATTCAGTACAACTAATGTGAACACTAACTATGTGCATTACACTAAAGATTTCTGTTTATAATAGAAGATAAAACTTCTGACTCCCAGTGGTTCATTAAAAAGTTCCATGAAATAAAAATCAGTGGTTAATATTTATCTGATAGTTTTATACTACTTTTAAGGCTTCAATAGGCATCATTTTATTTTTACAACCCCTAGAGGAATGTAAGTTGAATAATTTACATTCAACTCTGCTAGGCTCTATTTACATATGAATAAACAAATTAGGAAACTTGGCTGAACTTATTTATATCTCTCATACTGTCCAGTTATATATTATTCTGTTGCTAGGATTTGGAAGAACCTAATTTATGGCCCAGATTCTTCCTTTAAGATCAACATTAATAACCTCTTAATTTACTAAAAGGCTCTTTGCCATTCTTCCCCTTCAAAGCATCCTAATCATAGCTGCTATTAAACATTGCAATTTCTCTATTCAGAAGAAGAAGTGAAGAGATTTCTAGAGTGAAAAAAATTCCTGGGCTTTCACATGCTTTAATAATCCAGGCTGTCGGATTCTGCTACTTCCCTAAAGCGCACACTCAAGAGTCATTTCAGTAGAGATTATTTTCATTGATTATCAGTGGTTTTCTCTGTGTTGTTTTTTTCCTCCAAACCAGCTGAAAAGTCCTGAAACACAGGTTTTGTTTCTAGGCCCCATTTGTCTTTTGCTTCCAAAGCACCACAGTGACCTTCACAAGCTGTCTCCAGGAGCAAGTAAGGAGAAGGAAGTAGGAGAATTACTTTTTCCTTTATTATTTTCTTTTTTATCCTGCTTCCGTTGACAATATCCTCCCTGCCAAACTTGGGTCTCCATAAACAGAATGACAACAGAAGCTCTTTTTTCCAAAATGAAGCAACTTGGTGCTTCAAACTTGAATTGAGCACGTTGGCCTAGTACATAAATGAACTGGCTTTCAGCCTTATTGAGAAACTTTCAGAAAGTGTTTTCATTAAATATATAAATTGAGGAGGGGATGGAGAAAGACATTTTTATATGTCGGGGGTTTATAGGTATTTTTCTTTTTCAAAAGACTCCAAGTCACATATCAGCAGTGTCAGTTTCCTTCTAGTTCACAAGTTTTTCCAGAATATTTAGATGTAGTCTGTTGTTTGATGGGATTTAGGGACATTCTGGAGAAAACAAAATACAAATCTTCATTATTTCCCCCAGAATTTAGGAATAAGATAATTATATGAATACAAATAGAGAGGATTGAATTCGTAGACGCATTGGTGGTTCAGTGGTAGAATTCTCGCCTGCCACGCGGGAGGCCCGGGTTCGATTCCCGGCCAATGCATCAAGTTAATTTTTTTCCCGAAAAGCCACAAACAAAAAGTATTTTAAGGTAAGTGCACTTCTGGTAATTTACTATTTCATCTTTGTAAATTTACAATTTAATTTTATAAACTATACCTATTGGCATGCGTTTGTTTTCCAACAACCAAGCAAACCTCAATTGAGAGTAGTCTTTAGAAGGTGATTTCTAAGTAGGTGGTATTTGGAGGTGGAATGTGGCCACGTACAGCATACATGCAGTATTCCTACTCTTCGAAGCAGCTTTAGAAAGATAATCATAATATCTTAGATCTAAGAAAGTGCCAAAATTTATCCCCTTGAAAATGACTTAAAAAAACAGATTACTCCTGTTAGCAGAGTGGCGCAGCGGAAGCGTGCTGGGCCCATAACCCAGAGGTCGATGGATCGAAACCATCCTCTGCTACTTGCGGTATCCTTTTCTTGATTGAAACCTGATCTTAGAAGGGACTGAATGCTTTTACAACAGACTATCACATCTAGCTTGTGGACTAGCTCTGGATGTGTAAGAATCCCTAAAGTTGCTTGTTAGAAATACCTCTTTCCCATTTTTATCGGAGGTAAATCTTATTCTTTATGTCCGGTAAATCTGTTAGAACTTAATCTCTCAGATTTGGGGACCGCTACACCTCGTAGGGGTCGGAATGTGACCTTCGTAAAATCTCTGATATCTTGTACGTCAGACAAAGGTTACATTTTGTGATAAGGTCTGTAACCAACATTTCAATCTTCAAATTGTTGATATTTTTATCATGATGACAGGCATTCCAGAACAGCTGTTAAAATGAAAGGACATTTGTAACAGGCAAGATATTCCTCATGGGAATATATCTAGACAATCTAATCAGTTATGTAGTCGTGGCCGAGTGGTTAAGGCGATGGACTTGAAATCCATTGGGGTCTCCCCGCGCAGGTTCGAATCCTGCCGGCTACGTAGCGTCTTTTTTTTTTTTTCCCCGTTCCCCACCCCCC
>SJXQ01004190.1:90811-135787 GCA_006408695.1 Aepyceros melampus | reverse complement strand
CCCCCCCCCCCCCCCCCCCTCTCCAGGCCCAAGTACCAACTGTGGAAACAACACGAAATACACTGTTTCCCTGATTATTATTCTTTCTCCATAAAATTGGATGGTGGAAATTTTAGTCCCCTAGTATAACTGTCTGTAGAGAAAATCTCTGAAATTTACTTTGGTAAACGCTAGGGATTTCTGAGACCATTATAATTTTTTTTTTTTTTTTAAAGCTTAGGCATTAATTAATTTTGAATTACTATCTCCCGAACTTAAATTCAGTTCAGGTCTGACTTTCGATCCTCGCTTGCCTCGTTTTCCCCTTAATGAACTTCCAAGAATTTGGGTATATCAAGGCATCATTCGGAGAAGGCTATGGCACCCCACTCCAGTACTCTTGGCTGGAAAATCCCATGGACAGAGAAGTCTGGTAGGCTGCAGTCCATGGGGTCGCTGAGAGTTGGACACGACTGAGCGAGTTCACTTTCACTTTTCACTTTCATGCATTGGAGAAGGAAATGGCAACCCACTCCAGTGTTCTTGCCTGGAGAATCCCAGGGACGGGGGAGCCTCGTGGGCTTCCGTCTGTGGGGTCGCACAGAGTCGGACACGACTGAAGTGACTTAGCAGCAGCAAGGCATCACTTTTCTACTCGTGAATATTTTGAACAGAAATTTCCAACATTTCCTTCTGGAGCCCTCTTTATCATTCCATTTAGGAGGCCAGATTGTAGAGAGGAAGTACCAATTGAAGAATATTCAAAACTGTTTTCAGATTTTGGCTAAATTTTATTAAAAAAAAAAAAAAAAACATACCAAAAACTGTTTCGCTTGCTGAAACTCTTTCTAAGACATACGCACACGGTATATACTACAGAAATAAGAATGAATATAACAAAAATTCAACTTGTGTTAAACTTGCAATCGATCCATTTGGAAATGCTGATAAGCAAAGTTTGTAAAAATACTCCAAAATTTTTCCTTAATCTCAAAATTACCAATAATATCCTAATTTATCTTGAACGTTTTTCTTCTTTTTCTTATTCACATGTGTCCTATGGAATTTTTAAGTGTAGACACCATATATAGACACTCATAGCCCAGATCAGAAATTCAGTAACTGCAGTTTTGATTTTGCAAGGAAGGCAGGTATTCAAACCCTATGTGGACTCTGAGAATAACTGGAAGCAAAGTGAGCTCTACGCTTTTCGCATTGCGGAGGACTGATAATGAGGCCTTCATTCATACAAGACAGAAATCTTCAGAATAAAGTGCATGTGACACACTGCAGCCACGTTCAGAACCGCTTGCTTCAACAAGTACATGGTGGCCCCATGGTGTAATGGTTAGCACTCTGGACTTTGAATCCAGCGATCCGAGTTCAAATCTCGGTGGGACCTGACTTTTGGTGCTTTCCCTTCCCGTGACTTCACTGATACCTCGAGGTGGCCATACACCTAAGCACTTGCGCGGCTAGACACCCCATCCCCGTCAGCTAGGAGGCAATGTCCTACCGAACAACTTTATCCATTCATCTGAGATTCCCCATCTGTTGTTTTCTTCTCCATTTCCTTCTCTGGATCACAGAATCTCCTCAGATTCTAGTAATTTAGATTGCCGTCTGCTTGACTATTCGCGTTTTATACCCCTGACCTCAGTTCTGGGTCCGAGTTCCATCAGTTTTTTCTGAGAAATTCGTAGCGCCTGTGAGCCTTGGTCGTTGCATTTCACTCGAATCCTTTGCTGACTGGGATACAACCGATTCTTTATATTTAAAATAAAAGTTATAGTTCACAAAATCCTGAATAGAACCACAGGCTCTTCAATGAATATTCAGAAATCTTTCAGGAGATACTAGGTTACAGTGGCCCCATGGTGTAATGGTTAGCACTCTGGACTTTGAATCCAGCGATCCGAGTTCAAATCTCGGTGGGACCTTCCTTAGTTTTGGTGGCCAGCCAATTTTCTCTTGGTTTGCCTCAAATTGATAATGTACACATTGGTTTCCCGGCATAACCTTCCCACTCAGGCATCCTTCTCCGGAGAAGCATCCTCCCTTACTTCTTCTGGGACTCTTATGAAGTGAGTCAGATCTGTAAGTGAACTATGTACTTGAGTGATTACAAGTTCATATCTCAGAGGCCTTTATAGGAGTCCCAGAAGACAGGCCCCACTTGTGACCCTTTTCTCGTTTGGAGCTCAGGCAAATGCTCTGTAGGCTGCAAAACTCTGTACACAGACCAGAAAATGTCCAAAACGTACAAGATTCTAAGCTCTCGGTCATCTCAGAGTCTCCACTGTCTCTTTACAGGACAGTGTAGTCTCCACTGTCTCTTAATGTTCCCACTGAATCTGTGCTGAAGCCTCTGAAAGATCAACTGACCAGGATACAAATCTTCCTGTGACAGTTACTTATATCAAGGTCCCATGGTGAAGTGGTTAACTCTCTGGTCTCTGAACACAACAGTATCAGCTGTCAGTGGGACTCTAAATTCCTTCTGTTGACTTTCTCACCACAGTTTGAGCATGTATCCTCCAGTACTCTCAATGACAGCAAAATAAGAGTCCCTACAAACGTGTGCCTCTGGCATTCTAGAAAAAGTTCTGCAAAGTTCTTCCTCCTGATTAAGCCCCAGTCATGGAAGTGCTTTAGAACCTCTGCATTAATTTCCCATTGCTGCTATAGCAACTGACCACAAATTTAGTTACTTAAAACAACACAAATTTACTTTCTTACAGTTCTGGAGTTCAGAAGTCTAGAATCAAGGTTTCTGAATAGCTATGTTTCTTCTGGAGACTTCAATGAAGAATATTTCAAGAGACATCAAGAATATTTCCTTGCTCTTTTAGATTCCAATGTCCTCTTCCATGCACTGCTTCTTGGTTCTGCATTCACATTTCCTACTTATCTGATCCTCGTTTGGGTCCGCTTGGATAATCCAGGATACTCTTCCATCTTGAAATCCTCAATTTAATCATATCTGCAAAATCTCTTTTACCAGGTAAGGTAACATATTCTTAGATATTATGAGTGATATCATACAGTATTTATCTTTCTTTATATGTCGTATCTCACTTAGCATAAACCCTCAAGGTCCATGTTGTCTTGAATGGCAGAGTTTCCTTCTTTCTTGTGGCTGAATAACATTCCATTACACACACACACACACATCGCATTTTCTTTATTCATTTCTTGACAATTTTTTCCCATATCTTGACTATTGTAATCAGTGTTGTAATAAACATAGGAGTGCAGATAATTTTTGATATCTTGTTTTCATTTCTTTTGGATAAATAACTAAAACTGGGATTGTTGGATAATAAAATAGACCTAGTTTTAAGCCTTTTGAGGATCCTTCACACTTTTCTTTAGTGCTTGGAGTGTGGTCTTTTATGTTTTCTTCCTTTTTCAAAGCAAGAGGGCCATTTATAGGGAGAAAAGACATTTTCTTCATTAGTTAAAAAAAAATATATAATTTCACAAATAGAACTCTGTTGTGTAGAGAAATACAATTTTATCAGGAGCAAGCCATAGAGATGACGAGGTGGCCGAGTGGTTAAGGCGATGGACTGCTAATCCATTGTGCTCTGCACGCGTGGGTTCGAATCCCATCCTCGTCGTCCTGTCCCCTCCCGCTGCAGTGTGGGAGTGAGGTTTTAGTGCCTTGTGAACACGGTATAAATCGGTGTTCTCTTACGGACGAACTGTGTAACTTTCACTATTAATAACGCGTGTTTTTAACCCCTTTTATAGAGAGATTAGGAAATCTGTCGCGTGGATGAGAGAATTAAGAAACTGCTGCCTCTGCTCAGGCTCAGGTGTGCTCACTGATTCTACTGCTTCTCCACCGGAGTCAAAAACTGATTCCGGGCCTTCTGAGTTCCGTTGTCTGTTAACACCCTGCGCAACCGGCTGGCCGCCTCCTTCTTGCCTGCGTTTCAAACAGTGAAGCAAATTACACACTACCAGGGAGTTTTCTCAAAATATCCTCGTTTCCGCCACACCTTCACACAGCTGAATCAGTAAACCCGAGGGTGAGTCTCTGTGGTTGCAGACACCACAGGTGACTCTGATGGGCTGAGAACCACAGGTCATCCTCTTCATTCCTGCTCTGCTCCCAACCGCTCTCCATCCATGGTTCCTTGTCTCGGCAGTTTTTGTGTATATATTTGCCATTTAAATCCCAGGGAGCACGTTTCCAGGTCCAAGGCACTCTCTCCTTACACCTCATCACTCCCTACCCTACCCGCGGTGGCCCCCAAATCTCTTCGTTAGATTCTAGCTTTATCTGACCCCTGGTCCCTGCTTTCAGGAGCAGACACTGTTCACATGCTCTGCTTTTGCTCACGCAGTCACTTCTGCCTGTAAAGTCTCTACTCCTTGGTGGCAAAATCTTTTTGCAAGAGGCACATCAAATGTACCTTTTCCGTGAATTCTCAAATGAAAGCATCATTCTCCTCTTTGTATTTTGTATGAAAGAATTTAGTCAAAGATCTTTTCCCGGAGTTCCAGGCTCTATTTGTTTCCTTCCTTCTTTGATCATCTTCTGCCACTTATATCTTATTTTTAGCACATAATCCCATAAAATCTCATCTGTTCCCCTCTTTTCTTTCACCTTACAGGAAAACTATATAGCAAAGGGCTGAGTACATGGTGTGGAATAACAAAATTTGAAGGGACCGTAAAGATAATCTTTTGGAAAATCCTCCCTCCCATCACCTGTCTCTGTTTTACGGATGAGAAAACTGAGGTAGAGACCAGACAAATTGCTTGCTGAAAAAAAAAAAAAAATCATATAACCAACTTTTCCTTACTAAGGTTCATGGGAACCAAGCAAGAGGTTAAGGTGATAAGGTCTTTCTAACATGTTCAAATCCAGTGACTGGGATTATTATTTTTGAAACTTGGTAAATCCTTCTAAAGTACACTTGTCATAGGTCAGCAGATCTTCCAAAGGCTCATGACGATTGAGACCTATGAAGTACAAATTTTGCAGTAAAATCTGTTTTTGAATTTTATAAGATACAGTTTATGTGGTACACGTGGTTCAAAGATGGCTCACAAACTATACCCCATTTTATTTGGAAAATAAAAACCGAGGAAACGATGATTCAGATTGGAGGCCAAATGGAGTCTTGAG
Source organism: Aepyceros melampus (assembly GCA_006408695.1). Lineage (NCBI taxonomy): Eukaryota > Metazoa > Chordata > Mammalia > Artiodactyla > Bovidae > Aepyceros > Aepyceros melampus. The sequence continues at coordinate 130,665 of SJXQ01004190.1, read as the reverse complement.
GAATTGGTGCGACTCTTAGCGACCCCATGGACTGTAGCCCACCAGGCTCCTCCATCCATGGGATTTTCCAGGCAAGAGTACTCGAGTGGGGTGCCACTGCCTTCTCCGTTTTTATATCTTTGAATTTTCTCCAACAAATAATTACAGATATTGGATATCTGAGCAGTCTTAACCCCCTTGCCTCTCCATCCCCATGTTACCTTGTTTGAGAATAAGGTTGTAGGGGTACCACCCTTTTAGATCCTTGTCTCCTCAACTTTGCACACTGTAAACACTCAACAGATAATCATGAAATAACAGGATACTGTATATGTGTGTATGTCTATGTGTATGTGCATGATATTGACACGGGAGGAAAAAAAACTTTGTCCAGGCAGAATATACCTAGGGTATTTGTCACTTCTTTTAATATACATTAAAGGATTATTTGGGGCTTCTCAGTGGGTAAGAAACCCCTGCTACCCCAGTGCAGTGTAACAGAGGGAGACACAGGCTGCCTCCCTGGGTTGGGAAGATGGCAACCCATAGTATTTTTGCCTGGAGAATCCCATGGACAGAGAACCTGGGGGCTACAGTCCATAGGGTTGAAAAGAGTCCCATGCAAAAGATAATTTTAAATGTGCTAATCTCTTCTATTGTTTCCAGAAAACAGAGAAAGAGGAATATGTTTAGTAGAAAAGAGCTAAGCCTCCATATGACTTGAATCTGGGAACATCATATGTTTCACTAAGAACTCGACATTGGAAATTAAGTTTTCTTCATCCTAACTTATTATTAAATTCAGTTATTTAGGTATAGAAAAAAGTTTTTGTATATTTTTGTGGTTATCTTCTCTGTCTTCCTGTTTGCATACACTTTGCAAACAGTCCAGCTCTTTTAATGACCTTAATATTTTGTTCTGTAATTTCGGTTTGAATAAAAGCTGTTCTCATCCTTTTGACAGCAATAAAACCAAAGGTAAAAAAAAAAGAAATTCAGATGGAAAAGACAGAAGAGTGGAAACCAGTGACGATTCCAGCAGCGGGAACTCAGGACTTAACAACGAAGTAGCTCTGGAGTGAAAAGTAGGAACTAACCACGAAGGGATTCGAACCCTCAATCTTCTGATCCGAAGTCAGACGCCTTATCCGTTAGGCCACGTGGTCTCCAAGGATGCCGGCCTCCTGAGACCCTTAGTAAATTTTCTGTCTCGTCCTGAATCGTGAAAGCTGCATAATGGCAAAAAGGCAACGGTCCCCGCGCCACCGCGCCCTGTCTTTAGAAAAATGGAAATTCGAGATTACAGGGGTTATTTGGGGCCAAGGAGTACCGCCTTGTGAAAGATAAGAACTGACAATTACGCTGCATACACACACACACACACACACACACACACACACACACACGCACAGCCTTGTTGGAGGCTCTATCTTACCTTTGAGAAAATTATTGGCCTGGAAATTCAGCCAAAATGATTTTTGAGGATGATTGGTGTCTTTCTTTTCATGACTTTTCCACTCAAGCAAGAAATAACGTCCATGTCATCCTTGAAGATGGAGGACACGGAAGGCTTCTCTAGTATTTGCTTTTGTATATCTTTTCCTTTTTGTGTCTACACTTTTTTTCTTTGTTGTAATAAATCTTAACCTTGGATATATCTTTATTCATGTGAATCTTTCCAGCGAATCACCAACTACTGGGTGGTCATAGGGCTACTGGAAACATCATTTTCCCTTTCCCCCGTTGCACTTAGTGTACAATCTTTTAAAGAAATATCTGTACTGTACACACATGTACTGTACATAGTTACATATTGTTTTAAAAGCATGTCTACGCTGTAGGCTACTTAATGAGTTTTCTTAGTTCCTAGCACAGTATGTAACATAAACATCTGAATAGGAATCCTTTCTGAGAGAGGAAAAAATATATAAAACAGTACACACATATATTTAAAAAAGAAGCATAGAGAATAGTTCTGTTAGAGGTTGAAAAGGAAGGTAGCGGGTAGAGACACATTTACAATAGCGGCCGAAGTGGTCTTCTCAGGTCAGCGACAATCAAGGTCACCAAACTCTGCACTCTGTCTCGAACTGTTACTTATTTACTCCAGAGATTAAAACTCCAGTAGTTGCAAAGAATCTGCGCAGGGATGGCCCAGATTTTTAGTTTGTCACTTTAACTACATGGTCTCAATTTCTTACAAACAGTGCTTTCTGAATTATGAATAGAAGGAAGCATAACAAGATCTGGGCTTCCACGTCTCTCTTAATTCAGCACTTTCACAGCATCACAAGACAATGAACGCTGTCATGAAAACTGGAGACAATAATAACATGGTTACTTTGGCAAACAGAAGAAATCACGGAAATGGTTTTCACGTTTATTTTCAGGGTATTTTCTAGCAGTTCAGAAAAAGCCGAAACTAGCAGAGGATGGTTTCGATCCATCGACCTCTGGGTTATGGGCCCAGCACGCTTCCGCTGCGCCACTCTGCTTTACAACCTATGCCTTTTACTAATAATACCCTTAACTGTACTAGGAAGGACGCCTCTAGCTTTAGAAAACTGTAAGGGCGGGGCAGGGAGGGATATTTATTTCAATACTTTGGCTACAAGATGCCAACAGTTTGGATTAATGTCGCTACCAGAATCAGAGAAAACAAGGAGTAGAAAAGTAAACATTAATACGGAGTTAAGTTACTCAGCGCAGAAGTAGGAACGGTTAGATAATTAAATCAGAATCACAAGTTTTAATAATCAGAGAAGAAAACGAAAATAAGACGTGAAAGGAACTTTGGTTCGCGCGGCTGGCGAGATTTCTACCGGAGAATCGCTAACCGACCATGTTATTTGCCTTTGGGGGAAAAAAAGTTTTGGTTAGATTTCCCTTGGTTTGGTGATAGAAAAGGCGAGGTCTTGAAGCTTTTAAACTCCTCTGGAGAGGGGTTTCGATTTGAAGGGGTGTTACCGGGACGGAGCAGCAGTGCTGAAGGCCCCGTAAACGTGGAGGTAAAGCCAGGCCCTCATTTCCAAGGAGGGTTACAGCAGTTCTGGTCATGTGGGCCAAGGCTCCAGTCAACCGTCCCAAAGCATCCTAAGCAGCAAAAGAAAATTAGTAAAAAATGTTAATTTCTTTAGTCTGATCCAGTTTTAAATTGCGTTCGAAAATTCCTGCTTAGGGATGGAGGACCCACCGGAGAATGCTCAGCGAAGGGCCCGCTCGGTGGGCGGGGACTAAGTTGTCATGACGTCATCCAGAACTGGGTCACGAGGGGAGGGGCGGGCTGGCAGGCTAAATGAATGTGCCCGCGAAAGAGCTTTCAGTTCTCACTTCGGTCCGGAATCCGCTCATATAAGGGAATTGCCTCTGCTTTGTCGGTGCTGTTTAGGAAGTTCTCTTAGCAGCTTTACGATGTCTGGACGCGGTAAAGGCGGGAAGGGCCTCGGAAAAGGTGGCGCTAAACGTCACCGCAAGGTTCTTCGCGATAACATCCAGGGCATTACCAAGCCCGCCATCCGTCGTCTGGCCCGGCGTGGAGGAGTTAAGCGCATTTCTGGCCTCATCTATGAGGAGACCCGCGGGGTGTTGAAGGTGTTCCTGGAAAATGTGATCCGCGACGCGGTCACCTACACCGAGCATGCTAAGCGCAAAACTGTCACCGCCATGGATGTGGTCTACGCGCTGAAACGCCAGGGCCGCACCCTCTACGGCTTTGGCGGTTAAGCTGCCGGTTTTCGCCGTTCTTATTATTTCCACCAAAGGCCCTTTTCAGGGCCGCCCACATGTCTCGTTGAAAGAGCTGGCTAGCACTATGCTGTTTCTATTGTTTCCTAAGGCACATCTCACATGCTCAGTTTCCGCTAAACAAAGCCCACCTTTCGGAATTTTAACACTGGAGGATGGCATGGCAGCCCACCTCAGTATTTTTGCCAAGATAATACCATGGATAGGATTACAGTCTGACGTGACTACGCACACAGGAAGTTTTCGAGAGGTGGAAGTTCACTGTGGCTTTAAAAATAACTTCGGCGCGTTTAAGTTTTATGAGACACTGTCTACCCCAGGGAGATTTCCTTAATGCTGGGATATTTCGAATTGTAATCGAGTATCCGCGGTACTTATTTCAGATAAGTCGGCTTACACTCACCGCGATGTAACGATGCCTGGCTCCCCTGGCGGTGCCCTGTGCTCAAGATGGCGGCGAGGCAGAGGAACAAAGAAAGCCCGCGCCCGCGGCGGGAAGCGCGACCGGGAACAAAGGCGAATTCACGAGTAGGGCGGGTCTTCCCCTCAGCGGGGGCGCGCTCCTGGGCTCGGCTGACTAAAACTTGTACCCCTGCATTGGGGGAACAATTACAATGGACCCGCGGGGAGAGCTACCATGTATTAGGTATAGAGGACACTATAGTCTGAATTCCTGTTTGAAAAATTTAAAAAGTCGACAGGAAGTATGTGTTTAAATGAGCAACATAAATGGCACTTAGGTTTAAGATTAAGTAAACATTTAAAAAAGTACTATACAGACATCAGGATTATTTACTTCAAAGGAAGTATGCACTGTTTTTGTTTGCTTTAAAAAGTTACCGGTATACTCACTGACTAACTAAATACCTAATAGTCGGTGTACATGAACAAATCCCTGTTTTGCCTTATACGTCTTAGAGATCTGGTTCGTTCAGAGGAAGATCCAATCTTCCCTTTTGTTCTGTCTCAGGTCTCTTAATGCATTGATACACGTTTTCTCCAGATTTCCTGAATCTCACTTAGTTTTTTGACATGGATTGGATGTAGATCTGGCCTATAGAATGTCCTCCTGGTTTGGCTTGTTTCCTGAATGGGGTTATTTTCCTTGATTTCTGTACCCTGTATGACCTACAAAGTAGAGAAGTGATTTTCCCTAGATTTGACTGAAATAACATTAATTTTCTTGTCAAGTAACAGGTTATAGATCATTGTATGTAAATACTATTGTACATCAGGGTCACTTGTTAACGGGATTTAGGTTCTAGGTCAGTCATTCGTTTAGGATAATTATTGATAGTTTCTTCGTAAAATCTGATTTCCCCTCCTTATGGCCGGCAAGTAGTTTGTAGGGTGATACTTTGAAAGTCAGAAATCATGGAGTCATTTGGAATGCCATCTCTTTTAAAGATATGTGGTCTGGTGTTTAAATATGGAAAGAATCAGATGTTATTGGAGCTAAGGTACTGATTTAAGGAGATAAATTCATACGATGATGTTAATTTAACAAATAAAATTGAGCACAGGGCAGGTACCAGGCACTGTTCGATGCTATGGAATTATAGCAATGAACAACGGTGAACAAAACAGTATTTCTAAGTGCGTGGAGCTTATATTTTGTTGGAAGGGGCACAGACAAAACAGGTAAAACAGTTTGTTAGATGGTGCTATGAACAAAACTGAAGCTGGGGAAAACTGTGTAGTGTAGAGGAAGGAGATGGTACTTTAAATGAAATAGGAAGATTTTGGGAAAAAATCTGACTCTTAATTCACAAGACGCGAGTTTGATCCCTGGGTCAGGAAGATCCCCGGGAGAAGGAAACGGCAACCCACTCCAGTATTCTAGTCTGGGAAATCCTGTGGACAGAGGATCGTGGTGGGATACAGTCCATGGGGTCACAAGAGTCAGACATGATGTAGTGATTAAACCAGCATCACCAGAAGGCTTTACTTGTAAGTGATGCTTGGGGAAAAAAGATTGAGAAAGTGAACTTCCAAATAGAAGGAGGACTAAGTAGCAAAGCCTGGAGGTAGCAAGGAAGTTATCTGCTGGGCAGAGGGAGTTCAAGGAGGTGTGGGGAAAAAAGAGACCAAATTTGAGAGGCAAATGGAGGTGAGTAGTTTGCTTATGGTCTTGGAAGGCAACACATCTGAATATTAAAAAGATACCTCTAATCCTAGTGAGGCACGAGAAAAATCCCTGGGAAATGACGCATATGTTGCTTGAACTAGCCATCAAAGGCAGGGAAGACTTAAGAGTCACAGGCACTAAGTTGTCCTCAAAACAGTTCAAGGAAGAGAATTGTTTTTTCAACAGAGGCAGGCCTGTTAGAAGCGGTTTGGCAGTGCCAGACAAGGAATCCTAATTGGCGTTCAATGCTAGTAGTCTTTACAGCTCACGCCTTGTTCAAGGCCTCAGGATTCTGAGATTCTAAAGTGGGCAGACCTGAGGGCAACTTCCTGGAACGTCACTTAGCCGCTTTAGCAACAGCTAATATTTTAGAGGACTCTTTGTGGCAGCACCACCCTAAGGGCTCTTTTATTGATCACCCTAACCATCTCACATAGTAGTTGTTAATTATTATTCCCATTTTAGAGGTAAGAAAATGCTCACAAAGGGTTTAAGTGCCATGTCCAAATTTAGCGGTCAAAGAAGCATATTTAGGAGGATTTCTCCTTAAACCACGCTTATCTATTTCTTAAATATACGTATTTGTTTTCCAGAATACACTGTTTTAAACTATTTACAATTAATCTTGGAAAGTGAGAAATGAATGCTTTAATTATATGTAGGCTTTAGGGAATTTCCTTCACAAGCACTATTACAAAATGTAGTAACATTTAATGTTCACAAAAGTCTATGTAGATATAGGGAGAAAAAAATTTCCCTTCTTGCTTTCCATATTCTTTGGTCCAATTGATACAAGATATATTAACAGGGAAAGAATGAGCCACTACCTTAAAATAGCATCTTCAGATTAAAAAAAAAAAAATTATGGGAGTAGGTAGTCAGTTGTTTTCAGAGGTAACCAGGAAAAGCAATGTAAACATTGGTAAGATTGTTATGCAATTTAAGTAGTGCCCTTTTCCATAAAAAGCAGATTCTGTTTGGACATTTTCTTCCCAGTAAAGCAAGGACCACACTTACAATTGGATTATTTACTTTATAAACGTAAATGTCTTTAGGAAACACCCACTTTTCCAAGTATTAAGAGATTTTCCTGCTTCTTAAAAATAGCCAGCTTAGAATAACTGGCATCCTACCTTTTTTAAGAGACGTTTGCAAAGACAAGTGGCTAATGTAGCAAATTAACTTTTGCCGTCAGGCTTAGCGCTGCTCAAAATTAGCTTCTTTGGCATTAGTGGTTGGGGCATAGACATTTTTCCTCACACCACAATGGTCAGAAACCTTAACCCTGATGTTGTATATAATCTTTCTCACGGCTTGACCGAGCCATCTAATACAGTCTGGAAAGTTACAGACCCTTTGAGACAAAGTGGGTGGCTCTTAAAAGAGCCTTGAGTTATGTGCGTTGTTTCAAATGACCAAATTTACTTGGAGCTGGTGTACTTGGTGACCGCCTTGGTGCCCTCGGACACGGCGTGCTTGGCCAGCTCCCCGGGCAGCAGCAGGCGCACGGCCGTCTGGATCTCCCTGGATGTGATGGTCGAGCGCTTGTTGTAATGAGCCAGGCGCGACGCCTCGCCCGCGATGCGCTCGAAGATGTCGTTGACGAAGGAATTCATGATGCCCATGGCCTTGGACGAGATGCCGGTGTCCGGGTGGACCTGCTTCAGCACCTTGTACACGTACACGGAGTAGCTCTCCTTGCGGCTACGCTTACGCTTCTTGCCGTCCTTCTTCTGAGCCTTGGTCACCGCCTTCTTGGAACCCTTCTTAGGGGCAGGAGCGGATTTGGCTGGCTCAGGCATCGTAAAACTCAATCAGGACCAGGAGGCGAACACAAAATACGCCCACAAGCCAAAGAGCTTAATATTTGTTTGGCCCGTATGCAAATATAAGATGGCAAAATTACAATTTATGATTGGTCTTTTCATCACATCCTAACCTCTGATAGGCTCTTTATTTCAAACTCTTATTGGCTCTTTCCTTGGCTCACCGTTACATAATTTGACCTTTTCACTACAAACTCCCTATGCAAATTAGCAGGTGTTGTTTCAGATCTGGCTTTTGATTGGCTTGAATTTGTGTTTGGCCAATCGCATAGGCTGTTTTACCAAACCGCCGGAGAGTATAATTACCTAGCTTCTTGTGCCTTGAGAATCCATTTTTCTGGGTCTCAGCTTGTTTCTTGTGTCTCATTATGTCTGGTCGTGGAAAACAGGGCGGCAAAGCACGCGCTAAGGCGAAGACCCGCTCCTCGCGGGCCGGACTCCAGTTCCCGGTGGGCCGAGTGCACCGGCTGCTCCGCAAAGGCAACTAGCCGAGCGGGTCGGGGCCGGGGCCCCGGTGTACCTGGCAGCGGTGCTGGAGTATCTGACGGCCGAGATCCTGGAGCTGGCGGGCAACGCGGCCCGGGATAACAAGAAGACCCGCATCATCCCGCGTCACCTGCAGCTGGCCATCCGCAACGACGAGGAGCTCAACAAGCTGCTGGGCAAAGTCACCATCGCTCAGGGTGGCGTGCTCCCCAATATCCAGGCAGTATTGTTGCCTAAGAAGACTGAGAGCCACCACAAGGCCAAGGGCAAGTGAACCTACTTATATCTAGATCTCTGTCGCTACAACCTTTTACCCAAAGGCTCTTTTAAGAGCCATCCACATTCTCACATTTAAAAGAGCTCGTAAACAACAGTACTTAGTCTTGCGTTGTAATAGTTACATTAAAGTTACTGGATAGACCATACAGCATGTTACCCGAAGTTATCCTTTCTCCCTGACGGGACTGCTCCAAATGTGATTCAGGGAAATAAATCACAGGAAAATGTGTAGTTTTCAACAGCAACGGTAAGGTTTACAAAAGCTGGAGTGGCTGTTTCTCTAGAGAAAAGGGAAACATTTCTACTGTGCCAAAAAATACGGGTAGTCCTGGTAGCCTGGAATGTCAAAACGAAAGGACAGCTGGGATCAGTGCGGGCTTTTCAAGTAAATCAATTTCTGTTCACTGGTGCCGAATGGAAACATGGCGACAGATAGGGTGAAGTAGAAAATGGTAGCTTTTATTGATTTGACTGCCCACCCTTCAAAAAGAGTACGAAGGAATCTTTGATACAATCTGCAGTTCAGTCGCTCAAGTCGTGTCCGACTCTGCGACGCCATGAACTGCAGCATGCCAGGCCTCCCTGTCTATCACCAACTCCCGGAGCTTACCCAAACTCATGTCGGTGATGTCATCCAACCATCTCATCCTCTGTCGTCCCTTTCTCGTTCTGCCCTCAGTGTTTCCCAGCATCAGGGTCTTTTCAAATGAGTCAGCTCTTCGCATCAGGTGGCCAAAGTATTCACTTCAACACCAGTCCTTCCAAAGAACACTCAGGACTGATCTTTAGGATCGACTGGTTGGATCTCCTTGCAGTCCAAGGGACTCTCAAGAGTCTTCTCCAACACTACAGTTCAAAAGCATCAATGCTTCGGCGCTCAGCTTTCTTTATCGTCCAACTCTCACGTCCATACATGACTACTGGAAAACTACAGTCTAGAAGTGTGAAAAAGGGCCGTCTAAAGATGCAAGTTTGTGCTCTTTTTCACAGGGAAATTTCAAAACTAGCTACGCTGGTTAAGTTAGGCCCGGGTGGTTGTCTCTGGTGGTCCTTGAGCTTATTGTATCGAGACTTTCTGGAATGAAATATGCTCACAGAAGGGTGTTTTTTCGGAGAAGTAAACACCAAGTGCATAGTAAATTCTAACCACAAAGCAATCATTTTCAAAGTGCGGTTAAGCAAGAAAGAAAACCATCTGTTAGAGTGGGCTCAAAGAATAGAGTCTAAAATGGAGGCTACTAGTTTCTGCTATAACAAACTGAAGCATAAATCCCATTTGGCCACCACGGGAAAGTCAATGATTTTTTTCTTCGCATTTTTGCCGCTCACTTCTGGCCTGTCACTTTCCCTATGATTTCCTAGTGGAGCTAGGAAGTGACTGTCCAAGGCAATCTAAATTCAGAACAGAAAAATTAACCATTGAGGAAAAAAAAAGAGAATACAAGTAAACCTGTTTCTAAAGCTTGATCCTCGAAATTTCAGCCCCATTACACAGATCTGAATCAGAACAGGAATCTTTCATGATGTCCAAGTGGTTCCTTATTTACAGTTTGAGAAGCCCTGAATTTAGAACTAGGATATTAGCTCCTTTGGATAGCAGACTTCAACAAAAAGGATTGAAAAGTGAACTAACTCATCCAATCAGAATCTTTAGAAATTGACCAATCACTTCAGTGACTCTTCAGCCAATGGATTTGTTTCGCGGGAGTTTTGAACTAGAGTAAGACCAATCAGACTGTTTCTGAGTATATATAAACGGAATGTCTTCTCGATGCTTAAGTCTTTTTCTCCTCTCTATCGCTATGGCTCGTACTAAGCAGACAGCCCGCAAGTCCACCGGTGGCAAAGCGCCGCGCAAGCAGTTGGCCACCAAGGCAGCCCGCAAGAGCGCGCCGGCCACCGGCGGCGTGAAGAAACCGCACCGCTACCGGCCCGGCACCGTGGCCCTGCGCGAGATCCGCCGCTACCAGAAGTCCACGGAGCTGCTGATCCGCAAACTGCCGTTCCAGCGGCTGGTGCGCGAGATCGCCCAGGACTTCAAGACCGACCTGCGCTTCCAGAGCTCGGCGGTGATGGCGCTGCAGGAGGCGTGCGAGGCCTACCTGGTGGGGCTCTTTGAGGACACCAACCTGTGTGCCATCCACGCCAAGCGCGTCACCATCATGCCCAAGGACATCCAGCTTGCCCGCCGCATTCGCGGGGAGAGGGCGTAAAGCTTTCACAAGCGCCTCACTCCAACGAAAAAGGCTCTTCTAAGAGCCACCCACAATTTCTTTAAAACAGCTGTCATTCAAAATTGAGTGTTTTGGTTCGGGATGCAAGCAGATTTAAAGTTGGGACATTTTAAAATGGTCAGCTTATTTTTAACGGGTACCTTATGAACATACAGAAGGAGCTACTTGGTTTCAACTTTAAACGCTCCCCTTTGGTTGGCTTTATGTAGTGTGCAAAAGTTAGTCGAAGGTAGTAAGTTGGCTTCTGTCTCGTGAAGTGGAATATGAGTACCTTATGCAGGTGAACTGGGGGATTATTAAACTTGACAGTTGTGTTTATGTAGTTTGGAAAGGGCAGTAATTCGCGTGGTGTTCATGTCAGGTTGGGTTATTTGAGCACGCAGAAAACAAAAGGCTGAACGGGTGGAGACTGTGGGTTTGCTGTTTATCCTTTTTAGAGCTATATTCACATATTTGGGCACTGACAATTGAGAAACTAGAGCATTTGTTTTTGCTGCCTGTTTCTGAAACCTCAGTTTGCTCAGTTCCAATCACAGCTAGGTTCAAAGTGAGACGTTTTGGCTTCCCAAAAGGTCATTTTACACAGAGAGCAGTCAAGGCACTTTTTGTTGACAGACTTATACAAAAAAAGATCACCCAATCAGTATTTCTGATAAGCTTATTGGTGCCAGTACTCAAGGCAGAGCCATGCTGACTTCTACGATTTCACCACTCGTAAAGTGTCTGTGACCAGCAAGCAGCATGAGCGTCAGTTGGAAATTTGCTCGAAATGGCAGGTTTTCGGACCCCTCTCAGGTCCCCTGAGTCACAGTCTACATTGTACGAAGTTCACCGAAGGTGATTTATGAATGCTAGTTTCAGAAGTCTATTTGTCAGTTATGTTAAAAAAAAAAATGAATTAGCCTGGAGTGGGCTGAGGGGTGGTATTTTTAGATTCTTCAAGAAAAGCATACTGTGAACTCTTACCAGGAGTAAGCATTTGCAAACTACATTTATATAAATTGAAATTTCTCTCAAGCAATTGCACGTAACACCTGAGTTTATATTGAGAAATGGGCTTCCCTTGTGGCTCAGCTGGTAAAGAATCTGCCCACATTGTGGGAGACCTGGATTCAGTCCTTGGGTTGGGAAGATCCCCTGGAGTAGAGAAAGGCTCCCCACTCCAGTATTCTGGCCTGGAGAATTCCGTGGACTGTAGTCTGTGGGGTCGCAGAGTCAGACACGACCAAGCAACTTTCACAGCCAACAGCATATTGAGAAATGGAGCTGCTTTCGGCAGTTGATATTACCAGGTTTTCAGGGATATTTCAGGGAGTATTATCCTAGATCCTGTGGTGTGTGCTGTGCTTAGTTGCTCAGTCATGTCTGACTCTGAATTCACATTGGGTCTTTCCTGTACAGATCAGCACAATGTCCTAATTGGACTTTCGGATGGTCTTTTAAAGACTTCTCCATAGTCTTTTAAAAATTTATTTATCAATTTATCCCCCATCGTCCATATAATTTCATTCTCAATTTTTTTAAATTACGCAACATTTGAGAATATATGGAAGTATCAGTTCAGTTCAGTTCAGTCCTCAGTCGTGTCCAACTCTTTGCGACCCCATGAATTGCAGCCTGCTAGGCTTCCGTGTCCATCACCACTCCCGGAGTTCACTCAGACTCATGTCCATTGAGTCAGTGATGCCATCCAGCCATCTCATCCTCTGTTGTCCCCTTCTCCTCCTGCCCCCAATCCCTCCCAGCATCAAAGTCTTTTCCAATGAGTCAACTCTTCACATGAGGTGGCAAAAGTACTGGAGTTTCAGCTTTAGCATCCTTCCTTCCAAAGAAATCCCAGGGCTGATCTCCTTCAGAATGGACTGGTTGGATCTCCTTGCAGTCCAAGGGACTCTCAAGAGTCTTCTCCAACACAACAGTTCAAAAGCATCAATTCTTCGGTGCTCAGCCTTCTTCACAGTCCAACTCTCGCATCCATACATGACCACAGGAAAAACCATAGCCTTGACTAGACGGACCTTAGTCGGCAATGTCTCTGCTTTTGAATATGCTATCTAGGGTGGTCATAACTTTTCTTCCAAGGATTAAGTGTCTTTTAATTTCATGGCTGCAGTCACCATCTGCAGTGATTTTGGAGCCCCAAAAAATAAAGTCTGACACTGTTTCCACAGTGTCCCTATCTACTTCCCATGAAGTGATGGGACCGGATGCCATGATCTTCATTTTCTGAATGTTGAGCTTTAAGCCAAGTTTTTCACTCTCCTCTTTCACTTTCATCAAGAGGCTTTTTAGTTCCTCTTCACTTTCTGCCATAAGGGTGGTGTCATCTGTATATCTGAGATTATTGATATTTCTCCCGGCAGTCTTGATCCCAGCTTGTGCTTCTTTCAGCCCAGCATTTCTCATGATGTACTCTGCTTAGAAGTTAAATAAGCAGGGTGACAATATACAGCCTTGACATACTCCTTTCCTTTTCCTATTTGGAACCAGTCTGTTGTTCCATGCCCACCTCTAACTGTTGCTTCCTGACCTGCATACAGATTTGTCAAGAGGCAGGTTAGGTGGTCTGGTATTCCCATCTCTTTTAGAATTTTCCACGTTGATTGTGATCCACACAGTCAAAGGCTTTGGCATAATCAGTAAAGCAGAAGATGTTTTTCTGGAACTCTCTTGCTTTTTCCATGATCCAGCGGATGTTGGCAATTTGATCTCTGGTTCCTCTGCCTTTTCTAAAACCAGCTTGAACATCTGGAAGTTCACGGTTCACGTATTGCTGAAGCCTGGCTTGGAGAATGTTGAGCATGACTTTACTAGCATGTGAGATGAGTGCAATTGTGTGGTAGTTTGAGCATTATTTGGCATTGCCTTTCTTTGGGATTCGAATGAAAACTGACCAGTCCTGTGGCCCCTGCTGAGTTTTCCAAATTTGCTGGCATATTGAGTGCAGCACTTTCCCAGCACCATCTTTCAGGATTTGAAATAGCTCAACTGGAATTCCATCACCTCCACTAGATAAAAGTTTACCTATCCTCAACATCACCAACACTGGGCAAATATGTTTTATCTATACCTCTTCTACCTTGATTGTTGCCTTGATGACTGTTGAGGAAATTATATCATTTCCTCTGGTAGCATTTCAATATACATCTACCATTTTAAAACCTAATTATGATGTCATGATAACTTTCAACAAACATCTAAGATTGATAAGAGTTTATAACAGCACCAGATGCTATTCTATGCATTGGAAATACACTCAGATGAGACCCAAACAGACAAAATTATTTGCTCTCATGGAATTTATATTTGACTCTGGGATAAACAATAAATCAGATAAACAATTATCATATGTAAGAAATGAGTACAATAAAACAAGAATAAGGATTCTTATGGAGAGTTGAAATTTAGATAAGGTAACCAATGAAGATGGCACTAAGAAGCTAGTTATCCCAGCAAAGCATTGAAAGGTGAAGAGGCAAGCTGGGGAAAAAGGAGGAAGAAATGCTGAAGAGCTAGGGTGGCTATGTGGAAAGGGCTGGGCAATGCAGGAGGAGATTAAAAAGCAGAGAAATGAAAGGAAGCATGATGCTGTAGGGGCTTGTATACCACTGTAAAGAATTGGCATTTGTTCTAAGTGATATGGAAGAACTTGAGAGAAGTTGAACACAGGAGTTTTTGTGTCCTTTTCTCTCTTTTAACCAGGTTCTGCTTTATTCTTATTGCATGCGTGCTCAGTCCTGTTTAGCTCTTCTGCAATCCCATGGACTGTGGCCTGCCAGGCTCCTCTGTCTATGGGATTCTCCAGGCAAGAATACTGGAGTGGTTCTTAGTTGGCTCAATCATGCTCCAGCACAAAAATCAAAGCCCAGTTTTCTTCATTTTGTGCTATTCAGACCTTGAAAATAGAGGCTGATCTGGGTGATTTATAGTTAGGGAGAAAAGAGAAAATTATTCATAAAATATAACCTTTGGAGTCAAAGTTGATTCATAGCATAATACTTCAATTTACTAGTTTTATGACCACAGGCAAATTGTTTGCTCTTAGGTACCAAACTTGATTTACTTGGGTCGTGAATTCAAATGTCTTTCAGAACCAGGCAAAGAGTTTCCGTATAAGGGGAAATGGTGAGCTCTTCAGCCTTATTTCACTGGATCCTTCAGTCAGTAGCAGATCTGGCTGAATACAAGCTGTGCTCCATATTGCACTCTTGATTGTTATGTCAGTTGCTAAAAAGAGATGCTAACAATAATGGCCTTTGGAGCTGTCCAGCTGGTAAAAGATTCGTGATTTTATAAAGTCAAAGTCTAACTGAGTTTCTGCATGGATTATTTAATCCTCACAATAACTCTGTGGGGTTGGGGGGGGCATGTTACCTCAAATACTATGATGAAGAAACAGAAGCGTAGTGAAGGGGAATACCTTCTATAGTGGTTTATTTTGTTAAATCTGTCACGGATTTTATCTCTGGGGCTAGAGAATGGAAGGCATTTTGTGTTACATGCATATTTTCCTTTTACTTCATCCATCCATTCATCAAAACCTTTTTGAGTGATTACTGTGTGCTCAACAATGTTCTAGGTGCTGGAAAGAACAGTGCATAACATGGCAGAGATCCTTCTGTGTGGAGCTCACTGACAGAAATGAACAAAGATAAACACAGTATTTTGGCAGGTCAAGAGGATTAAGAAAACATAAAGAGTCAAAGGGGACTGGGGACTGTCATAGAGTGGGAGATGGGTAGTGGACAGTTACCATTTTAAATAGGGTAAGTGGGGAAGACTTCACAACTGAGATGAGACATGAAAGCCAGTGGCATGAAATCTGGAAGGGAGTGGGATCTTCATACTTCTGTAGAAAGATCATTCCTCACAAAGGAAATAATGATTGCGAAGATCCCATGTTGGAAGCATTACTTGGAATGATAGCCACAGGTCTGATAGCCAACTAGATAGAACCAACTTTCTCTTCTTTCATAAGCTGGAGTTTCTGGGTAGCCCATCAATGAGTTTACACATTGCCCCCCACCAAAAGTCTTACTCCAGTTTCCTGAACACATTCAATTCAGATGTTGTGGAATCTGGAGTCACAAAACACACCTCAGAGGACACTCAAGACAGTGGAGTACAGTTTATTATGCCAGCAGGTCCAAGAGGAATCAGTTCCTAACAAGGACCCTGATGTTTCTGAGAGGTTTTATACCCCCCACTATGTGACCGGTTACATGTTAGCAACCTCTTTGTTGTATATGATTGAGTTTTATAAGTAGATGCTAGGAGAACAAACAATTAAGGTTAAAGAGGGGGAAACAATGATTACACATAAGGGGGCATGTCTCTATGGTTAATCTAACAGGAGCAATCTGACTTCAACTACAATCTCCATTTGTTATCTGTAGGGAGGGAAGTCTCCAGAAGACCTAGTTTTCACTAGCAGTGGTTTCTTCACTCTTGGGCAGGGTTCAGGCCCAGTTCATAACCAGTCTTTAAGACAGATGACAGGCTTCAAGATGGAGTCTCTCCTGCTTTCCTCACACTGGCCCCAACACAGAAAATAAACTGAGGCTAGAGCAGAAATAGATGAGTACTCACCCCAGGGAGACAACTGCCAGCCAGTTCAAGAATACTAGTCATTAGGGAGAGTATTAACTGTGACAATTTATTTAAATGAAAAGTAAGATTTAAAAAGAGTATTTAAGCAAAATGGGTCTTAGTTGCAGCACATGGTTTTTTTTTTTTTTTTAAAGTTTCAGCACGAGAGATTTTTATTATCAGAAGAGGTATCTAGTTCCTCAACCAGAGAAGGAACCTGAGCCCCCTGCATTGGGAGCATGGAGTCTTAGCCACTAGACCATCAGGGAAGTCCCAAAAGTAAGATATTTTGAGGTTCCAAATAATCACTACCATCGTTTTACTTTTCAGTAAAAAGAGAACTCAAATGTAATATTTCTAAAAAGGCTTTATACACTGTAACAAGTACATTTTCTAAGATTATATTGGATAATTACTAATGAGTCTCCAAATATAAATAGAACTGTTCATCTTTTGGCTCATGGCTAATAGAATTCCATATGAAAACCTTCAAAATGGTGGTGATTTGATGGCCAGTCCCATGATTTTTTGAAAGAAAACAAAATTAAATTTTATTTATTTATGATAAAAATGATGCATGTTATCAAGTGCTGATCTAAGCTGTAATTGAATCTTGGCATTGAACCAAGAGATCATGTATCTTCTGAACCCTTCCTATTGGGAGAGACTGCAGTTCAAATGCAGAGATTTTCATTAGGGTGTATAGGCTGTTTAATTACTCTCATTTTTTAGAAGTAGTGTTCAAGGAAGGACAGGAAACTGGTATTGTTCAGGTTTTGCCAAATAACTATGAAATTGTCTTGGAAGAAAATTTCCTCTGTCCTTTGCCAACTAAAGAATGTTGCCAGCCATCTGGTTCTACAAGGTTTGAGATCCAGCAACAAGTGACTGAACTTCTTTTTAGAAAATAGAGATTATCATGGTGGATGGAGGGTATATTAAGGTAAATTTCTAAACTTTGTGGATGAAGAATGTCACTTGCTGTATCAGTAAACAAAGGATGTGGCAGCCAACTACAGTTAAGCCTCTGAAACTGCCAACCCATCCCCACAACCCCTGAGTGGATTCAGGATGGAGAAAAATAGGATACTGGCCCTGGTAGTTAAGTTACATATCAAAGGAATGATTTCAATGAGCCCAGACTGCTGGATCTTCTCAGACACAGAAAAATATGAAAAATTCACTAGTTTGAAATGTCTGTTCTCTTTAATTAACAGTAATTTTTTGATGTTTCAAGTACCTGCTTCCCTCTTCCCACCCTCAACTTCTATATATCTTGGTTCTACCTTACCTCTTCAGAATAGTCCTTTAGAGCTTTTGGAGAGGCTGTCTCATGGGTTTCAGTCCTTGGTATACCTGCTGAATAAAACATAATTCTCATCTTTTGGTTTATTTAACTGATAACCTTAATGGCTTATTGCAAGTTTATTCTCTGATTTTGTGAGATCCAAAAGGGTTTTCTAGATCAGCAGGCAACTCTTTCTTCCAAGCAGTGATTCTGGAATCCATTTGCCTTTTTTTCCCTGGCCATGGGATTTTTAACTCCTTGACCAGGTATAGAACCTATGCCCCCTGTAGTGGAATCAATGGAGCCTTAACCATTGGCCCACCAGGGATGATGCCCCCACCCCCGTGTCCTTTTATCTTTGTATCTCAATTATCTTAACACATTGCTTTCACATGTTAAAACAGAATTCCACGGACTACATGTTATAAATGTTATTGGTTTTATTCAGTGATTCATGGATCTGGCAACTGCCAGTCTAGCAGACAGAAAAGAGCTCTGAGGAGCTATATGAAATGAAAGGTTTTTCTAGGCAGAAAGGAGCAGGAACAGGGAAATTATACTAGGAAGAAAAGTGGGTTGATTATGGTAAGGATGCCATTCTTTAGTGTTGTGGACCCCAACCTCCAGGATCTAATGCCTGATGATCTGAGGTGGAACTAATGTAATAATAATAGAAATAAAGTGCACAGTAAATGTAATGTGCTTGAACTGTTTACAATAGCTAGGACATGGAAGCTACCTAGATGTCCATCGGCAGACGAATGGATAAGAAAGCTGTGCTACAGATACACAATGGATACTCAGTCATTAACAAGAATGTGTTTGGATTAGTCTAATGAGGTGGATGAAACTGGAGCCTATTATACAGAGTGAAGTAAGTCAGAAAGAAAAACACCAGTACAGTATATTAACGCATATATATGGAATTTAGAAAGATGGTAACGATGACCCTACATGTGAGACAGCAAACGAGACACAAAGACTTTTGGATTCCGTGGGAGAAGGCGAGGGTGGGATGATTTGAGAGAATAGCACTGAAACATGTATATTACCATATATAACATAGATGGCCAGTCCAGGTTTGATGTATGAGACAGGGTGCTCAGGGCCGGTGGACTAGGAGGACCCTGAGGCCTGGGATGGGGAGGGAGGTGGGAGGGGGGTTCGGGATACTCTGTAGGAGAAGGCAAGGGTGGGATGATTTGAGAGAATAGCATTGAAACATGTATATTACCATATGTGAAACAGATCCCCAGTCCAAATTCAATGCATGAAACAGGGCACTCAAAGCCAGTGCACTGGGACAACCCTGAGGGATGGGATGGGTAGGGAGGTGGAGGGGGGCAGTTCGGGATGGGGGGCACATGTATACCCATGGCTGATTCACGTCAATGTAT
This sequence comes from Aepyceros melampus, assembly GCA_006408695.1. NCBI lineage: Eukaryota > Metazoa > Chordata > Mammalia > Artiodactyla > Bovidae > Aepyceros > Aepyceros melampus. The sequence continues at coordinate 111,715 of SJXQ01004190.1, read as the reverse complement.
GGCAAAAACCACTACAATATTGTAAAGTAATTAGCCCCCAATTAAAATAATTTTTTCAAAAGGAAAAAAAAAAAGCAATTCAAAAAAGTTAAGCACACAGCATCCCCCACCCCCCACCCCTACACACACAAAAAGCAATGGGCTTGAATTATCCCTAAACCATCCCCCTACCCAGTATGGGGAAACATTTCATGAAATCGACCCCTGGTGCCAAAAAGGGTGGAGACTGCTGCTTTAGGGGATGACAGAGGTCTGTTAGTCTGATTATCTAACTGGTGACGAGGCAATTTCTGGTTGAACAGTAAAAAGTCCATCTCTAGAGAAGCCAAAGTTGTACTTAAGTCTTGGTCTGGTAACACTGGGGTTAGCATTAGTTTGGCCCTCTTCAGTTTCTAAAACACTTTTGCCCTGGGAAGAGAAAGAGCATGTAAAGTCTTCCTGGGAGGCTATCATGCCCCAGACCCACAAATGTAAAAAAGTTTACTTTTATCCCATTGTTAGAAATTCAACCGGAGGCCACATCTAACTACAAAGGAAACAGGCTAATTGCTCAGGGAAGAGGTTAGTAGATGTTGTGCCTCAATCTCCAGAGGTTTATAGTTTATACTAGTTAAAAATGGTCTGCTTTTCTGTATTGAAATAGCCCATTTGTTTTAAGCTGATCAAGTTACCTAGTTTTGAGAATTACTAAAAAGGGAAATTTTCTGAAAAATTAGTCATAAATTCATAACATAGCGAACTTTGAAGCTCGTATTACTTTTCTCCTAGAGGTTAAAACAATATCCATTGTTAGAGCCCTTTGGGAAAATGTGAGTGGCTCTGAAAAGAGCCTTTGGGTTTGACAGCTCCTAGAAACATTTACTTAGAGCTGGTGTATTTGGTGACAGCCTTGGTGCCCTCGGACACAGCGTGCTTGGCCAGCTCCCCAGGCAACAGAAGTCGCACGGCGGTCTGGATCTCCCTGGATGTGATGTTGAGCGCTTGTTATAATGCGCCAGCCGCGATGCCTCACCTGCGATGCGCTCAAATATATCGTTCACGAAGGAGTTCATGATGCCCATCGCCTTGGAGGAGATTCCAGTGTCCGGATGGACCTGCTTCAGCACCTTGTACACGTATACGGAGTAGCTCTCCTTGCGGCTGCGCTTGCGCTTCTTGCCGTCTTTTTTCTGCGCCTTGGTCACCGCCTTCTTAGACCCCTTCTTGGGAGCAGGAGCAGATTTAGCCGGTTCAGGCATGGTGGAAAAACGTCAGACAGAAAAAGCTCAGAAAGAAAACTGAAAGAATACTACTTACTGGTCCAGCCTATTTTTGTAGGGCTTCTATGCAAATAGATGCTTAATCCATCGAAATAGCTGATTGGATCAATTCAACCAATAGAAACGTTGTATGCAAATAAGGTGATTTAGAGTCTATTTCCTGATTGGCTGTTTGCCTGGAAAGAACCCTGGTTATCCCCAGCCACCAAGTAAGAAAAAAAACTTTCCGTTTTCAAAACAGCGCAAAGGATTAATGTTTTGTACATAAATATCTACTTGTGAGCCTTGCTTCTTCCTTTATGTGGACCTAAAGAGACAAAAGCCCAATATAAATTTATGATTCTAGTTTTCGGCCAAAATTAAGTTACTGAATTAGTAATTGTAGGAAAGAGAACATAAAATTTTGCTAAATACTGAAATGTTTTAAAAATTAAGCCATTGGCATTTACATTTTGGCTTGATCAAACATTTACTAAGATTCAGCATCGTCGGAGAAGGCAATGGCAACCCACTCCAGTGTTCTTGCCTGGAGAATCCCAAAGGACGGGGAAGCCTGGTGGGCAGCCGTCTATGGGGTCGCATGAGTCGGACACGACTGAAGCGACTTAGCAACAGCAGCAGGAACAGAGTGTCTGGAAGTGATGGCAGTGTTTGTTGAAGGGTTGGAAATTCTGTAATACGATACTTGCATTGCAAAAATAAAACATTTATTCAAGATTATAACCTGATAAATGACAAGCTGAACTCGATCAATAACATTCAAAAAAGGAGTTTTTGAAAGGGCTCGGATCTGTGGAACTTTCTTTTTTGTCTCTTCTCAAACTTAATCTCGAACAAAAGAATTAACACCAATTAAGGTAAATTTAAAGCACATAAAATACAGGGTGAATAGATGGAGAATTTACAGAGAAAATACAGGACATCAAAAGATCAAGGTTTTCGAAAGTGAGAACTGGTAGCCAATCACAAAGCGTATCCAGTTGCTTCTTTCACCGCGCGAAATTTGAAGATTCGGACCAATCAGGATGACTTCGCCTTTATAAATAAGAGCAAGAAGAGACAGGCTTGAGTTGCAACAGTCTATCCAATCCGTCCTGATGGCTCGTACGAAGCAGACTGCCCGTAAGTCTACTGGCGGCAAGGCGCCGCGCAAGCAGCTCGCCACCAAAGCTGCTCGCAAGAGCGCGCCGGCCACCGGCGGCGTGAAGAAGCCGCACCGCTACCGGCCCGGTACCGTGGCCTTGCGCGAGATCCGCCGCTACCAGAAGTCCACGGAGCTGCTGATCCGCAAACTGCCGTTCCAGCGGCTGGTGCGCGAGATCGCCCAGGACTTCAAGACCGACCTGCGCTTCCAGAGCTCGGCGGTGATGGCGCTGCAGGAGGCGTGCGAGGCCTACCTGGTGGGGCTCTTCGAGGACACCAACCTGTGTGCCATCCACGCCAAGCGCGTCACCATCATGCCCAAGGACATCCAGCTTGCTCGTCGCATCCGCGGGGAGAGGGCATAAATTGTCGATACCAAGTGTTACTACCAAACCCAAAGGCTCTTTTCAGAGCCACCTACAACTTCACTTGGAAGAACTGTATCACAAAGGAGTAGACCTTCTCCCCAAAATTCTAAGAAAACAAAGTGGCAGCAGGGCATAACTCCACGTCTTACATGTACCTATCCTGGGAAAAGACAGTTGACCTGCAACCTGTTTTCTATGTAAAAACCAGGGCACTGACACCTGAAACTTCCATTGCAATCCGTAAAGTAAGAAACCGCAAAAAAGTGATGTGATACTCTTAAACCCTGAAAATAATGATAGTGCTCCTCTTCCTCTATAAGCAGCAGCGGTGTGAAGATATTCTTACACCAGTATAATAGGATGCATTATGAGAAGTAAATGCTAGGAAAGTTATATAAGCAAACAATTCCGCTACTTCAAGTAAAAATCATATATGTATATACAACCTGCTTTGGTTACTTCTTGGGTCTTATTTCTAAGTGACTTCTGTGTGTAAGTTACCCCCCCTCCCCCTTATCTGTCATCTTAGTTTCATTGTATTTTTCAGTCCCTGTCATGTTCGACTCTGCAATCCCATCAAGTGCAGCACTCCAGGCTTCCCTATGCTATGCTATGCTAAGTCACTTCAGTTGCGTCCAACTCTGTGCGACCCCATAGACGGCAGCCCACCAGGCTACCCCGTCCCTGGGATTCTCCAGGCAAGAACACTGGAGTGGGTCGCCATTTCCTTCTCCAATGCATGAAAGTGAAAGTGATGTCGCTCAGTCGTGTCCAACCTTCAGCGACCCCATGGACTGCAGCCTTCCAGGCTCCTCCGTCCATGGGATTTTCCAGGCAAGAGTACTGGAGTAGGGTGCCATTGCCTTCTCCGCCAGGCTTCCCTATCCTTCACTATCTCCCAGAGTTTGCTGAAACTCATTTCCATTGAGTTAGTGATGCCACCCAACCATCTCATCCTCTGTTGTCCTGTCCTCAGTCTTTCCCGCATGAGGGCCTTTTCCAGTGAGTCAGTTCTTCACATCAGGTGGCCAAAGTATTGGAGCTTCAGCTTCAGTGACAGTCCTTCCAATGAATTTTCAGGACTGATTTCCTTTAGGATTGACTGGTTTAATCTTGCTGCTGAAGGAACTCTTGAGTCTTCTCCAGCACCTCAGTGCAAAAGCATTGACTCTTAGGTGTTCAGCCTTCTTTGTGGTCTGATTCTTACATCTGTACGTGACTGCTGGAAAAACCATAGCTTTGATATACAGACCTTTGTTGGCAAAGTGTTCTCTGCTTCTGAATAAGTTGTTTAGGTTTGTCATAGTTTTTCTTGCAAGGAGTAAACATCTTATAATTTCATGGCTGCAATCAGTATTGGCAGTGATTTTCCAGCCCAAGAAAATAAAGTCTGTCTTCGTTTCCATTGTTTCCCTATCTATTTCCCTTGAAGTGCTTGGACTGGATGCCATGATCTTAGCTTTTTGAATGTTGACTTTTAAATCTACTTCTTCACTTTCTTCTTTCACCCTCATCAAGAGGCTCTTTAGTTCTTCACTTTCTGCCATTACAGTGGTATCATCTGCATATCTGAGGTTAATTTTTCTCCCAGCAATCTTGATTCCAGCTTGCATTTCATTCAGCCTGACATTTCACATGATATACTCTGCACAGAAGTTAGACAAGCAGGGTGACAATATACAGCCTTGATATACTCCTTTCCCAGTTTTGAACCAGTCTGTTGGTCAGATTTGGTTCTAACTGTTGCTTCTTGTCCTGCATACGGGTTTCTCAGGAGACAGGTAAGGTGGTCTGGTATTACCATCTCTTTAAGAATTTTCCACAGTTTGTTATATTCGACAAAAAGGGTTTACTGAAGTCAATGAAGCAGAAGTAGGTATTTTCTTTGGGATTTTTCTTTTTCTGTGATCCAGTGGATGTTGGCAATTTGATCTCTGTTTCCTCTGCCTTTTCTAAATCCAGCTTGTACATCTGGAAGTTCTTAGTTCACATATTTTAGAAGTCTAGCTTGAATGATTTTTAGCGTTAACTTGCTAGCTTGCCAATGAGTGAAACTGCATGGTAGTTTGAACATTCTTTGGCATCGCCTTTCTTTGGTATTGGAAAAAAAACTGACTTTTTCCAGTCCTGTGACCACTGCTGAATTTTCCAAATTTGCTGGCATATTGAGTGCAGCGCTTTAACAACATCATCTTTTAGGATTTTAAATAGCTCAGCTGGAAATCCACCACCTTCACCAGCTTTGTTTGTAGTAATTTAATTACTAGATCAGGCAAAATAATTGAAATTTTCTGTCCCTGACACAGGAAATCCAGGGATGATGTAGTATATGATAAAAAGCACTGGCCCTTGAGCAGCCAGAAAGTGGCATGCACACACACTGATATTCAAGGACCCATGCTGAGTACTACTGGAGACCTGTTTGCTGCTAATCCATTTGTTTTTGTGCCGAACAGTACATCATTTGGTAAATGTAATCATCTTTTCTGTACTAAAAATAGAGATCTGGTATCCAAAAATTGGTGCTGTGGGATTTCCAGGGTTCAGTTTCCAGTAGCACCACCAGCAGTTAGTGATGCAGATGGGGAGAGCATAAGTTCACCAAATCTGGGGCCCAGACTAATAAGTATGTTCAACACTCCAAGAATTTAGAGCTTGTTGCAGCAAGTTACTGAAAACTCAGATTGTGCAGAATGTGTCTGCACTCTGCAAGAAAACCATGATGTAGTCACTAAGGCAGAGTTTGCAGTCATCGCTTATTATTAATCCTCAGGAAAAGAGCCGATGAGACAACAGCTCCCAACTTTCTTCCAACAAAGGCAGAATCCTAGGATAAACCCTGGAGCAATGCAAAATTTCTGGATTCTGTCAGGTTTTATAGACATCAGCAATGGGAACTCTCAGCCTTATTGCTGGGTTTACTCCTAACCTGAGGAGATTAAGCAACACTGGAGGCTCTCAAGGCCCTAAGTGAATAGTTCTGCATAGAAGTGAAAACATTAGTCCCTTGGCAGGAACCAAAGGATCTGGACACCAACAGTTTAATTAATAAACATTACAGACTGTTGTGGAGCAAATCCTCAGCTAAGGAAACCAGAAATCAGATTTCAGAAACAGTTGGAATAGCTCAGTGAAATGTTTTTGAATCTTGAAACAAATTTTCAAGAGATAATGACAATGCTGTGTGAGTTCTGTGTGATGACTGAAAGGCCTGTTAGCCTCCCAGTCATCATAGCAGCATTTCTGCCATTTAAAAAATATGTACTTTTCAGGTGGCATGCAGGAGATACTAAAAGCAAACCAAATGGTGTCGGGTGGCTGGGGAGAAAGAAAGCTGTTCATAACAGCTGCATTTACAAATTAGAAACAAGTTTGTATCTTTCAACTGGTCAATGGTTATATTAATTCTCAGACACCCATACAATGGCATCCTACTCAGCAATAAAATGAGAAGCTATTGATATTAATACATGCAACTGTCTACATGGGTAATGCTTAGTAAAAAAGCCAGTCTTAAAAAGTTATATATTGTATTATTCCATTTATATAACATTCTCAAAGTGATGATACTGAGATGAATAACAGATTAGTGATTGCCCCAAGACAGGAGAAGATGTGGGTGGATGTAACTATGAAACAGTAACATTGAAGCATTCCTTGGTAATAATAGAATAGTTCTGTGTCAATGTTGAGGTGATAGTTACATGAACCTATGCATGTTTTAAAATGGCATAAGACTACACATACAGACACACACAGAGACACACACACATACACACACACACACACACGGGGGCAATATGAAAATCTGTGAGAGCTGAATAAGGCTTGTATGCTAGTTAACAGTACTTTGCCAGTGTCAATTACCGCCTTTGATATTATGATATAGCTGTATAAGATGTCACCGTTAGGGGAAAATTGGCTAGAGAAACTCTAGATACTATTGTAGCAACTTTTTGTGAATTTTGTTATTTCAAAATGTATATTTTATTGGACAATGTAAAAAAAAGCTGTGATAATTCTTTAGGAGTTGCTATTGTGTATTCCTGTGGATTTCAAGGCTTGTTTAACAAATTAGTGTTCCTTTTTGGATGTGTTTGTTTTGTTTTTGTTAAACAGCAATTTCTGCCTGTTTTAGTGATGATATGTCCACTGAATTTAAATTTGGTTCATTTATGCTGATGTGTGATTTCTTTAGCTGTTGGTGCTGCTATCTCAAAATAAATTGTTCTGAAATTTGACATTCATAATCTCAAATTTTCTGATGGAGCACTTGGCTCAGCTAATTTATACTCTTTAGGACAGTGTGCTTGGTGTATCATAAATGTGAATTTTAAGAAGCTATTTTGAACATTCTATTTATTTTAAAGGCATCATTTAAATCTTAGTGCTCCCACGTGCTCAGCAAAAAAAAAAAAAAAAAAAATTAAATAATATAGAAACCTAAGGAAGATCACATTTTTATTTCTGGCACTTGTGTAAATTTATTTGCCCACCACTGGAGTTTATGGTATCTTTGCTTGAATTCCATGCACCAACTACCTCTAATACAACAGGTTATTAGCCCCTGACAATTTATATTCTTTTCCTTTGCAATCCTTCACTGATTAAATGTATATGCTCAATTTGTATAAATTAAAGCACACTGTACAAACTAGTATTATATTAGAAAGTTTTGAAATCTTTCAATGTGTGTTACCTATTATATTTGCTTTCAGTAAGATTCCAGGAATTTATTGTTCGTGAAGTAGATGCTACTTTGTTTACAATAACTCAGTTATTAATAGCATTTATCCTATTTTATGAAGAAAGCTACTAAGATTCAGATAGATTAATGGAGTGTGTGCGTGGTCAGTCTTGTCGGACTGTTTGCTCCTTTATAGATTGTAGCTCGCCAGGCTCGTCTATCTATGGGATTTCCCAGGCAAGAATACTGGAATGGGTTGTCATTTCCTTCTCCAGGAAGGAAAAGACCGACCCAATCCTCGTCTCCCGCATTTCAGACGGATTCTTTACCTCTGAGCCATTTTCTAAAATACTAGTAAATCTCCCTAGCCTGTTTCACTTTAGATTTTAGAAGGGGCGGGGACTCAGTGCAGTTTCCCGCCTTTCTAATCTTGCAGTTTTCACAAAGGTCCGCACTATCGCTACATAATAGGCGGCAGGGCATTGCATTAGGTACGTTCGGCTTTAGTGCTCAGCGTTTAGGTAACATGTCTGGACGCGGAAAGGGTGGAAAGGGCCTAGGAAAGGGGGGCGCTAAGCGGCACCGTAAGGTTTTGCGCGACAACATCCAGGGTATCACAAAGCCGGCCATCCGCCGCCTGGCCCGCCGTGGAGGAGTCAAGCGGATCTCCGGACTCATCTACGAAGAGACCCGTGGAGTGCTGAAGGTGTTTCTGGAGAATGTGATTCGGGACGCGGTCACGTACACTGAGCACGCCAAGCGCAAGACTGTCACCGCCATGGACGTGGTCTACGCGCTCAAGCGTCAGGGCCGCACTCTCTATGGATTTGGTGGTTAAGTTTGAGTTTGCAAGACTCTTAAGAGTTAAAGGCCCTTTTCAGGGCCACCTACTTTTTCTATAAAAGAGCTTGCACTTGAGTGCTCTGTAGGTTAGCTTGATACAATACGGATGGTAAATTAAACATAAATAACACTTCTGGCCTTTCAACCCTAGCGTGTTGGGTACTACCTTAATTCCTACTGTATTTGTTAGGAATTCCTTAACTGGGGGCCAACAGGTGTCTAGTGGCTAAATAATGGTCCTCCAACTGGTATAAGTGAGGGTCTTTTGAGTAGAGGAAATCTGCGGCTTTTTTCAGACACCATAGATGGCAGGTGTTATTTCTGTATTAAATTATTAATGAAAATGACAAAAGTAAAGGAACTTTTAGGGTAGTTAATGGTAGAAAAAGGAGGGTTTAACAATGTAGATTTCTCGGCTGAAAGTAGATCTCTGGTCATAAGAATGCTATTTTTCCTCTGGTACATTGGAGTTTGATTCTTCTGTGAGTTTAGGACAAAAATAAGAGGTAGGAGTGCCCTTTTGCACCTGCTTTTCAAGTGCTTTTAGCTCAAATAAGTCATGCCACAATGGCAATTTTATGGTGGCAGTTTCACCTTCAAGTGCACCACACAACTCTCCCAGAGGTCATTAAAATGTTTTAGGGTTTTGAATCAATGTTGCAAAAAGCACCGGGAAAGAGATGGGGTTGCATACCATCCTCAGGATAAGACCAACAGGTGGGAGGTCCTGCTAGATGAATCTTGTTCTAGCACAATGTTCCTACAACTTTTGTTCTGCCTCATTAGCCTTCCTGTGATGATGGGCTTCTGAGGATCAGAGTTAAGCTGAACAAGAGGACAGAGCAGGTCCAAGGTAGCTGGGTCTGATCACGTGGGTAGTTTTGCTTGGTCTATAGTTGTCACTCACCAATAGGTTTTTATCTGCATGTCATGGGTTGGGGGTAAGTGGTTGGCAGACTTCCGTTCCGTTCCGTTCCGTTCAGTCGTGTCCGACTCTTTGCAACCCCATGAATCGCAGCACGCCGGCCTCCCTGTCCATCACCAACTCCCGGAGTTCACTCAGACTCACGTCCATTGAGTCCGTGATGCCATCCAGCCATCTCATCCTCGGTCGTCCCCTTCTCCTCCTGCCCCCAATCCCTCCCAGCATCAGGGTCTTCTCCAATGAGTCAACTCTTCGCATGAGGTGGCCAAAGCACTGGAGCTTCAGTTTTAGCATCATTCCTTCCAAAGAAATCCCAGGGTTGATCTCCCTCAGAATGGACTGGTTGGATCTCCTTGCAGTCCAAGGGACTCTCAAGAGTCTTCTCCAACACCACAGTTCAAAATCATCAATTTTCGGTGCTCAGCCTTCTTCACAGTCCAACTTTCACCAAAGTACTGGAGCTTCAGTTTTAGCATCATTCCTTCCAAAGAAATCCCAGGGTTGATCTCCCTCAGAATGGACTGGTTGGATCTCCTTGCAGTCCAAGGGACTCTCAAGAGTCTTCTCCAACACCACAGTTCAAAAGCATTGGTTTCTTAAATATGAGATGCCTCATAGATGCTGAGTTCTTTATGTGCCTCATGAGTCTGTGGTGCCTGTTTTGTCCTTCAATCTCATCCTCTGTGTTTAGAACACGTTTGTCTCCAGTCTCTGAGTCCAACATATACTTAGTATCCTTTGCAGAACTGGACACTCTTCAATAACATAGTGAATCTCCTGCCTCCTCTCCACTCTCTGCTCTTTCCTCGGCCTAACACTTGCTACTCCTTGTGGGCCCATCTCCCATATGACCTTCTTTCTCACACCCTCATAGCTAGTTTGCCTGCAAATGGCTCTAACAATAAAATTTCTCACCATCAGTGTCCCCGCTTGAATATATTCAATGTTAGTTTTTTGAACACAGCGTTGGAAGAGGCAATCTGCCCTGAGAGTTCCTGCCTGTTCTTGCAGGCTGTGTCAAGAATGCTACTCATCAGGGTTGAGGGACAGGTTTGCTTGCCACACTCACTTTAAGCCACCAGTCCCCCAAGCTGTCCCGTGGCTGTGATGCAAACCCACTGTGCATGCAGCATCCACCTGGGCCCCTCCAGGTCGTCCCTGTGGCACCTGGTGGGCAAGGTGAACCAATGCAACCTTGTTGCTGCTGTGCTGTGAATAATAAAGCCTCTTGTCTCTGATCTAGGTGTTATGTCTACTATCAGCAGTCATGAAAACGTTACAGGTTATTTTATTATCTCCTAAGTAGGGTAAGATCTCAGACTTTTTACAGCTTCTGACAAAAAGAGAAGAAGAAGAATAGGAAGGAGAAGAAGAGGAAGAAGGAGAGCAGGAGGAGGTGGAGGAGGAAGGGAGTTGGGGGTGGGGGGTGTGGGTGGCGGTGGGGAGAGAGAGAGGCTAGCTCTCTGCTTCTCTTGGTGGCACGACCAGGCCTGGAATAAAAGTTAGGCTCTCCAGACTCGGAATCTTTCTTCCTATAGGGGATAATGAAATCGGCTGTGGGAGGTAGTGATCATAGACTGGGAATAATGCAGGTAGAGAGACCTCTCAGGCCACTATAGGGATTGGAAAAGTTTGTAGGAGGAGCGAAACTTTCCTCTATCCTTTTAGGGTTTCTAGCCAGGCTTGAAAATTTAGTTGACATAAGACAGATTAATAGCAGAAAAGAATGCAAATTTTATTTAATCTTTTTATATGTATATGGGAGTCTTCACAGGAAAATGATCCAAAAAGCAGTTAGGCCTAAGTGTTTAGTATGAACAAAGAGTAGTAATTGTGAAATAGCAACTAACACACATGAGGAAACTAAAGGAAGATAAGGATTATTTTAACAAGGTCTGTTTGTACAGATTTCTCTTATCCTGGACTCCCCATTTTTTGGTGACAAAATTGTTTATTTTTTTCTGGTAAAGAGGTGGCACCTTTCACATGGAATAATTATCTGCTTTGAGGAAGAAAAAGGGAAGTCAGAGCCCCATTCTTACATCAGCTGTTCTTCAAATTCCTTTGCTGAGAATAATTTTTATGCCATAGTGTCATGTTTTGGGGTAGCATAGTCTCTGTTATAGTTGTTATTCAATTCTTTTTTGGGTGCCACGTGTCTTACCATCTTTTGTTTGTTTGTTTGGTGTCTTACCATTTATGGCACATTCTGGAAGAGATGGCTCAAGGAGGGTTTATAAATTGATAATGGAGAACAAGAGTTTGTTGTTTGGGACGAATCACAAACCAGGAATAGGAGCCAAAGAAGCAAACTGAGAAACATCATGGAGATCACAGGATCTTGGTGAGGAAGAAAGGTACAACAAAACACTGTGAGAAGGTTATGAAGGCAGGAGTAATAAACAAAGTCTCATGTAGCAGGATTAGAAATATAGCTTTAAATTTGCCCATCGGAAGTCTCTGGGAACTATGGGAAGAATAGTTTTGGTAAGCAAAAAACAGGGCCGGTTAGCTTAGTTGGTTAGGGCATGGTGCTGATAACGCCAAGGTCGCGGGTTTGATCCCCGTACAGGCCACTTTCTTTCGTGCCCAGGAGGACGACAACTCTTTTCAGAGGAAATTTGCCTCTTAACCTACATAGACCTGGGAATAGTGGGTAGAGTCCCGTTGTTGTCGTGTCCTACTCTTTGCTACCTCTCGGACCGTAGGATTCCAGGCTTCTCTGACCACCACTGTGTCCCAGAGAATGCTATTTAACTAGCTCATCCTTTGGCGTCCCCTCCTCCCTTGGGCTTCTCACGTGGCTCAGTGTAAAACAATCTGCCTGCCAAGGCAGGAGTTGCTGGCGACCCCAATTCGATCCTTGGGTCCGGAAGATCCCCTAGAGAAGGAAATGGCAACTCACTCCAGTATTCTTGCTTCTTGCCTAGAAAATCCCACGGGCTAGAAGAGCCACCACATATAATCATGAAAAGATATGCAGACAGTGACTCCAGATTATCCAAGGCTTGGAGGGTTCATAAATGGGAAGGATCTAGTAAGTGACAGACACTAAAACATATACAGGAAGGAGGAGTATTAAAACCTTAAGCTAGGACATTACTATTGTTAAATAAGGATGAGCAAGAAATTCGTTGTACAATCAAATAAGTTATAGATAGTTATTGATAGTGGAACTGGGCTCCATTAATATGTATCTTGAGAAAACAAGCACGGAACGAAACTGTCCCTGGATGTGTTCACTCACTCCAGTATTTCCACTGATACAAACACAAGTCCTCAGGGAGTGAAAGATTTAGAACGCAGCTGGTAGGGAGAAGGTTTGAAGACAATCTTTTCTCCTTAGTGGGGAAATGGAGCGGTAAGGATAGTCAGATGAGGTGGAAAGGCCATAGGTTGACCTAACACAGGAATTTAAGACACATTGTCAATATTTTGGAAATAAAGTATTAAGATGACTGAAGACCTCTTATCATGCTACATTTCCAACGGGTCCTTCAATGTTCCTCCCACCGGGGTTTATCAACAATGGATCCATCTGCTATAGCTATCTGTAATGTTTCCTGTGGGAGGGAGGCTGTTTCAGTCTCAGGTGCCCTCTTCAGGACACTAGGACTTAGGTCAGTGGGACATTCTAGCAGTTATTTTTAACCTTTGTGGAATGAGATGAATTCAAACACATTGAAATTAGGAAACTACCCTTCCAGCTACAATCCACTCCGATTGAGGAAAAAAAATAACCTAGCAGTCCCAGTGCCCGAGATTTTCCTCGGCCTTGTTCTATTAACATGTCTGAGAACCGCCATCTTGAGATGTCAAACTCGGGGGAAAAAAAGTGCAAGACAAACACAATGATTAGCTTGCAGTTAAAACCGCAAACATTTTATTGCCATTAGATACCTCTGGCTTATTCGCTTGTAAGTAACAGCCCTTCTTATGACCAAGTGGATGGCCCTGAAAAGGGCCGTTTTGTAATAAGCAGAAGCTTCCTAGCTACATGGTAACTTAGCCGCCGAAGCCGTAGAGAGTGCGGCCCTGACGCTTGAGCGCGTAGACCACGTCCATGGCTGTGACAGTCTTGCGCTTGGCGTGCTCGGTGTAGGTGACCGCGTCCCGGATCACGTTCTCCAGGAACACCTTCAACACCCCGCGAGTCTCCTCGTAGATGAGCCCAGAGATGCGCTTCACACCACCACGCCGAGCCAGGCGCCGAATAGCAGGTTTGGTAATGCCCTGGATGTTGTCCCGCAGAACTTTACGATGGCGTTTAGCACCTCCTTTTCCGAGCCCTTTTCCTCCTTTGCCCCTGCCAGACATGACGAAAAGCAACTATTGTTCTCTTCCAGTACCCGACATCCTGCTGCAGCCCTTTATATATCAGTTTTGCGGACCTTTTAGGAAACTGAAACAGCGAGGGCGGGAACTAGACTTCTGCCCCCGCCTCTTCCCTATGTTACTTGGGTGATCGCTATTGCCAAGAAGGGAAGGGGGCGTGAAATGCTACTGGGTGTCTGACTCTCTTGTTTCCCGGTTGGGGTCCAGAGTCGCTGGTTTTGTGGTCTCTAGAGATGTCTCTGTGGGTGTTCTCAATTAATATTGTACAAGTTTCCTCACTATTTTTATTATTTAATAAAAGGAGGCTGTTCTGCCACATCTGTCTATAAAAAGGGACAGAAAGCAGAATAAAACTAATTGTAAATGTGAAGATACTTTAAAAAATGTATTTCTTAAATTCCTAGCAATACTTATCATATTTGGCTGATCGTCAACGTTTTCATTTGGCAAAGCTTTAGATATACATCGTTTCAACATTCCTGATAAAGCGGGAACTTCAGGAAGGGGAGATAAAGTTAATTGAATTTCTACTCTATGCTGGAAAAGGACTATTTACATTGTGAACATGAAGAATCCCAGACTGGAAGACCTAATTCTGTTCTAATAAGTAGCATTGGTGGGGTTAAAACTGATGCTTTCTGATTCTGGGGTGTAACGTCCTTGCCATCTACCATGAATCTGTCAGTGAAGTATTGAAGATACAGCATGATGAACTGTGGTGGTGGGTTAGTGACTAAGTCATGTCCAACTCTTTCGAACCCATGGATGGTAGCCCTCCAGGCTCCTCTCCGTGGGATCTTCCTTGGCAAGAATACTGCAGTGAGTTGCCACTGAATAGGAATTTGCAAATTAACCACATTTTAAAAATTGACTGAAATGCGGTTCATGTTAAAAGGATAACTGATGTTCTACACACCGATGATAGGTATTGATAAGTTGACTAGGCAGATGCCTATATTTACTTACATTCCACATATTCACATTGAATGCCTTCTATATAACTACAGACATCATTGAGAAAAAACTCTCTTCTTTGCTGGTGTTTACTGCATAGACAGTTAGAGGTTATTATTTCCTGAGTCACAAACTTTTGAGATTTATTTCAGGTGTGCTTACCTGTGGATTTAGACAATTTGTTATTCCATGCTCTCCTTTTTGAGAAAGGCACTAAACAAGAATCATGATTCATCCATTCAACAATTCAGGGTCTATTATATTCCAAGTACCCATGTACAAACAGTGCAGTAGTTTCAAGAGACACAGATTTGATTCTGAGTCAGGAAGATCTTCTGGAGTAGGAAATGGCAACCCACTGCAGTATTCTTGGCTTGGGAAATCCCACGGACAGAAGACCCTGGTGGGCTGCAGCACATGATGTCGCAAAGAGTCAGACATGAACAGTTGAGTAGGCAGGCTCAGGAGCTTAGACTTAGAGAATTTCAGGACTAACTACAGGTCTATTGAATTGATACAGCATTTTAACCAATATCTTCAAGTGGGTAGTTTGCTCCCACCACTTGGCCGGTTTGAGAGAGTTGTTTTAGAGCTGTGCTTTCCTACATTAGCCACTAGCCACCTGTGCTCATTTAAATTTAAATCAGTGAAAATGAAATCAAATTAAAGAAATAATTTCTTCAGTCAGTAACTACTCAATAACCACAGGTAAATGTAGTGGTTGTGCAGATACAAACATTTCTATCATTGTAGTAGGTTGTTTTAGGCTTTATTTTGATAGAAAATTTCTTCTGGAGAACTTCTAGCCCAGCCTGAGAAATGGAGTTTGGTAAATATATGAGAATGAGACTTGGTGCTGGAACTGAGGATTGGTGTATTTTGGAAGTATAATAGAAGTTAGTTAACTTCTAGATGTACAAGATATTACAGATAGAAGGGCATTTAAAGAAGGAAATTGGAAATTTGAGTGTAGTAATGTTGCTTTAGGAAATTAAATTAATAATATATAGTTATGCTTTGAGGGGAGTTTCAAGCAGGAGCGTGTCCTCAGGTCAGATCATCTGACAGAAAGTTAAAATGGATGTGATTTCTCATTACCTTTCTGAGCACATGATTATAACACAATGCTCTATTTGTTATATAGCTCTTCTTTTTAATTTGGCCTTTTTGATATTTAGTGAACATAGTCACTTTTTTCTTTAGATTTTTGAAAGTTAATGAATTTTAGAATGCTTACATACAGCCCTCCGTCTTGTCCTGGTGCATACTACCTATATCTTTCACGCT
The DNA here is from genome assembly GCA_006408695.1 of Aepyceros melampus. Lineage (NCBI taxonomy): Eukaryota > Metazoa > Chordata > Mammalia > Artiodactyla > Bovidae > Aepyceros > Aepyceros melampus. Next base: position 95,914 of record SJXQ01004190.1, on the reverse strand, counting down.
CACTGGCTATGGTAGAGTGGGGTGTTGACACCAACATTAAGAGGACATGAAATTGTGAGATGTCCATCACTTGTCTCACTTTAGCTTTTATTTATTTTTTACATCTATAAGGTAAAAATAGTTGAATTCTTAGTCTAGCAGAAAAATACACTGTTTCAGGATCTATGTAGATTTAGGATTCAAAAGTATTAAACACAAGTTTTTTTTGTGGGCTATAAGTAATAGGAGAAACTTCCCAAATTTACAGTCCCATGGGGATGATCCTGCTTTCAAGAACCTTGTCCACACTACAGTTAGAGTGTAAGTACTTGTGTCTCAAGCAATAACAGTATCTACATGCAGCACAGCTCCATCATTCTATAAACATCTGGGGAAGAACTTTTCAGGTGAAAGCATGCCTCAATTATTGTCCTCTAGGAAAGGCAGAGACCTATAAACAATGAAGCAAATGGCCCTGAGCCCAATGTCTTCTCACTTATTTGGTACCTAAATAACCAGGGAACCAACAGTAGTTGCACAAGAAAGAAATTGTGACATCTGCTGTAGGAAGTACTTTTCAGCTATCTTAAACTGAGTACATATAACGTAGGGAACAAGTTCAACAAGTATTCAGCAACTGATATTATGACAATGATTATCAAAATAGTAAAGTTTTAAACACCTGAATTTTACCTGTATCTTGAGAACTGATAGCATTAGGGTCTGGCCCGAAAAGGAAAAGGGCCTATATAATGTGCTTGAAAAGGAAAGATGCCTATATTGTTACTGTTGCTATTGACAGTGATATCACTGAGGATGACAAGTAGCCCTTTTTTCCAGACTCTCATAAAATACCTGTCCTGGGAAAATTGGAATGTTCCATAGCCAAAATTTTAAGCTTCCCTCTTTATACACCGTATTTGTATTTGGTATATAACATGGTCTCAAGTCCCAGAGATTTAGTTTTATACAGTACCAGTCCAAAAAAACTATTGAAAAACAAACAAGTGATGTTTATGTAATTTGTTAAGTATGGAGAGATGACATCTTTAAAACTGATTATCCTGTCTTGGCGTTATATGAGAAAATTCTGAAGTTACTATTGAACGTAGGCCAGAAGAACTAGATTTTTGAAAGTAGGGATATTTACTAGTAAAAAAAATCACACCACCAAAATATCTTTCCTGTTTATTTACTTTGACAAATATGAGGCTTAGTTTCAGTATTTGATTATTTGATAGATACTAATTTTGTGCTTAACAATCCAATATTTACTCAGTTCCATTAGTTCTGCATGTTACAAAGAGATGGAGTAGTAAATCAGCCATATTTGCATGAAATCTTAGTTCAGCTCCACAGGTGAACATATTCAGCCAATTAATTTAGGTTGTGAGAGTCAGCTTTGTATTTTGCTAGTAAAAACTCAAGGAAAGTTATGAAGACTCAGGAAATGATTTAAAGGAGAATTTTTTCTTCTAACGCCCTGTGTGCCTATTTGCAATGTTGAAAACAGTTCAATCAAATATGTATTTTAAGTATCATTTTGGAATACAGGAAATATGTACACAATTGTACGCTAAATACTGGAGAAAAAAGGCTAATGGACAGATTGTCACTAAGCAATTTACAATATTAACCCAGGTGTCTGTTTTCTGAGCTTAGAGCTGGTTATTTGTTATAGAACTGTCATTCTGGGGCTTCATGATTCACTTTTCTTCATTGAGGCTGGCATGCGGGATTTCTAATGTCCATTTTGGGTCTAAAAAATCTATTAAGTTTGAAAGAAGGTTTTAAAGACTGTGTTTGGAGCTGTTTATCTAGAAAAACAAACGGAGCAGCCCCACACCCCAGCCTTCCCCCCCAAAAAAAACCGTTTAAATCACGAAACAGTGCAATCAAACCCAGTTTATAGTCTCGTCACCCATAAACTTTTTTAAAAAGTCAATTTTTGCTAAAATAGTTATCTATCTTGTACGTAGAATTTTCTATCCCAGTGCCAATTCCCAGTGCTTAGTGCAAACAAGTTGAGGAGAGCTGTGCTATTGCTCTCGCGAAAAAACCGATTTTCCTTGTATATTTCAGTAAAAATGAGGTTATTTATATAGGGTTGAAAAGAAAACAATGTGTATGACAATGCCCTGGAAGAAAGATTTGCAAAGGAAACAGAGAGAACTAGTAATTTTAAGGAAAATCTGAAAGTTGTCTCAATTTGACTGAAGTTTCCAAGAGAGTTGGGGGAATCAGGAAAGTTTCAGGGAGCCGGTTTTGAAACTAGGTATAGCAAATAAAGCAGGAATGAAGCCTGAAGAGTCTCGGATCAGTTTCCCCCACATGCTTAATTATTTCGTGCCCAGATTTCTTATATTTTTCTTCTTTTTTAAGGGGCAAAAAACACAGCCACTCGGCAGAGCCGAGGAGTCCTCCCTAGCCGCGCGGCGCACAGACCAGGCAACCAATCATCACTCAGCGACTCTCTATATAAACCCCCAGCCGGCGACGCCCGGGACACGCCGTTCTGACAGTTTACCCTTACTATTTTGTCTTTCCTGGCTAAACAGAAGCATGTCGGAGACGGCTCCGGTTGCTCCTGCTGCTCCCGCACCTGCAGAGAAAACACCTGTTAAGAAGAAGACGAAGAAGTCGGGCGCGGCCGCTGGAAAACGCAAGGCGTCCGGGCCCCCGGTGTCCGAGCTCATCACCAAGGCTGTCGCCGCCTCCAAGGAGCGCAGCGGCGTGTCTCTGGCTGCGCTCAAGAAGGCACTGGCGGCCGCCGGCTACGATGTGGAGAAGAACAACAGCCGCATCAAGCTGGGTCTCAAAAGTCTGGTGAGCAAGGGCACCCTAGTGCAGACCAAGGGCACCGGGGCTTCCGGCTCTTTCAAGCTCAACAAAAAGGCGGCCACTGGGGAGGCCAAGCCCAAAGCGAAGAAGGCGGGCGCGGCCAAGCCCAAGAAGGCTGCTGGGGCGGCTAAGAAGCCCAAGAAAGCCACGGGTGCGGCCACTCCGAAGAAGGCTGCCAAGAAGACCCCTAAGAAAGTCAAGAAGCCGGGGCCGCTGCTGGGACCAAGAAAGTAGCCAAGAGCCCGAAGAAGGCGAAGGCAGCCAAACCGAAGAAGCCGACTAAGAGTCCGGCCAAGGCCAAAGCCCCCAAGCCCAAGGCAGCCAAACCTAAAGCTGCCAAACCCAAGGCTACAAAGGCCAAGAAGGCGGTCTCCAAGAAGAAGTAAATCTTCAGCGGCACCTCTGCTTTGAAAATCTCAAAGGCTCTTTTCAGAGCCACCCACTAATTTCAGGTGAAAGAGCTTAGCCGGACATAAATTCCTAAGTTTACTACCGAGTTTTGTAATAAAGGTAATTAATTTTTTTAAATTTGCCGCTCTACTGTGATTGGACAGCTGAGGGTGCGTCCGGGTGCGCGCGCACCACAGGATCAGCACCATGATGGTGGTCACAGTCCTAGTGCGAGCTCAGTGGTTCTGAAAAGAGCCGCCTGTTCGGCTCTGGATCTTAGCAGGGATGTTGAGCAGGACGCTGCACTGTGCGATGGTAACGCGACCCCGGAGTTCCTCGCGGAAGTTTTTAAGCTTTGGGGGGTGGGGTGGGTAGTGTACATCGTCTGATGGGCCCCGTTCCCCGCCAGCTCCGGTATCTCTGCCTTGCACTCCAGCACCACGGTCTCATACACCGGGACCCCGGCCCCTATCCGGTCGGAGTAGTTATCCTTGGGGAGCAAACGATGCACGCGGCCCCTGGGAAACGAGTCTGGCCCGCGAGGAGCTGGTTTTTGGCCTTTGTTAGTGCTCTGCCGCCCTGTTTTCCTCCTCCATATTTGTTAGGGGAAAAAGTGCAACCTGAAGAATGGATTATTAACAGTCTGGATGTTTGTAAGGTTTTCTTTCTCATTGGTTTGTAGATACGAGTCTAAAGAGAATTAGCCAATCAGGACGCACTCCTGGGTTTATTTGCTTGGTTTCTAGGAGAAAATACTGCGTCAATTAGAGATTGAGATATAAGGATTTGCGTATACTTGGAAGCAGTTTAAAAGCTTGTATTTTTTTTCCCGCTTAATGATGTAGTCCTATTCGAGGGGAGTTTGATACTATTGATATTCTGCCTGAATCTGCATAATTGTTCCTACTGTGCTGACAGTGTGAACTGCTCAGTAGTCTGACTTTTTTGCGACGCCATGGGCTGCAGCCCGCCAGGCTCCTCTGACCTTGGGATTTCCAGGCAAGGATCCTGGAGTGGGTTGCCATTTCGCTCTCCAGGGGATCTTACCGACCCAGGGATCGAACCTGTATCTCCTGCATTCTAGGCGGATTTTTTACAGCTGAGCCACTGGGGGAGGCAACCCTAACACTAAGGTATAGTAAAAAAAATTGTTTAAAAAAACGGTAAAAGCCACTCTTGGCGGTTTATAATTTACCCGTTTATCAAGTTATTTCCCGCTAAGATGGTTGGCAGTCTCATCTTTTGGTGAATAAGTAATAAATAAAATAGGGAGATAGAAATAATTAAGCTTTGGGAAACGCAAGGAGAATGCTTAGAGGGCTACTCGAGCCGCAGTAACCAGGGCCAAAGAAATGGTTCTAGGAAGATGGATGTTTCGTCATTTCCACGTCATCCTGTTTTTAATTTCTGGGGAATGCCGCTGTATTTTACTGATGAATCTTGACAAAAATCTGAGTTTTGTACACCATTAGGCAGTTGTAAGCATGGTTGGGGAAAAATTACATCTTAGCAAACTAAATTCAGTTAAGCATTTCCTTTTAGTATGTCTGTAAGCACAAGCAGTTACAATGGATTTTGCAGACCTTACTGTTTTTCAACAGTGGCTGTCACAGGTGTTTTTATATCACTTTGAAGACATGAAGATATCTTGAAATAAAGTTTACATCATTCTAAGTCCTTGAAACTGACATTTGTTATTCCACCTGTTGCTCCTTGTTATTTGATATGACTAATGAAGCACATTATATGTACGTAAATACATTTTAAAATTATATTTTACTATGCCTTTCTTATCCTTTATTGGTATTCTAAAACATGATATTGAAAAGGTGTTTATAGGTTCCCCAGGGTGTCCATAGAGTTCACCATACAACTCATGAGTCCCTGAGAAGC
>SJXQ01004190.1:0-90565 GCA_006408695.1 Aepyceros melampus | reverse complement strand
CCCACATACACCTTACTGGTTAATAGTTTATTAAATTTTAGTTTTTCAACTTTAAATAAAAAAAAAAATCTTTGAGTATCTTTCTAGCTTTTCCAAATGAGATTTTATTTTTTATCCATTGCAGTTGCATTCCATACTTTCTTCTTTGTAGAAAGAGCCCCAAATCCTGTCTCTTAGGACAGTCGTTTGGTTGAGAAGGATATTTGGATAAATGGGAAAATGTGAAATGGTTACTCAAGAGTCTTTTTGAATAGAATAGATTGCATCAAGGAGGAAAGAGGGAAGAGAACTGTGAGGTCTTTAATACCAGAATGAGTCTGGCTTCTGATGAAGGATGATGAGGAATAAGAATTATGTGGGAATGTGGCATTCACTAAGAGTGGTACTATACAGTATCTGTAGTTAATTACATTTTACAAAGCTCTTCTATGCCTACCTCATTATAAAGCTCTTGCAGTAGGTATAGCTAAACTCCTTGTTTATAATCATTATTAGTAGTGTGTACCAGATGTCTTTGGAGGTCTTAGTTCCCCAAGCAGAGATCGAACCCAGCGTTTGCTGTGAAAGCACCAAGTCCTAACCAGTGGACTACAAGGGAATTCCCAATGCTGTTTGTTTTACAGTTATGAAAATTGTGGCTTAGAAAGATGAAATGGCCAGCATTATCTTGTCAATAAACAGTGCACCTGAGTCTCAAACACAAAGTCTCAAAAGTTTCTTTCTTCCTAGTGTCATTTTCTGTGCATTGCTCCCCATCTATTATGCCTACTGGAAAATGAGTTCTCTATTTCATTTTGATGCCCATCCAGAAAGACATAACATTCATGTATTTCTGTTTGAGACCCTTTGTGACCTATCCTATTTACAATCCCTTTAGAATGTACCAGAAGCAATTAAACATCATTCATTCAATGCTCTTCTAATTTTAGTCTGGCTTCTGTAAATTAATATTCATATTCCTTTCCCTTGGACAATTTCTAATTTCCAGGGAAATCAGAACTTGTTTAAATCTTACTCCATCTCCCAAGTTTTGTTGCACTTAAAGCAGCTTAAAATGAACAACTTGGGAATGGGTAAAGAACACAAAGATGGTTTGATATTCTGCACTAGGAAGATGAAAGATCAGAAAGTTTATTCCCTCCCAAAGCCACATCCCTAGGAGAGAATTCTGAAACATTCATCCTTGGAGCTCTGATGTTCTGTTGGTGAACAAAGGTGGTCTGTCAGGTACAGTGGCAATATCCAGGTTTAGGAAAACTCAGCAGATTGACATTTAAAGATGACAAATATCGGACAGGAACCTGTGTGAGTAGCTGTCTGCAAAATATACTAAAAGGAAAAAATGGTTTCTTGGCTTGGAAGGTGTGAAGGGCATGTTTGTATTTTCTGAAATGCAGGAGGATACTTAGGCATATGGCATAAATCTCAGCCAAATGTATTAATAATCTTTCAAACCAGCCTGAAGTTACTATTTTCTTACTTCTACTTAGTAATTACCTGACTCCTTATAACTGCAGGAGGTAGACTGAGTTCATGTCACTGTATGGAGGCCTTGATTACTCATGTCACTCAGTCACTAAAGCAGGTGGATGTTTATATAGTAGTAGTAGTGAAAATCACTCCCTCCTGTCCTACTCTTGCAAAGCCATGCACTGTAGTCCACCAGACTTCTCTGTCCATGGGATTCTTAATGCAAGAATACTGGAGTGAGTTGCCATTTCCTTCTCCAGGGGAATCTTCCCGACCCAGGAGTCGAACCCGTCTCCTGCATCGCAGGCAGATTCTTTACCGACTGAGCTATAAGGGAAGTCAAAGTTTATATAATCTGACATTTTCTCCCCTCTCACATTTTCTCCTTGTCCTCTTACACCTGGGATGATCCCATTGCTTCCTTACTAGTATTGTAACCAGTTCACTTCAGTTGCTCAGTCGTGTCCGACTCTTTGTGACCCCATGAATCGCAGCACGCCAGGCCTCCCTGTCCATCACCATCTCCAGGAGTTTACTCAGACTCACATCCATCGAGTCCTTGATGCCATCCAGCATCTCATCCTCTGTCGTCCCCTTCTCCTCCTGCCCCCAATCCCTCCCAGCATCAGAGTCTTTTCCAATGAGTCAACTTTTCGCATGAGGTGGCCAAAGTACTGGAATTTCAGCTTTAGCATCATTCCTTCCAAAGAAATCCCAGGGTTGATTTCCTTCAGAATGGACTGGTTGGATCTCCTTGCAGTCCAAGGGACTCTCAAGAGTCTTCTCCAACACCACAGTTCAAAAGCATCAATTCTTCGGCGCTCAGCCTTCTCACATCCATACGTGACCACAGGAGAAACGATAGCCTTGATTAGACAGACCTTAGTCAGCAAAGTAATGTCTCTTCTCTTGTGGTTCAGTGGTTAAAGCCTCTGCCTGCAATGCAGGAGACCTGGGTTCGACCCCTGGGTTGGGAAGATCCCCTGGAGAAGGGAATGGCAACCTCCTCCAGTATTCTTGCCTGGAGAATCCCATGGGCGGAGGAGCAGCCTGGTGGGCTACAGTCCACGGGGTAGCAAAGTGGAGGACACGACTGAGCGACTTCACTCACTGTCACTTCACCTTTGAATATACTATCTAGGTTGGTCCTAACTGGTTCTTCCTAATTAGTTTCTCCAGCCCCTATTTTATGTGATTTTATATGATCATCTGTCATATAAAAATTATAACTTGCTCCCTATTAGCTTTTGGTTCAAGTGGGAACTTTATTGCCTTTTGTTGTTGCTGCTTTTTTTGTTTGACAGTTCTATTCATCTGTAATTCTCTCCTTTCTACCTGGAATAATCTTTCCAGTTTCATCTCAGATTCCATCTCAATGAATAAGTTCCCCTAATTAAAAAAATCTAGTTTCCCTGCTAATTTGCCTTGATGATATTAATATTTCAGTATTATTATTATCAAGGGAATATTTATAATGCATCTTTTCTCAAACTAAACCCTGGTCATTAGTTTTGTCTTGTTTTCCCCAATTGTCTAGGTGTGTTTTTAATTGACCAATCTTTAAAATCCTGTCAGATGGTGGGATTATCTCTAAATATCAGATTCAGTGATTTCATTTACTGTTTTTCTGTATGAGGCTAAGGGTAATAAATCTCAGCCCTTTCTATCACTCTCCTCCCAGTGGATTAATTTAGCCATTGTACTAGCTCCTTTACTGCCATCCAAGGTGTTGGGGCTTCTGAAAAGAAAGGACATCCCCAAATGAAAACAAAAGAGTAAATAATCAAAAAACCCCTTAAATATAACACCTTTGCAGTAAGTCTTCAAATGTAGAATATAAAAATTTACCTGTGTGCACATGTGGTAGGCAGGAAATGGGGAAAGTATGAAATAGTATTTCTGAATCATCTTGATTTTTTAGCTATCATTTCCATAAAATAAAGATACTGATTATTCAGAGATTATATATTTGTGTTTAGTTTACATGTAGTTATAGGCAACCAGGTAAGCTTGAAATGGTTATACAAGTTAATGGTCCAATAGGTACCTATAAAATGTCATGTGATTTAGATTTGTGACATTTTCCCAATAAAATAAAAATTCATTTAAAAAGGTCTCATATTAAGCACTAGCTTTTCAATGTATTTAAAAATTAAAAAAAATTGTTTTTCAGCTAGCATCATCATTGTTTAATGAGCAGAAAGGCTAAAAACTCAATGTTTTATTTTTATAGCTGTTCATCAATTCTATTTCTGTGCAACTGGCTGTAATAATTGTAGTATAACTGAACACAGTTTTATGTGACCCTGCACATTTTCAAAATCTACCCATTTCCTTTAACACATACAAAAACATTTAGATAAACATGTCAGTTTTCTTATGATGGCTCATCTTAGGAATCAAGCCTCAGGGGTAACTACTGAAGATCACACTAATACTGTTGTTAACTATAGTAATGCTTAAAGGGGAAATCTTTTTGGTTCTACTTTTTATCTATAATTTTTTTTTTAGTTTCAGTCTCCTTATTTGTAAAGCACTAACAGAATAATAATAGATATTAGGAGATAACTATTGAGTTTACCTTATTTATAGAGCTTTCACAGACCAATAGACTTCTGCCCGGTCAATAATGCAACCGTCAATTTATTTCTATGTGATAAAACTATTTAGTATTAAACTAACATGAACAATCTTTTACTCCTACAATCAACATTGAATGGTAATTCCTGTTTGTCCAACAACTTATAAATTCTAATTTCACTAAATTTCTTGAGAATTTTAATACAAAGAACTGTTCTAGATGTTCTGGTGGATTTAATATAACTAGATACTTTTCGTGCCTTCGTGGGCTGCATCTCTTGACATCCATCATCTAGAGACAGAAACAGACATTTAAAACCGTGCTATAACCTGAGTACAGAACATGGGAAACAAAGTTCTAATATGGAATGCTTTTATTTGGCATTAAAAATGTCTTACTTCATTATTGGAATTATGAATATACTTTAATGGTCAAGGCTTTTCCATTTCTCAGCATCCAAGTCTCAATACCCGACAGAATTCCAAGAACAATTACTTCACTTATAAACGTCTATTTCTTACGTTGGCTAACTTGGCCTGGGCATATATTTACAGACCTGTTTCTGTTAAACTTACCACCTGGTTCTTGCCTTTCCCTTAGTGAGCCCCGAGGTAAAACAGCTCACACAAACAAAACCCATGTACCACGCCTAAATGTGCAGAACCTACATACAATAAGGCAAAATGGAGACGTTTAAGTCATGGAGATAGTTGCTACGTTGAAAACTTACAAAGAAGGTAGGTCTTCATAAGCAGCTGCATACACAAAGATTTCTTCAACCTCTGCCAAACGTGTTCCACTCACATATTACAGCACCCTTCGTAGATTTAGTGATTGGCTCTGAAAAGAGCCTTTGGGTTTAAGTTATTATCAGTCAACAATTAAGCCAATTTATGCCCTCTCCCCGCGGATGCGGCGGGCGAGCTGGATGTCCTTGGGCATGATGGTGACGCGCTTGGCGTGGATGGCACACAGGTTGGTGTCCTCGAAGAGCCCCACCAGGTAGGCCTCGCACGCCTCCTGCAGCGCCATCACCGCCGAGCTCTGGAAGCGCAGGTCGTCTTGAAGTCCTGGGCGATCTCGCGCACCAGCCGCTGGAATGGCAGCTTACGGATCAGCAGCTCCGTCGACTTCTGGTAGCGGCGGATCTCGCGCAGGGCCACGGTACCAGGCCGGTAGCGGTGCGGCTTCTTCACGCCGCCGGTGGCCGGCGCGCTCTTACGGGCCGCCTTGGTGGCCAGCTGCTTGCGCGGCGCCTTGCCGCCGGTGGACTTGCGAGCCGTTTGCTTTGTCCGCGCCATAGCACGCCTCCAAGAAAATGGGATTAGACTAGGATGGTTGCTCCCGTATTTATAAAGGACCAGAATCACTCTGATTGGATTGTGGGCAATTCCTGTTACTCACGGGCTGCTTAATCCCGGAAGTGCTTCGAGCTATTTAACATTGGTTCATCCATCCGGTGCAAATTTCGGATTGGTTCATTTCAACCAGCAGCCATCTTTTCCCTTAAAAAAAAAAAAAGAAAAAAATTTCCCGAGTTGCTTTATTGATACTACACTGTCACATATGGTCCACAAGCACATTAATCATTCAGTAATGTTGAACTTTTCTGTTTGGATATAAAAAGTAGAATGTGTCCATGAAAGCCCTTTAGAATTCATACACCTGCCATTTTATGCATAGTTAACTTTTTCATCAGGATTCTAATCCTGATAATTGTCCCGTGTTTAAGAATTCACCGTCTAAGCCTCTCGAGTCCTATTCCACATGTACAGTTACTGTCTCATTCCCGCTAATATGGTCTTTTAGTACATAATGTTAAGATGTGAAGAATTTTGTGTTAAGGGGACACGAAGCAAAATCGCAATATTCTGGAACCTCTAATGTTTATTTTCCTCTTTGACTCAAAACTGGTAATTTGCCTCTGTTCTATGGTTTTAACACACTTAAACTGTCAATCTGGGGTTAATGGCGACATCCGTCAACAAAAGGTTTGCAATGAGGAACCTAGAAAGATGGCGGCGATCGAGAGCCTTTAGCACACTGCAATGGGCTAGAATCTCGGGACTTTTTCGAGAGTCAAAGGTGTCCGAGACAAAGCCACAGTGCTTTTATGAAGACTTGACTCGGCTACATTATAGGATTTCTTTACCTAGTTTTCACGCCCAAACGCGAAGACTTTCCTGTAATTAAAATGTTTTACCGATTTTTAATTGAATTATGTATGTCATGTAACAGTGTTCTTAACCTATAGGAATACACGAACGCCTTTCTTTTTAACCCAATAAAGAAAGCAGGTTTTGAACCTTAATTTACATACTATTTATCTATTGGTCAGTTTATGTCCAATTAAAAATCAGATTTGTGAGTCTTTGATTGTATCCATGACTTAATACTTGTGATATCTCGTTCTCCTCGAGTTTGTTTCCCCGTTTTTCATGTTGTTTTCCACGGCAGAGATAGCTAAATACGCCCCAGCCTCAAATAATATTAATCACTCAGTCGTGTCCGACTCTTTGCGACCCTCATGGAATGTAGCTTACCGGGCTCCTCTGTCCATGGGATTCTCCAGGCAAGGAAACGAGTGGGTTGTCATTTCCTCCGCCAGAGGATCTTCCTGATCCAGGGATCGAACCCGTCTCTCCTGCATTGCAGGCCAATTCTTTATCGTCTTAGCTACCAGAGAAGACCTCAGCCTCAAAAAAGGGTACAAAAAAGAAGGTGGTGACCAAGGTCCAGAAGGAAGATGGCAGGAAATAGAAAACTGGGCTTAAGGAGAGCTGTTCTGTATAGGTCTGTCTATCACTTTCACTTTTCAGTTTCATGCATTGGAGAAGGAAACGGCAACCCACTCCAGTGTTCTTGCCTGGAGAATCCCAGGGACGAGGGAGCCTGGTGGGCTGCCCTCTATGGGGTCGCACAGAGTCGGACACGACTGAAGCGACTTAGCAGCAGCAGCAGCATAAAATGTTTAAGTAGGTTCACCTGGACACTGGCATCTTGTCCAAGGACTTGGGCATCAAGAACTCGTTTGTCAAGCAGAACATGGGGTTATGAGGGGCGCGAGATGTTGCGCTTGGTGCATAAGTGCTTTACCATCACAAGTGCTGGACCATCACATTCAGGGTGATCTAAAGGGCTATGTGCCTGCTCATGTACATGGAAATGACCAAGGACTCAGTGTTCCAGAGCACCAAGGTTATCACCAAATTACGCCAGCTCCAAGTAAAAAATTTCTCTACCTTTAGCATTCCTCAATGTCTCTTTATAGAGCTACTAATTTTTGTGTAATGAGAGCTATAATATTAAGATTTTCCAGCTTTTTACAATTTTTTTAGACAGTCATTCTTTAAAACGCAGGAAACCATAATACAATATGAGAGGTTAAATTTTTGTTCTTTAATGCAGCAAAGAATTTGAAATAATTGTGTATTGTAGTAAGTATTAGGAAAGTCTAGTATTCTGGTTTTTATGTTTTTGTTCCTTAAAATCTTTTAAATTGTTCTTATATCCATTCATTGTTTAGATTTAAAAATTTTCTGGTGAGTTCCTGTGGACTTAAAATTGTTTAATGATGACACTTGTGTTTGGGGTCCCCCAAGAGGGTCAAAATGACATTTAAACAGTGTATAGGCCTAGGGTATTTAGTGGAATCTCAAGAGTTTAATCTCAACCACTAGGGTAGACTATTTCAAAGGTGATTGTTCAAATATACATTAAAAATTAAAAAAAATTCACTTTACTTTCCTTGAGTCTTTTTTTTTGATATAATTAATCCTATATTGTGCTGAAGCAGAGTCTGAAACCCTCATTTTGAGACATTTTAAAATTTTTATATTCTCTACCTTCAGTCAGTGGTAGGTTCTGTATTCATTTACATAGGTGAGGGAAAAAAAATCAAAAGAAACAGAAATAAGATGTAGAAGTGCAAGGAGGACAGAGGATATGGAAGGAAATGCATAGTTTTCCTGAAAATTTGATAGTTTCTGTATTGCTGAAACTAAAATAACATCGATAAATTGTTTTCAATACTTTTCAACTTACAGAATTGCTATTTGGTACATCAGCCAGGCACTACGAATATACATGCCAGAGTGTATTGTGTGTTTATATGGAGTATGGAGATCATCTAATTGTGAAACAATGTTAAAATTTTTATTTGTTTTTAAATTTCATTTTCCCCTTAGATAAAGACTGTAGTTTCAGTTAAATATATCTGTTATTTTACATGACATGGTAGAATCTTTAGAATCTTAGATGAAGATTCCAAATGTGCTGGCTGTCTTTATTGATGGATAATAGATTGCCTTCAAGTTACTAGCTTCACACATGTATTATCACACAACTTCTGTGAGTCTGGGCATGTTTTATCTGGGTCCTCTATAAGGATGCTGTTGGGGTGTTATGCAGGGTTGTGGTCTCTTGATTGGGGGAAATATATGCTTTCAAACTCACTTAGTGGTTGGTTCTTTGTAGTTTTAGAACTGAGATTCTTATTTTCTTCTTGACTGTTGGCTTGAAGCCCTTATAGGCTGCTAGTCTTCCCTCAGTTCCTAAAGAGCCCTCTGAGTTTCTTGTCATTTGGACCTGACAACAGGGATGCTTGGTTTGTGAAAAACAGCAGGTAGGACTTCCCTGGTGGGCTGGTGGTGAAGAATCTACCTCCCAATTTAGGCAGTAGGTATTTGAGTCCTAGTCCAGGAAGATTCCACATGCCACAGGGCAACCAGTATGGAGCCCCTGAGCCAGAGCTACTGAAGACCGCGCTCCCTAGGGCCCGTGCTCTGCAACAAGAGACACCATCACAATGAGAAGCCCATGCAACTAGAGAAAGCCTGCATGCAGGAATGAAGACCCACCGCAGCCAAAAATAAATAAAATTTATATTAAAAAACCGAACCAGCATGCAGGAGATTGGAAGATGTTACAATCTTATTGATAACCTAGTCATAACAAATTTTTTTACTTCCTGTCACCTATGGTCACATGCTTTGATGGGTAAAAAGAGGTCACAGGTCACATCCACAGTCCAGGGCCTTGATCACACAAGGGTGAACATTAAGACCAGAAATCGTGTGGGCCACCTTAAGAGACCATCACAGGACCCAGTATGACCAAAAACCAGTTACCTAACACTTGTCTCTTCCTCCCTCTTCCCCTCACACCTGCCCCCACTGTACTGGGATTGGTTTAAATGGCCTGCAGGTAGGAATCTGCTCAAGGAAAGGGCATCTAATACCTTGAAGTCCTTTTAAACAGGCCTTTGCCAGTTACTTTGTCTTGAAGCCAAGACAGACGACTTTGTTCAGTTATTTGGGGACTTCTTTCCCCTTTTCTTTGCAAATGCTGACATACGAAAAACCCTGATGTAGCTGAGTCCCAGCATAGGGCTAGATGTCCAGGTGTTTACAGTTAGCTTTCTGACGTTATACATGAGAAAAGGATCCGGAGGGTTCATCAGGTGAATTAGTTGTTGCTTTATTATAGACTACCAGGGAGTAGATTTGACAAGGCAGGAAACAAATCCCAAATTCTTTGTAGATTAAAAAAAAAAATGTTGACCCGGTAGTTTATGGCCCTCGTGCCATGTAAGCCTCCTCACGGGTGCCTTCACTTCCTTTAGTTCAGTCTTTCATTGTACCTCGTCTTGGGTTTCTTTCCTAGAAGCTGTTTATCAGGTTTTCTTGAGATGTGAGACTATTATAGTAGTACTTGTATTTGCTCACCAATGCAACTTACGGATTATCAGTCTCATTTAAAAAACTTATGAAATTAACTTTGCAGACTAAGGGTTCCTAGTAACAGAGCTCCACAATTTAAAAGCCATTATGTGGCACTGTAACTGCAACATAGGGCAAACATTTAATGCACAGGTACACAAATGGTAAAAGCGCCTGCCTACAACAGAAGACCTGGGTTCAATCCCTGAGTTGGGAAGATCCCCTGGAGAAGGAAATGGCAACCCACTCCAGTATTCTTGCCAAGAAAATCCCATGGACAGAGGAACCTGGTAGGCTATAGTCCATGGGGTCTAAGAGTCGGACACGACTGAGCAACTTCACTTTCACACAAACATGAGTTATATTAAAGCAGTTACTTAAACCCGAGATCACAAGTTCAATAAGCCCTATTTCCTCGCAATAAAAAAAGAAACAACAGCTTCATGCCACAGCTCTCTCAAATGAAAAGATAGGTGGCCCTGAAAAGGGCCTGGTAAACTGATACAGAAACTTTGTTTGTGGGTTCCGGATTAGCCGCCAAATCCGTAAAGAGTGCGTCCCTGACGCTTCAGCGCGTAGACGACGTCCATGGCCGTGACCGTCTTTCGCTTGGCGTGTTCGGTGTAGGTGACCGCGTCCCGAATCACGTTTTCCAAGAACACTTTCAGCACCCCGCGAGTTTCCTCATAAATGAGGCCAGAGATGCGCTTGACCCCACCGCGACGAGCCAAGCGGCGGATCGCGGGTTTAGTAATACCTTGAATGTTATCCCGCAGAACTTTACGGTGACGCTTCGCGCCGCCTTTCCCAAGACCTTTTCCACCTTTACCGCGTCCAGACATTGTTAAGCCTAGGTCAGGAAGCCTATAAACAAATCTAGATGACAAGTGCCGAAATTCAAATTTATAGTCCGGCCGCGGACCTATTTGAAAACTACAAAAAAAGGCGGGTAGGGGAAGGGCTCATTCGTAACTTAATTTATCCCAGCTCACGAACGCCTCAGAATCTGTGGGGCGGAGTCGAGAAAATTTCTTTCCTCATTCCCTGAATTTCACCTGAAAGAGTCCTGTTTAAGGGCGTTTAAAAACATTCTTTTGTTTATTAAGGGACGGTTTTCAACTTCGAATATTGAAGCTTAGTCATTGACCGAGATTTTATATTGCCTCATTCTTTAAACGCATTTCTCAAATGCGAACGAGTCCCTCGGAAGCATTTTTGTACAATTTAAGTGAAAGTGAAATAATTATCGTGGTAAACTGATCTTCGGGAGCAAGGAAATTGCTGATATCCATTGGGAAACAAGGTTTTCTCGCTGATGTCTTACTCGGAGACATGACTCTATTGCCTGAGCCTTCATGACTTGCTACTTGTTCACATTCTAAGGTTTAGGATCAGGTTTGTGACATATTTTCTCATTTTCACTTTTTTTTTTTCATTTGCAGGATGAGAATTTTAATTCCGGTATCATAAAGTGTTTGGAAAATCAAAAATTTAACTTTTGGTTAAATGTTTCTTCTTGAGTACTACTGTAATTACCTGAGGAAATTTCATCTTCTTGCTCCAGAGATTGACTTTCTCCCCAGTATTATTATTTTTTAATTTATGTTTCACTTTTTCTTTATTTTAATTTTGTGCCCGCTGCCTAATGGAGTGTGGGATCCAGTTCTCCAACAAGGATTGAACCAACTTCTGCAGTGGAACTGAGTCCTAACCACTGGAAAGGCGGGGAAGTCCCGCTCCCCAATATTCTTAAATCTCTCAATCTGGTATTTTGCAATCTGGGCCTATGTTAGTTGCTTTCATACTTCCACATCCCTATGTGTGCAAAGTTTTTAAGAAGTCAGTGCTAAACTCTTGTTGTTTAGTCACTAAATCCAGCTCTTTGTGACTGACATGGATATATATATATATATAGTTCCCTCAGTTGAACCAGCATATCCATTAAGATCTCCATCACTTACTATGGGGTGTCCCTTCCCCATTTTACCTCGGAGTAGCCTTTCTGAGCCTGTGTAGATGGAAGGTCGTGACCTAGAGAATGAGGAATATGTGGTATCTTTAATCTAAGCAGGGCTCAACTCCTCTCTGTTTCTGCTACTACTCGACAGTTTTGGAATATATTCCACAGGGAACAAACTCCAACTGCTCAGCCTGGTGGCATCTATCTCCTGCCTCTATGTGAGAAAAATTGTCTGAGCCTTGGAAGCAAGGTTAAGATGGACTGGAATGGGTGAATTTAACTAAGATGACCATTATATCTACTACTGTGGGCAAGAATCCCTTAGAAGAAATGGAGTAGCCATCATAGTCGACAAAAGAGTCCGAAATGCAGTACTCGGATGCAATCTCAAACGAAATTACGATCCCTGTTCATTTCCAGGGCAAACCATTCAATATCACAGTAATCCAAGTCTTTTCCCCGACCAGTAACGCTGAAGAAGCTGAAGAGTTCTAGGAAGACCTACAAGACCTTCTAGAACTAACATCCCCAAAGATGTCCTTTTCATTATAGGGAACTGCAATGCAAAAGTAAGAAGTCAAGAAACACCTGGGTTAACAGGTAAATTTGGCATTGGAGTACAGAATGAAGCAGGGCAAAGGCTAATAGAGTTCTGCCAAGAGAACGCACTGGTCATAGCAAACAACCTCTTTCAACAACACAAGAGAAGTCTCTACACATGGACATCACCAGATGGCTGACACTGAGATCACATTGATTATATCCTTGGCAGCCAAAGATGGAGAAGCTGTATACAGTCAGCAAAAACAAGATGGGGAGCTGACTGTGACTCGGATCATGAACGCCTTATTGCCAAATTCAGACTGAAATTGAAGAAAGTGGAAGAAACCACTAGACCATTCAGGTATGACCTAAATCAAATTCCTTATGAGTATACAGTGGAAGTGAGAAATCGATTTAAGGGACTAGATTTGATAGAGTGCCTGATGAACTATGGATGGAGGTGACATTGTACAGGAGACAGGAATCAAGACTATACCCAAGTAAAAGAAATGCAAAAAAGCAAAATGGCTGTCTGACGAGGCCTTAAAAATAGCTATGAAAAGAAGGGAAGTGAAAAGCAAAGGAGCAAAGGAAAGAGTATTCATTTGAATGCAGAGTTCCAAAGAATAGCAAGAAGACATAAGAAAGCTTTCCTCAGCAATCAATGCAAAAAAATAGAGGACAACAACAGAATGATAAAGACTAGATATCTCTTCAAGAAAATTAGAGATACTAAGGGAACATTTCATGCAAAGATGGGAACAATAAAGGACAGAAATTGTAGGGACCTAACAGAAGCAGAAGGTATTAAGAAGAGGTGGTAAGAATACAGAGAAGAACTGTACAAAAAAGATCTTCACGGCCCAGATAATCACGATGGTGTGATCATTCACCTAGAGCCAGACATCATGGAATGAGAAGTCAAGTGGGCCTTAAGAAGCATCATTACGAACAAAGCTAGTGGAAGTGATGGAATTCCAGTTGAGCTATTTCAAATGCTGAAAGATGATGCATGAAAGTGCTGCACTCAATATGCCAGCAAATTTGGAAAATTCAGCAGTGATCACAGGACTGGAAAAGGTCAGTTTTCATTCCAATCCCAAAGAAAGGCAATGCCAAAGAATGCTCAAACTACTGCACAATATCTCACATTCTAGTAAAGTAATACTTAAAAATCTCCAAGCCAGGATTCAGCAATACGTGAACTGTGAACTTCCAGATGTTGAAGCTGGTTTTAGAAAAGGCAGAGGAACCAGAGATCAGATTGCCAACATCCACTGGATCATGGAAAAAGCAAGGGAGTTCCAGAAAAACATCTATTTCTGCTTTATTGACTATGCCAAAGCCTTTGACTGTGTGGATCACAATAAACTGTGGAAAATTCTTCAAGAGATGGAAATACCAGACCACCTGATCTGCCTCTTGAGAAATCTGTATGTAGGTCAGGTAGCAACAGGTAGAACTGGACATGGAACAATGGACTGGTTCCAGTTAGGAAAAGGAGTATGTCAAGGCTGTATATTGTCACCCTGCTTATTTAACTTCTATGCAGAGTACATCATGAGCAATGCAGGGCTGGAGGAAGCACAAGCTGGAATCAAGATTGCCAGGAGAAATATCAATCACCTCAGATATGCAGATGACACCACCCTTATGTCAGAAAGTGAAAAAGAACTAAAGAGCCCCTTGATGAAAGTGAAAGAGGAGAGTGAAAAAGTTGGCTGAGAGCTCAGCATTCAGAAAACTAATATCATGGCATCTGTTCACATCACTTCATGGGAAATAAATGGGGAAACAGTGGGTGACTTTATTTTTGGGGGCTCTTAAATCACTGCAGATGGTGACTGCAGCCATGAAATTAAAAGACGCTTACTCCTTGGAAGGAAAGTTACGACCAACCTAGACAGCATATTAAAAACCAGAGACATTACTTTGCCAACAAAGGTCTGTCTAGTCAAGGCTATGGTTCTTCCAGTAGTCATGTATGGATGTGACAGTTGGACTGTAAAGCAAGCTGAGCACTGAAGCATTGATCTTTTGAACTGTGGTGTTGGAGAAGACTCTTGAGAGTCCCTTGGACTGCAAGGAGATCCAACCAATCCATCCTAAAGGAGATCGGTCCTGGGTGTTCACTAGGACTGATGTTGAAGCTGAAGCTCCAATTCTTTGGCCCCCTGATGTGAAGAGCTGACTCATTTGGAAAGACCCCGATGCTGGCAAAGATTGACGGCAGAAGGAGAAGGGGATGATAGAGGATGAGGTGGTTGGATGGCATCACCAACTTGATGGACATGGGTTTGGGTAGACTCTGGGAGTTGGTGATGGACTGGGAGGCTTGGCATGCTGTGGTTCATGGGGTTGCAAAGAGTCAGACACAACTTAGCAACTGAACTGGACTGAACTGGAAGCAAGGAAAAAAGAAGAGTCCATGATGTCCAATATACAAGGCCACTGAAGGATTCTGTGAAAATGTACTTTGATCATCTATTTACTATTGATTGTAAGTACCAAATTAAGTGAATTTACTTAAGTTGCAAAGCCCTTATTTGGTAGAAAAGCAAATCACTTTGGTCAGGTGAAACAGATATAACTCCAAAGATTTCAAACCTCTTGGATTAATAAAATAATTTTAATAATCTTATCCTAACATTGCTTACATTGTCTATAAATATTCTAATTTCTTAAATGTTCTTTGAACTTAATACAGCATTTTGCCTGTTGGTTCATTTATTGAAATGTGAATCTCTTTGACACAAATTCATTTTTATTTGTTGCTCATGATTTTTTTGTTTTTAGAAAATGAAATGAAATATTATGTGCTTGTGACTGGAGAGTGTGACATTAGAAATAAATTCACCTTCATCTTTAGGCCTGGAATATTGCAAACTTGTCTCTCAATGCTGTGGCAAATCATCATTGATAAGCAGCACACAGTAAGTTGGAAATTGCAGACAGGAAAGCAGATTCTGCATCAAGCATGGGTTCATTTTGGACCAAGGAAATACTCTGGCCACTACAGAAAAACCTCTGAAATCTGTTAAGATATATCTAAATGTAAATTAAGGTAGAAGAATGGACTGAATTTCCTTTCGCTGTCATATGGAAATATAGTCTAAAAAGTCTGCAGATATGTTTTTTAGTTTTCTTAAGGAAAGTATTTCTGTTTAACTATGTATTACACTGAACCTACAATACATTGGCCACTTGATGAGAAGAGGTGAATCATTGGAAAAAACGCTGATGCTGGGAAAGTCTGAAGGCAAAAGGAAAAGGAGGTGGGAGATTTTTGTCCATTACAGAGAAATATTATCTCTATCTAGTAGAAAAGATAAAGGTTATAATATAATTCAATAAACGTTTTTGATCTAAATTGATTTTTTTACTTTAATTCAACCTTCTTCCCTTCCTCCCTGATTGTGATGGTGGTGGTGGTGGTAGTGGCAACGGAGGTTGTAAGTATTTCCTCTATACATCCTGATTTTGGATTAGCAAAGGAAAAATAAATAGGACTATTAAATGTATATTTCATACACGCAGAGGAAGAGACCAAGTTCACTTGAGTTCAGTCGTTCAGTCATGTCCAACTCTGCAACCCCATGGACTGTAGCATGGCAGTCCTCTCTGGCAATCAACAACGCCCAGAGTTTACCAAGACCCATGTCCATTGAGTTGGTGATGCCATCCAACCAGCTCCTCCTCTGTCGTACCCTTCTCCTCCCACCTTCAAGCATTCCCAGCATCAGGGTCTTTTCAAATGAGTCAATTCTATGCATTAGGTGGCCAAAGTATTGGAGTTTCAGATTTAGCATCATTCCTTCCAGTGAATATTCAGGTCTGATTTCCTTTAGGATGGACTGGTTGGACTTCATTGCAGTCCAAGGGATTCTCAAGAGTCTTCTCCAGCACCACAGTTCAAAAGCATTCTTTAGCACTCAGCTTTCTTTATACTCCAACTGCTACATCCTTACATAACTACTGGAAAAACCCTAGCCTTGACTAGACTAACCTTTATTGGCAACGTAATATCTCTGCTTTTTAATATGCTATCATCTAGGTTGGTCATCGTTTTTCTTCCAAGAGTCACCACGTACAGTGATTTTGGAGCCCCCCAGAATTAAGTCTGTCACTGTTTCCATTGTTTCCCAATCTATTTGCCATGAAGTGATGGGACCAGATGCCATGATCTTGGTTTTCTGAATGTTGAGTTCTAAGCCAACTTTTTCACGCTTCTCTTTCACTTTCATCAAGAGTCTCTTTAGTTCTTTTCACTTTCTTCCATTCGGTTGTAGTCATCTGAATGTCTGAGGTTATTGATATTTCTCCCGGCAATCTTTATTCCAGCTTGTGCTTCGCAGTCCAGCATTTCTCATGATATACTCTGCATAAAAGTTAAATAAGCAGCATGACATACAGCCTTGACATACTCCTTTCCCTATCTGGAACCAGTCCATTGTTCCATGTCCAGTTCTACCTGTTGCTTCCTGAAATGTATACAGATTTCTCAAGCGGCAGGTCAGGTTGTTTGGTATTCCCAACTCTCAAAAGTTTTCCTCAGTTTGTTGTGGTCCATACAGTCAAAGGCTTTGGCATAATCAATAAAGCAGAAGTTGATGTTTTTCTGGAACTCTTTTTCATGATCCAATGGATGTTGGCAATTTGATCTCTGGTTCCTCTGCCTTTTCTAAATCCAGCTTGAACATCTGGAAGTTCATAGTTTCTGTACTGTTGAAGCTTGGCGGAGAATTTTGACCATTCCTTTGCTAGCATGTGAGATGAGTGCAATTGTGCAGTAGTGTGAACTTTGGCATTGCTTTTCTTTGGAATTGGAATGAAAAGTGACCTTTTCTAGTTCTGTGGCCACTGCTGAGTTTTCCAAATTTGCTGTCATACTGAGTGCAGCACTTTCACAGAATCATTTTTTTGGATTTGAAATAGCTCAACCGGAATTCTATCACCTTCAGTAGTTTTGTTCACAGTGATGCTTCCTAAGGCCCACTTGACTTCTCATTCCAGGATGTCTGGCTATAGGTGAGTGATCACTCCATTGTGTTTATCCAGGTCATGAAGATCTTTCTTTGTATAGTTCTGTGTATTCTTGCTCCTCTTCTTAATATCTTCTGCTATTGTTAGGTCCACACCATTTCTGTGCCCATCTTTGCATGAAATGTTCCCTTGGTATCTGTAATTTTCTTGAAGAGATCGCTGGTCTTTCACATTCTGTTTTCTTCTATTTCTTTTCATTGATTGCTGAGGAAGGCTTTCATATCTCTCCTTGCTATTCTTTGGAACTCTGCATTCAAATGGGTATATCTTTCCTTTTCTCCTTTGCCTTTTCTCTTCTATTCACAGCTATTTGTGAGGCCTCCTCAGACAATCATTTTGCCTTTTTGCACTTCTTTTCCTTGGTGAAAAGACCCAGGAAAAACTAATTTAAAGAGGTGGGTTAGAACTTCTTATTACAGTGTCTTCATCAAAGAATTGATTTGTAGAGAACTGACGGTGCAAAGAAAAGCAGTTTTAGGCTTCTAAGGGCAGCAAACTTTGAGAAGGTAAATATATGGGAGCAAACTAACCCAGGTTTGTTAGCAAATTTCTGTGGCGCCTCTCTACTCTGACATGTCTACAGCCATCTCCAGGATAGAATTTTTATCTTGCCCTAAGGCAGAAAACGGAGAAGACAATGGCACCCCACTCTAGTACTCTTGCCTGGAAAATCACATGGACATAGGAGCCTGGTAGGCTGCAGTCCATGAGGTCGCTAAGAGTCGGACAGGGCTGAGCAACTTCAGTTTCATTTTTCACTTTCACGCATTGGAGAAGAAAATGGCAACCCACTTCAGTGTTCTTGCCTGGAGAATCCCAGCGACGGGGGAGCCTGGTGGACTGCTGCCGTCTATGGGGTTGCACAGAGTCGGAAACGACTGAAGCGACTTAGCAGCAAGGCAGAAAGAGTAGAGAGGGCTTTTTCTTGCCATTATTGCTTATTAACTGCCTGCTGCTGCTGCTGCTGTTGCTAAGTCGCTTCAGTCGCGTCCGACTCTGTGCGACCCTATAGAGGATAGGCCATCAGGCTCCCCCGCTCTGAGATCCTCTAGTCAAGAACACTAGAGTGGGTTGCCATTCCTTCTCCAATGCGTGAAAGTGAAAAGTGAAACTGAAGTTGCTCAGTCCTGTCCGACTCTTAGCGACCCCTTGGACTGCAGCCCCCCAGGCTCCTCCGTCCATGGGGTTTTCCAGGCAAGAGAACTGGAGTGGGGTGCCATTGCCTTCTTCGGTTAACTGTCTAGGGAGGTAAAATAAGGGAAAGCATTACAACGGTTCTTATCGACAAAGTAGGTGGCTCTGAAAAGAGCCTTTTTCAGTACAGAGAAAGCAGCAGCTTTGGATTATGCCCTCTCTCCGCGGATCCGGCGTGCAAGCTGGATGTCCTTGGGCATGATGGTGACGCGCTTGGCGTGGATGGCACACAGGTTGGTGTCCTCGAAGAGCCCCACCAGGTAGGCCTCGCACGCCTCCTGCAGCGCCATCACCGCCGAGCTCTGGAAGCGCAGGTCGGTCTTGAAGTCCTGGGCGATCTCGCGCACCAGCCGCTGGAATGGCAGCTTACGGATCAGCAGCTCCGTGGACTTCTGGTAGCGGCGGATCTCGCGCAGGGCCACGGTGCCGGGCCGGTAGCGGTGCGGTTTCTTCACGCCGCCCGTAGCCGGCGCGCTCTTGCGGGCCGCCTTGGTGGCCAGCTGCTTGCGCGGCGCCTTGCCGCCAGTGGACTTGCGAGCGGTCTGCTTAGTGCGAGCCATGACAGATTTCCAAAAGCAGCTAACTGAAGGGAACACGAGGCCCTGCCCCTTTCTTCCAGTATATATAAGGAGAGTCTCGTTCTGATTGGATAAGTCAATTGTTCCTTATGGCTCGCAGTGAAGGTATTGGTACACATGTTCACTCCCCGATGACGTGAGCCTTCTTGTGAATCGCTATTTTCAACCCTTTCTCGCCTCCGTCTCATTATGCCATTTCTTTACAATGTTCTGTGGCATTTAACACAAATTATCACATTGCTTAATGTTGTTCGTAGAATAAAAATTTTTAAATTTGGCAATTGAGACTGGCTTTCTTTTGATCACTTTCTGAAAAGGCGTATGTTGCACGTAGTCTGCTTCGTGCGAGCCATGAGGCTAACAGAAGACTGGCAGGAGAGTGTTATGCTGCTGGTGCTGCTTCTGACCTTATTTATAGGAGCAGATCAGTTTGATTCCTAGGTCCCGCGCTGTGATCTAATTGGTTCTCACTTTGCCTTTCGGAGAAGTAAGAAAGATCGGATTTCCTTTAAAAATTAAAAGTATAATCGAACTTTTATCCTGAGTCTATAGTCCAGTATAACATGAGTCCATAACAGTAATATAACAGTGAAGTTTCATTCAGTACTGACTTTAATGTAGTTCATTCATTGCATTTTATGAACAGAGAAATAACCAACGGAAATTTTAAAAATCCCGCCCTGACAGGTCATTGGCCAGCTACTCCTCCTTTGTTCTCTTGTTTATTTATATACTTTTCGACAGAAAATTCACTTGACTATGCATATGTATGTATGGACACATATATCGTGTACAACACACGCGAAACCTCTCAATGAGGCATTGCGGTCTTGTTATTTACCTATATATGTCATTCATAGCCTACAAGCCCAAATTTATGTTCTGATACGGAATTCTCTAAACATGGACTCTTTTGAATTTACAAATTACATATTGTTTGTTATAGGCGACATAACAAATTTTTCTAAGACTTTATGGCGTGTTAAGATACCAATGGCTAACAATTTAGCACCTTTTAGCAAATATGGGAGATGCTCTTCCCTTTCTAAACATAACACTTAACAGTATAATATTAGCAATTAAAGTTTAGCTAAGACAACGCGTTCATTTAGTTACTAAGTATTCCAGCACTTTCGAGAAAAAGTGAGTGGCTCTGAAAAGAGCCTTTGATTTTCAGAACTGGGAATGTAATATTGCTAAACGTTTCACTTGCCCTTGGCCTTGTGGTGGCTCTCAGTCTTCTTGGGCAGCAGCACCGCCTGGATGTTGGGCAGGAACCACCCTGAGCGATGGTCACACGACCCAGCAGCTTGTTGAGCTCCTCATCGTTGCGAATGGCCAGCTGTAGGTGACGAGGAATAATACGGGTCTTCTTGTTGTCCCGGGCCGCGTTGCCTGCCAGCTCCAGAATCTCGGCGGTCAGGTACTCCAGCACCGCCGCCAGGTACACCGGGGCCCCCGCACCAACTCGCTCTGAGTAATTACCCTTGCGGAGAAGACGGTGCACTCGGCCCACGGGGAACTGAAGTCCGGCCCGCGAAGACCGGGTCTTCGCCTTGGCACGGGCTTTCCCTCCTTGCTTCCCGCGCCCAGACATGATAAGCGTTGGGCAAAACAGGAACAGCCACAAGAAAAGCAGAAAACAAATGACCTATAAGCAGCAGCAAGATGGCAGTTATAGTGCTGGGTGGAATTGCCGCATGCGAGATAGGATTGGTTAAAATCTTCTGTTTGGTGTCTAACCAATAAGAAGAGAAATATGGTGGAGGTAAATTTACATAATCTCGTCACGAATGCATTGTCAAATCAGATATAAATATTCGTAAACCCCTTATTTGCATAGGCCGACTATAAAAGACGAGATTCTACTTGCCAGCAAGCATTTCAAGATCTTTCTGTGTTGTTCGGTACCCTGTTTATAGGCATGCCTGAACCGGCTAAGTCTGCTCCTGCTCCTAAAAAGGGGTCTAAAAAGGCTGTTACTAAGGCGCAGAAGAAGGATGGCAAGAAGCGCAAGCGCAGCCGCAAAGAAAGTTACTCCGTGTACGTGTACAAGGTGTTGAAGCAAGTCCATCCGGACACCGGCATCTCGTCCAAGGCCATGGGCATCATGAACTCCTTCGTCAACGACATTTTTGAGCGCATCGCTGGTGAGGCATCGCGTCTGGCACATTACAACAAGCGCTCGACCATCACATCCAGGGAGATCCAGACCGCTGTGCGCTTGTTGTTGCCTGGGGAGCTGGCCAAGCACGCTGTGTCCGAGGGCACCAAGGCTGTCACCAAGTATACCAGCTCCAAGTAAATATAATATGCCTAGCCGCTCTTAAACCAAAGGCTCTTTTCAGAGCCACTTATATTTTCATTTAAGGAGTTGTGTACTCTTTCTACTCTTAACTTGTCTGGGCATTAAAGTGCAGTTATATTTGGTGCCTGAGATAAAGTGAGAAGCTTTCATTTTGAGAAGAAGGTTCTTAATCTAACATTTCTCCAAACTTTCGTTCTGAATTAAAACGTCCAGTTTTTGTTTCTTTTTTTTTTTCTCATTTTTACACGGATAGCAAGGGCGGCTGATAATTGTAGTTCCTAGCTACCCCCAACCTCTTTTTTTCAGGCCAGATTCTATGTTACCACATCAGCCTGACTGTCCAGAGTTAAAGATGTTCTCCCCCGACATGGCCCCCTCCCCCCGCCACCCCCCTTGGCGCCTCTGTATGGAAGGACCCTTTGATTACCTTTGTAGAAACAACCAATAGTTTTCTAGTTTCCTGACAGGACATTGAAGTGGTGCCAATCTTCCCTTGATTTTTCCTTATTTCACTTAGTTTAAAAGTATTAGGCACTTTGATAATCATTGCATTCTCCTTAATCTGGATGTAGGGAGATTTCATAAAAAATGAACAAATTCACCTAGAGATGTAGCCTAATGCTGGGAGAGGAGGTTATTCTTGTAAAAAGACTTCTTGATGTGTTAAGAGATCTGTAGATGTGAAATGTTTTTCAATTCTATCTGGACATCTTTGAAAGAACATTGCCTCAGAAGAACATTGGAATTTGAATTTTGTGAGGTAAATAATCTTTGGTTCTCACAGCCTCAGTTTCTTACTGTAGAAATGAGAATATTGTGGGAGTTCCCTGGGTCGTCCAAAGGTTAGGACTCAGCTTTTTCACTGCCTTGGCCTGTTCAATCCCTGGGAGGGAAACTAAGATCCTGCCAGCCCTGTGGAGCAGCGCCCTGCAACCCCCTGCCCTCTCCTCCCCAAAATATAATTGTAACCAACTCCATTGACAACACTTTTGTGTGAAAAAAATGCAATAATTATAATAAACACAAACATGTTAGATAGATACACAACTCATGAAGTTATTTATGGACATTATGAGGTCAATTTTTTCCATCATTCCTACACTTTACATATAAGAAAGACAAGTTTTTGAAGTACTATTATACTTAGAAGTAATAATAATACTGTAATGAGTGAGGAAAGTTCTGCTCCATGAAATTAGACATTCTTTTGTTCAGTAGGACCTTATGGAGCTTTCTGTGGAAAATTCTTCAAGAGATGGGAATACCAGACCACCTTACCTGCCTCCTGAGAAATCTGTTTGCAGGTGAAGAATTAACAGTTTGGACATGGAACAACAGACTGATTCCAAATTGGAAAAGGAGTACAAGGCATCTGGTCCCATCACGTCATGGCAAATAGATGGTGAAACCATGGAAAGAGTGACGCAAGGCTTTCTTTTATTTTCTTGGGCTCCAAAATCACTGCAGATGGTGACTGCAGCCATGAAATTAAAAGACGCTTGCTCCTTGTAAGAAAAGTTGTGACCAACCTAGACAGCATGTTAAAAAGTAGAGACATTACTTTGCCAACAAAGGTCCGTCTAGTCAAAGCTATGGTTTTACCAGTAGTCATGTATGGATGTAAGATTGGAATATAAAGCAAGCTGAGCACTGAAGAATTGATGCTTTTGAACTGTAGTGTTGGAGGATACCCTTGGGATTCTCTTGGACTGCAAGATCAAACCAGTCAATCCTAAGGAAAATCAGTCCTGAATATTCATTCATTGGAAGCATTGATGCTGAAGCTGAAGGTCCAATACTTTGGCCACCTGATGTGAAGTACTGACTCCTTGGAAAAGACCCTGATGCTGGATAAGATTGAAGGAAGGAGTATAAGGGGACGACAGAGAATGAGATGGTTTGCTGACATCACGGACTCGATGGGCTTTAAGCAAGCCCAGGGATTTGGTGATGGACAGGAAGCCTGGTGTGCTGCAGTCCATGGTGTCACAAAGAGTCGAACACAACTGAGCAACTGAGCTGAACTGATGGGGCCTTCCCCCATAACGTTTGTTTTAGATCCTCTCTGAGTTATCTTCCCTAATAGCTCAGTTGGGAAAGAATCTGCCTGGAATGCAGGAGACCCTAGTTTGATTCCTGGGTCGGCAAGATCTGCTGGAGTGGGATAGGCTACTCACTCCAGTATTCTGGCCTGGAGAGTTCCATGGACTGTATGGTCCATTGACATGTATATTCCATAGGGTCACAAAGACTTGGACAGGACTGAGCGAGTTTCCCTGAGGTATCAACATTTGATGCAAGCTTTCTGACTTCTTTTGCAGAAGTGAAAACCTTTCCACTGAATGGAAGATGTTAACTACTTCATGACCATGACCACCTAGCTATATGCCTCCTGGAGCCTAAAGTGAAATGAAGAGGCTCAGTCATGTCTGACTCTTTGCGACCCCATGGACTGTAGCCTAACAGGCTCCTCCATCCATGGGATTCTTCAGGCAAGAATACTGGAGTGGGTTGCCATTTCTTTCTCCAGGGAATCTTCTTGAACCAGGGATCAAACCTGGATCTCCTGCATTGTAGGCAGACGCTTTACCCTCTGAGCCACCAGAGAAGCCTGGAACCGAAGATCTGATCAATGTAACACTTGCAACCCACCCTGTTACTCTTTATAAGTCAGTGCGAGAATTTTGTATAATCTAATCAAGTACTCTGGGAAACCACTTCCCTCAGCCACCTTTTAAAAACCCAGGAGCTTGAGGCTTTTTAGGGCCTGAACCACCTCTCATTGCAAGGCTTTAGAATAAGCCTTTCTCTATTCCCAATGCCAACGTTTCAGTTTGACCTCACTGTGCGTTGGGCACAGGAGACTGAATTAACATTTCTGCTGCTAAAACCTAGACATCCTAGCTACAAAAGGAAATGTAAACTGTTTCTGTTAAAGCAATGTCAAAATTATGTGAGTCTGCAGCATTTAGGAAGCATTTACTAGTATCTATAGTAATTTTCATATTTAGTCTTCTAAATTTCGGATATGTAGTTATAATCTTAAAGAACATCATTGAATAAATAACTTAATAATTCTTAAACATGTCTATGTGCATTAATTTTTGCTTGGTGGTCTGACAAATTATCACAATTATAGTGGCTTAAAACAATACATTTATAATTTTATGGTTCTTTAGATCAACATTCAGAAATGAATCTCATTGAGGTAAAATCAAGCTGTCAGAGGGCTTTGGCCTTTAAGAGTAAATCTGTTTCCATGCCTTTTGTGACACCTGGAGTGTTCTTTGTTCCTTTGCTCATGACACCTTTACTAGATTTCAAAGTAAGCAATATCTGGCCAAATCATTTTCATGCTGCCTTCTCTCTGGGTGTGCATTCTGATTCCCTCTTCCATTGATAAGGGCCCTTGTATTAGGTTCACTTGAGTTCTCTAGGATAACCTTCTATTTATTTATTTGGCTTCACCACCCAGCATGTGGGATCTTAGTTTCCCAACCAACTAGGCATCAAACCCTTGCCCCCTGCAGTGGAAGCATGCAGCCCTAACTACTGGACCGTCAGGGTACTCCCTAGGATAGCCCTATCAAAGTCAAATGATTAGTAACCTAAATGGCATGTGCAACCTTAATTCCCATTTGTTATGTGTCCGAACATATTCATAGACTACGCGATTAAAAGGTAGACAAAATTGCAGAGGCATCATTGTATCTAGCACAGTAAGTGACAGTATTTTTAAAATTTGATAGAATGCTATATATTTTGCTTTTGGTGGGAGGAGGAACATATGGACACACTATTGTATGTAATTTCTGGGAGTTCGTATACTCCACTAAAGCTCATGTAGTAGGCCTGGTTTAGATATTTACCCCTGGGACTACAGAATTCAAAAATTGGCTATTTACAATAATATGAAGTCTTAAGTACAGCTATATCGTTTAGTTTTCATTCTTTCAGTACATATTATATATTTATATTTATTATTTAAATATGCATTATATATAATAAATATATATATAGTTGCTTTTCTTCTTTATGTCTATTGTGTTATTTGAATATTTGCATACATTTTTGTGTATGTTGTGTTGTAAACTTATTGGGTGGGAAGCCTGCGATTCATAAGAAAGTAATTGACACAATGTTATTAAGCTATTATGGCTTTTTTCCTACCAGGGTTGAAATCCTAAAGTTTTTAAAATACACTCCTAGCATTTGTTCAATATGGGATGTCATTTATAGCGGTTTATAACCTTAAGCAGGTTTGTAAATGGGGCTTCTCTGCTGGCTCAGCAGTAAAAAAATCTGCCTGCAAGGCAGGAGACGTGGGGGAGGACGGTTGGGTCTCTGGTCTTGGAAGAACCCCTGAAGGAGAGCATGGCAACCCACTCCAGTACTCTTGGCTGGAGAATCCCATGCACAGAAGAGCCTGGTGGGCTAAGGTCCAGAAGTCGCAAAGAATTAGACACGACTGAAGTGACTAAGCACACACACTCCCAGGTTTGTAATTATGAAAAAGGGTAAGTTATAACGACTGTTATATACGTGTTCACATGACAGGAGAGTGTTGTTAATTGGAATGACGTATGAATTGTTTTTCCATTAATTTTTTTGCTGACCGAGATGAAAACAATCATATGAAATCCACCTTGGGAGAAAGTAACATAGTTTAAGGGAGAGGATGCACCAAAATACTTCTGGGCATTTCTTTCCTGAACTGCCAGTGTTACGAATCCCAATATGGTAGTTTGGCAATGGTCTAACTTTTCATTAGAGAAACCTTGGACAAATTCTCTTTACAACTAAATTCTGGAAAAGGTGATACTTACTTTTCAACCAGTATGTTCATTAATTGCCTTGGTGCCATTAATATTTTGAAAAGTTACATAGCTTTAAGCAAATAAATTGAATACATGTACATTTTCTTACCACAACACTAATACAATAAGCATTGCATCACATCTATATGGGACAGGCCACATGGTCAGCCTGCTCCTGGTGTCACAGCCAGGACCACTCCCTGAACACAGGGCACCTCCGGCGCAAGAAGCTGGTGGGTAGGTTCTGCATCCAAGCCTTCAGATCCTGGGCAGGCCTGGCCTTCCCCCGCCATGCTCTGCTTCCTTGACTGGAAAGGGCCCAGAACTGCCTCCGAGGTGCTGTGCTGGCTGGAAATTTGGGGTTTGAGGTGGGGCTGCTGGGTGAGGTGAGGGTAGGAGCTTTAGCTCTCTACTGCTCAGCAAGACCTTTCAGCGCCTGGACACTATGGAACTGGGAAGACTGCCGGTTCTTGGGCTGTGAGCAGGTGCTGCTCCCCACCAAATCGCATGTCCTCACCTGTAAAATTGATGCGTACACTAGCCCCTGGGAGATTGCAGCAGACAGCGGTGCCTCTCTGCTTACCTTGGTCAGCCTGTCACAGGATCTGCCCACAGTGAGGATGTCTCCCCCATTGCACGCAACTTGGTCTGGTGTTTGGAACCGCTCGGCCCTGCGTCCAGTACGCTCCGATCACCTTGTCCACTACGGACCTGGCAAGCCCACCTTGCACTGATATAAAGGCAGCATTGTAAACCTAAAGCTGCTCTTTTCGTGAATTCAGTTTGTAAGTCACACTATCATACCATCACACAAGTTCAGATGTGCAGATGATACTTGTATGTCCACACTTGGCTAGCCTTGAGCTAGTGAGCAGTGAAAGAAAAAAAAAAAAAAAAAGCCAAGAAAAAGCAATTTTGGCAACCGGTAGTTGTTACAACGCTTCTACTGAAAAAGTGGGTGGCTCTTAAAAGAGCCTTTGGAATCAAATATGAAAAACGCCCCTTTGTTGGGATCACTTGGAGCTGGTGTACTTGGTGACAGCCTTGGTGCCCTCAGAAACCGCATGCTTGGCCAGCTCCCCGGGCAGCAGCAGGCGAACGGCGGTCTGAATCTCTCTGGATGTAATAGTTGAGCGCTTGTTGTAATGTGCCAGGCGAGACGCTTCGCCTGCGATGCGCTCAAAGATGTATTGACGAAGGAATTCATGATGCCCATAGCCTTGGACGAGATACCGGTGTCCGGATGGACTTGCTTCAGCACCTTGTACACGTACACGGAGTAGCTCTCCTTGCGGCTGCGCTTGCGCTTCTTGCCGTCCTTCTTCTGGGCCTTAGTAACAGCCTTTTTAGAACCCTTTTTAGGGGCAGGAGCGGACTTGGCTGGTTCAGGCATAGCTAACAAACTGCTCAAATTCAAAGCAAAATAAAAACTGTGTTGCTGTTATATTGGTCCCGATATTTGTAGAAGTTGTATGCAAATATGGAATGTAAAATATTGCACTCTGATTGGATAAGTTTTGCTGATTAGTACGGGTGGTATGCAAATTAGGTAGCATTAGATTTCGTTTTTAATTGGCTGCTACCCTTTAGTCACTTTAGCCAATCAAACGGCTTAACTGACAATTCGGCTTACAAGTATAATTGCCTCTGATTTGCTAAAATAATTCGTGTTCCTTCTTTTTTTTGCTCGTTGTGTTGGTTAGACTGTTAAAATGTCTGGGCGCGGAAAACAAGGTGGTAAGGCTCGAGCTAAGGCCAAGACCCGCTCTTCGCGCGCTGGACTTCAGTTTCCCGTGGGCCGAGTGCACCGTCTGCTTCGCAAAGGGAACTATGCCGAGCGAGTCGGGGCGGGAGCACCGGTGTATTTGGCGGCGGTTCTGGAGTACCTGACGGCCGAGATCCTGGAGTTGGCGGGCAACGCGGCCCGGGACAACAAGAAGACCCGCATCATCCCGCGTCACCTGCAGCTGGCCATCCGCAACGATGAGGAGCTCAACAAGCTGCTGGGCAAAGTCACCATCGCTCAGGGCGGCGTCCTGCCCAACATCCAGGCCGTGCTGCTCCCTAAGAAGACCGAGAGTCACCATAAGGCCAAGGGCAAGTAAAATGGAATATTCCCAAGTTCTTGTTCCTTGAGCATTCAATCTTAGCCAAAGGCTCTTTTCAGAGCCACCCACGTATTCATTAAAAGGGCTTACTTTTTTTTTTTTTAAAGCCGAATGCTTTTCAGGTCGATTTTTCCATTTTGGAAGTGCTGAGATATTGATGTCAGTATTTACACTTTGAAACGCGAAACTCATCACCCAGTTTAGTTAGAAAAAAAAATTTCTAAGTATGTGATCTACAGAAGCCTTGTATAACAAGCAACTTGATCAACAGGTCCTCAGGGTTGTAAATCTTGAGAAAAGGGTTCCAATAAGATAACGAAAAGTAGATATAGAAGGTTGACATGGAGATACAGTTAGTGACCTACAGGTTGTTAAAGCCACTCCTTTAGTACTACCCCCTGTTGAAAGGAATTGTTTTGCATTATAACGGGATAAATTGTTCTGCAATTCATACTTTCGCTTTTAATAGCCAGTCTCTACCAAGCTGGGCCCTAGTTAATTGTGAATAAGCATACAGTATTGCATAGCCTGGATTTAAAATTCATTTAGGTAGGGCTTAATACAGGGTAACCTTGAGTTCAAGGAGCAAACAGTTACACATGAGTTAACAATAAGAAGTGTGAAATTATTCCATGTTTAATGGTTTTTTTGTGTGCATTCTCAATTCTGTACAAAGAAATATTAAGAATCTCTAATAAGAATTGAACCCTGAACAGGCCCCAAGCTGTCTGTGGTTTGGGGTTGCTATATGTTTCAGAAAGCAGCTTGTCTCCCGTGAAGACAAAGTCCTCTCTTTGATAGAATATCTAACTAATATACTTGGGTTTCGCATCTTCTAGGTAGAGGAGTTCAGAGATTGAGACCTGGGCTTGCATTTGAGGTACAGGTAACCAGTCCATCCAGGCTGGGATGTAGTTACCCACAGAACGTTTCCCTGTTAACCCAGTCTGGATTCATGGCAGTTATAGTAGTTGACGCCTTCAGTTCAGTTCAGTTTAGTCGCTCAGTCGTGTCCGACTCTGCGACCCCATGAACTGCAGCACACCAGGCCTCCCTTTCCATCACCAACTCCGGAGTTCACTCAAACTCATGTCCATCGAGTCAGTGCTGCCATCCAGCCATTTCATCCTCTGTCGTCCCCTTCCTGTCCTGCCCCCAATCCCTCCCAGCATCAGAGTCTTTTCCAATGAGTCAACTCTTCGCATAAGGTGGCCAAAGTACTGGACTTTCAGCTTTAGCATCAGTCCTTCCAATGAACACCCAGGACTGATTTCCTTTAGAATTGGACTGATTGGATTTCCTTGCAGTCCAAGGGACTCTCAAGTCTTCTTCAGCACCACAGTTCAAAAGCATCAATTCTTTGGCGCTCAGATAACCTGCAATGTTAGTTCCATGAATCAAGGCAAATTGGAAGTGGTCAAACAGGAGTTGGCAAGAGTGAATGTCGACGTTCTAGGAATCAGCTGCCGGGGTCCAGCCCCGGTGGATCCAGGGTGATTCGAAGGTGGGGACAGAGTCGGCGTCCTAGGAAAAAACTTATTTAATTACAGATATAAAGAGAGATTAGAAACGGATAGTGTAGTAGGAAAATTATTAGAGAAAAAGAGGCTGAATAACTTGGTTTACGTGGAATACCAATCACCAACTTCGTAGGCCACAGGCGTCTTTCCGTTCTCCTGAAGGAGAGGAGGCACTGAGGCCTCCCTGGTCCAGTCTTAGAAGCCCAGGCATAATTAGTAGGCTTGGTGAGTACCCACTCCCCAGATGGGAATTCAGCCAGAAGGGGAAAGAAAGAATGACACCGGGGAATCAGTCTTTCCAGAAACTGATCCCATTTTCTTTATTTTCAGGTTAGCTTATATACCTTTTTTTTACACATAGGGATGAATACAGAGTCACGTGGGGGGCAGCAGTTCTGACCTTTATCAAAATCAGGTGCTTCACATAAATGTATAAAAAAAGGTTTTAGGGGTTTTACATCATCTTCTGGCCATGAGGCCTGCTGACATTTTACGACCCTCTCTTTCTGATAACCAAAAAACTCATTTTTTCCAAGGGTGTTTTTTTCTTAAACCAGGCACCACCCTCCAAATAAAGTTGCATTCCTATAGGATGAGGGTGTAGTGGTTACAATCAAGAAAGGAATTTATTTAACTCAAGGTTAACATGATTAATCTTCAAGGTTGATGCTTATTTCTCTTATATGCTAGTTATATTCATTATAAGGGCAGGGAATATGGAGATTTAACAGCAAACATCAGCCCAACAAATGAAATCCCTTCACCAATGTTCCCCTTAAGATCTATTTAGTCTTAAGATAGTGATAAAGTTACGCTTTTACATAGCAACGACATAGTGATTTATAACAAAAAGTACAGTGATCTATAACAAAAGGGAAAATTCATTAACTCAAAAATTCTAGTATTGCTAGCATGAAAAACTACTATATTTCCTTTTCTATATTCCAAATACATTGATTAATATAGTCCCAGGTGCCTAAGGACGTGGAGGCCTGGGCAATCATTGACTCAACAATGAGAAAAGCCCTATGCTAATCAAGACCTTCAAAATACCCCAAACTCTCTGTGCTGTTTATGGTTGAGAGGTAGTAAACAATCATGTGCTAGTGGCAGGAGTATGGATAATCCTATCACACAAACTAGCAGAGAGGTTTGACCTGAGACACCCTTGTCACACCCAAGGCAGGGAATTAGTAGCAATTATTGGCACAACAAATGAAAAACCCTTCACCAATATAATTCCTAACCAACCCACTATACTAATAAATTCTAACTTACCAAAAGAATCTGGTTTTAGTAGGTCTAAAACATCTCGTGCCTCTCACTGTTGGGAGGCTGTAAACAATCACATGTCGCTGAACGAACCTATACAGGCAGGCTAGATAACCTTCAGAGGAGTTCCTAAGTTGAAACACTCTTGTCACACCCAGGAAATTTTATTAACTGGAGCTGCAAGTTAACTCCTTCTCTGAGAGAAATGGTTATGGGGGAGAGCCCCCCGTAAAGTCAGAAGTGTAGGTGAGAGCATAAAACAGACTCTGGTTTTGGGGGTAGATGCTCGGGAACAGAGAGTTTCCTGAGGCTTGATCACGCCTTTGCGTATGCCAAGCCTCCTTCCTCATGACCTTGCCATGGGCGGAGTTCCTCACGCTGGCCCCCCGCAATCAGCAAACTAAAATGGACTGGAATGGGTGAATTTAACTCAGATGACCATTATATCTACCGATGTGGGCAGGAATCCCTTAGAAAAAATGGAGTGGCCATCATAGTCAATAAAAGTCTGAAATGCAGTACTTGGATGCAATCTCAAAAATGACAGAATGATCTCTGTTCGTTTCCAAGTTGACTACTTAATAGTTTCTAAAAGATGTTATGTCTTTCCAAATGTCTTTAGTCTCCCTTTTCCCACATATCTTAGAGATATTATCAGATCACAACCTATATGGGTGTAAAACCTGAAACTTTTATATATCATTAATATACATTGCACTGTAATTCTAGGGATTCATTTCTCCTGTGGCCACAGCTCTCACTCTCAGCAAAAAATTGACACTGGTACATGATGGCTTGGAATGAACTACAAGAGTCCATCCAGTGACTGCCAAGGGAAAGCCATTGAGGTCGTATGGGAAAGTCGGAGAAGGGTGGGTCTCGGGGGCCTGGTTTGGCGGTTACAATAAAATTTCAGGCATCCTTCCAACCTCTGCTTTCATATGATCTCTGAACCCCTAAAGTGATGGTTCTCAATCCTATCACATACAACATTCTTCCTATAACAAATACTGTAACTACTTCTTTTCCTATACTTATACTGAAGTGGAATTTATAGATAATATAACTATCAATACATAACTGTAATATAAAAAAGAAAATAAAAGGTATTTGTTAGAGTTAAAAAAGAAATGTAGAAATTGATGCAAAATTAGCCTTACTAAACTTGAATGAGGATATAAAAATAACTTGACCAATCACGTGCAACATACGCCTTTTCAGAAAGTGATCAAAAGAAAGCCAGTCTCAATTGCCAAATTTAAAAATTTTTATTCTACGAACAACATTAAGCAATGTGATAATTTGTGTTAAATGCCACAGAACATTGTAAAGAAATGGCATAATGAGACGGAGGCGAGAAAGGGTTGAAAATAGCGATCACAAGAAGGCTCACGTCATCGGGGAGTGAACATGTGTACCAATACCTTCACTGCGAGCCATAAGGAACAATTGACTTATCCAATCAGAACGAGACTCTCCTTATATATACTGGAAGAAAGGGGCAGGGCCTCGTGTTCCCTTCAGTTAGCTGCTTTTGGAAATCTGTCATGGCTCGCACTAAGCAGACCGCTCGCAAGTCCACTGGCGGCAAGGCGCCGCGCAAGCAGCTGGCCACCAAGGCGGCCCGCAAGAGCGCGCCGGCCACCGGCGGCGTGAAGAAGCCGCACCGCTACCGGCCCGGCACCGTGGCCCTGCGCGAGATCCGCCGCTACCAGAAGTCCACGGAGCTGCTGATCCGCAAACTGCCGTTCCAGCGGCTGGTGCGCGAGATCGCCCAGGACTTCAAGACCGACCTGCGCTTCCAGAGCTCGGCGGTGATGGCGCTGCAGGAGGCGTGCGAGGCCTACCTGGTGGGGCTCTTTGAGGACACCAACCTGTGTGCCATCCACGCCAAGCGCGTCACCATCATGCCCAAGGACATCCAGCTCGCCCGTCGCATCCGCGGGGAGAGGGCCTAGATATTTTTTCCCCCGATATCAACCCAAAGGCTCTTCTCAGAGCCACCACGTTTTCTGTTAGAGAGTTGTGTACTGATATCTCCATTTCGAGCGAAAAGGAAACTTACCTCACGAGGTTATTACAAGCTCTTTAATAAGATGAGTTGGGTGGCTCTGAAAAGAGCCTTTAAGAAACTAATCCTTTTATTGTCTGTCCTACTTTCTGGGGGTCGCCTTTTTCGGCTGGACCGCTTTGGGCTTGGCTACCTTGGGCTTATGAACTTTAGCCTTGACTGGACTCTTGGCCGGCTTAGGTTTGGCTGTCTTCACCTTTTTCGGGCTTTTGGCCACTTTCTTCGCCCCAGTAGCAGGCTTCTTCAAGGTCGTTTTAGCAGTTTTCTTCGGGGTGGCCACACTCGTGGCTTTCTTGGGCTTCTTAGCCGCCCCGGCAGCCTTTTGGGGTTAGCCGCGCCCGCCTTCTTCGCCTTGGGCTTGGCCTCACCGATGGCCGCCTTCTTGTTGAGCTTGAACGAACCAGAAGCCCCGGTGCCCTTGGTCTGCACCAGGGTGCCCTTGCTCACCAAGCTCTTGAGACCCAGTTTGATGCGGCTGTTGTTCTTCTCCACATCGTAGCCGGAGGCCGCCAGTGCTTTCTTGAGCGCAGCCAGAGACACGCCGCTACGCTCCTTGGAGGCGGCGACAGCCTTGGTGATGAGCTCGGACACCGGGGGACCAGACGCCTTGCGCTTCGCAGCACTGGTGGACTTGCTGGCCTTTTTTCTCACAGGTGTCTTCTCTGCAGGAGAGGGAGCAGGAGGCGCGGCAGGTACAGTTTCAGACATGATTGTCGGCTTGGTTGCCTAACAGTTAAAAAATGAAGTCTCAGAGTTGAGTAGCTAGGCCTCCGAGCGTCTCTATATTTATACACACAGCGCCACTGCTCGCTGATTGGTTCCCAGCTGTCTTCATCTTGACAACAACCTAGTCTCAGCTCTGTCCTGGAATTGTGTTTGTTACAATTCAAGAAAGCAAAATATAAAAAATTTCCTGTGGAGGCATCACACCAAGTATATTCTACAATGAACCAGGACACCTCAAGGTTTGAGACTTTTGTGGTTACTTCCTCCAGTTTTTATCACGTTCTTCAAAGCCTTTTTCAAAAGCCCCTAACATTCGTGCAGATTCAGAGGTCAGAGGGACAACTTTATGATTTTCTTTTAAAATACAAATCTTCTGTTTGTGTCTTCAATAACATGCTCTCAAGTAACATTCTATAGATTCTTGGCTTTTCATGCCTTCAACACTGGCTTAATTCTTATTGAGATTTGCCCAGAAAATCTTGTTTCATATGAGGAGAAATAACACAGACTCTTTCACTTCTCTACAAAAAGCTGTAGTAAAGACTCTTTGTAAGAGTAGCAATATCTGATAAGAAAAGTCATTATTTAGTTTGAAAAAGTTTTATCATAGCTTCTTGTGACTATTAGAGGGTTAGTTAATTTGGGGACTTCAGGCATTCAAAATCTGTCTAGGAAAATGGCAAAAGCAATAACCAATGATCGTCTTGTCATGATAGTTGTGCTTGTGTTGCACTAGCTGATGGCAGAGAAGATCCATGTAAAGAGTGCTTTATGGGTTTTAAAAATTGTTTCATTTACATTGATTTTACTAAGAAGAATCACTTATTAAAATGTTCACAAGCTCTTGAGTTCTGAGTTCTGTCATGTTTCTCGAAGATAACTTTGGGAAAGTAAGCAACAGAATTAAGGAATATACACATGTACAACACTCACACATACATAATTCCCTTAAGAGAGGGAAATTTAAAAACATTTATATTCACTACTATGTTTCTTATTTAATCAAGGATATAAGTTTATAGGAAACACATTGTAGCTTATACTTTCTGTTCAATAGGAATTAGATTGATGGTAAAACGAGCTTTGATTTTCTTCTTCTCTTCTCAAATTATGTCTTTAACATATTATGTTTATTTTGAAGCAGCCATGGCCTTCTTTGTATTTTTGATAAAGGCTATGAGCCCCTTTCCCGAATAGTGCTTTTCAGTGCTTAACTCATATACGCTTACAAAGGAAAACAGTTATAATAAAATATCATTATCAAATTTATTAAAAAATCCAAACTGGTGAGGTGTGCATGTGTTCTTCTGTATTAATTCATTACATAACAAGATTACCCATACGATCAAGTTTAGAAGGTGTAATATATTTAAACAATATGAGAGATGGAGATTGACAGCTGAAACTATGACGTGATATGAATATAGCTCAGGTCCTATCACCCACAGTTTGTTACCTGCATTCAGAATAGGAGGAAATGCTAAGGTTTGGTTGTAGTATAATAAAAATAAAGTTGGAGTTTTTGTTCTATACAATGATCTGAATCCATCTATATGGCCCAGGTTAAGAACTCTATTCTAGAATTTGTTTCCGTGCACTGTACAGTCATGGAGCAGCTTTGATAATCTTGGTTGTCCTCACAGACCAAGAGCTTTGATAAACTTTGTCCTCCTCACAGATCATGGAGAAAAAGCAAAAGCAAAAAAAAAAGAAAAACACAAAAACTAAGTCATCTGGAACTCAAAGGAATTAACCATTCATTAAAGCTTTATGTGGACTTCCTTGGTGGCTCACACAGTAAAGGAACTGCCTGCAATGTAAGAGACTGGGGCTTTATCCATGGGTGGGGAAGATCTGGAGGAGGGAATTGCTACCCACTCTGGTTATTCTTGCCTGGAGAATTCCATGGATAGAGGAACCTGGCAGGCTACAGTCCATGAGGTCGCAGAGTCAGACAGGACAGAGCAACTAACACATTAAAAAAAAAAAAAAATTCAAAATTTTGTGTGTTATTTTGTGGAATCCTCAAAGGAAGCTTTTAGTAAATTAATTACTTAGACTTTCACTTTAGAGGCATGAATTTTGAGTGGAGGAATTGAGAGAAGACAGGATACTGTAATATGTCATAATAAATAATGCTGAGTAATTGCTTCTTTGCAGATGTTTAAAAAAAGTTCTCTCTTTTAAATTTCAGTGCTCTATAATTTACTCTTTCTTATACATTTTAAAGGGAAAAAAAATGTATAGACTGCTCAAGGTCACAATCCAGTACGTGGAGCAGGCTGTCTCCGGAGCTTGACTGGAGTAATGCCACTGGCTTGCAGAAATAGAATGTGGTTACAGATATGCCAGATACAACCTGTTTGCAAATTAATTTATAATCATGCCACAAATTTTAGGCTTACAGCTCAATAAGTTTTTTTAAAATTCACTTTCGGATATACATATTTATAAATCACCAGTGTAGCACGCAATGGATTTGTTTAAATCCGTAGTTAAAGCACTTCATAAAAGACAATAGCATGGGTTATCTGATTATTTCATACTCTAAGAAGTCTGAAGTACAAGTATCAGGCTTCTTTGGGGAAAGGGTATATGAACTGTTGCCTCACTTAATGACAGCCCGTTTTGTAGGCACGCACAAACACAGATATCTATAAACAGGAAAAAATTTGTATTTCATTTCCATAATCCAGTCGCAACAGGCGCCTTGCCTAGCTGCTAAACTGTGACCAAGCGACAAATAAGGGAAGGGCGGGAACCGAATGTGGTTACCGCCCCTGCTCTTACTGTTTTCAAACAGGTCCGTTCAGTTACTATAAATATTCTAAAAGGCACTTACCCCCTATTCGCTGTTCAATTTGCAGTTCAATAATGTCTGGACGCGGTAAAGGCGGAAAGGGGCTCGGGAAAGGTGGTGCTAAGCGCCATCGTAAAGTTTTGCGAGATAATATCCAGGGCATCACTAAGCCAGCCATTCGTCGCCTGGCCCGCCGTGGTGGTGTTAAACGGATCTCTGGGCTCATCTATGAGGAGACTCGCGGGGTGTTAAAGGTGTTCCTGGAGAACGTGATCCGGGACGCAGTCACCTACACCGAGCACGCCAAGCGCAAGACTGTCACCGCCATGGACGTGGTCTACGCGCTCAAGCGCCAGGGCCGCACTCTCTACGGCTTCGGCGGCTAAGTTCCAGGCAGCCGTTTGGCATAGCCTAGTAAAACCAAAGGCCCTTTTCAGGGCCACTTACCCATTCACTTAAAAAGAGTTTTGCACTTTGATGTTTAGACTGCTACTGCTTTTAGTCCATAGGCTTACATTCCACCCCCTACCCCCCGCGTTTACGATTAGTTGCAGACCACCAGAGGTGATCAACAATCTCAAGTTGAATTTCTATTTAATATACTTGAACCGTATATTCAGCGGGTAGTAGTTAAGAGGCCAGCTCAGTGCGTTAGACACTTTGCACAGCCGTTAGTGAAAAGCTGAAAGGCGTCTAGAAACAAAAGGTAAAGTCTGATGCTAGGAAAATTTAAAAAACCTAGATAGGCATTTTTGAACTGGGGATATTAAAACAGCATGCCTTCTCGGACATAACAATAAAGGGGAGTGTGTGACCATAAAATATTTTGAAGACTTAAATTCTACTAGAGAAAATAGGTAATTAAGAAGATTGTAAACCGACTGTATATTAATTTATATATAGAAAGAGTAGTTAGGGTTCTTGAGTTTTAAAGTGGAATGGAGACAGACTGACTTGTCTTTGCTTCTCTGAACTGTCCTCCCACTCCAAAGGATCTCTTAATTGAACCTTTCATTAAAGTTGATATAAGTGCTTCATATAAAAAATACAGGTTTATGTTCCCACTCCAGTATTGTTACCTGGAGAAGCCCCATGGACCGAGGCCCCTGATGGGCTACAGTCCATGGGGTTGCAAAGAGTTGGACACCACTGAGCAACTAAGCACACTGCACACGTTTACAAAGTTGTTATTATGTTGGCTGTAAATATTTAGAGTTTAAATATTTAATAATCTAGTCCCTTGGACTGCAAGGAGATCCAACCAGTCCATTCTAAAGGAGATCAGTCGTGGGTGTTCATTGGAAGGACTGATATTGAAGCTGAAACTCCAATACTTTGGCGACCTCATGCGAAGAGCTGACTCATTTGAAAAGACCCTGATGCTGGGAGAGATTGAGGGCAGGAGGAGAAGGGGACAACAGAGGATGAGATGGTTGGATGGCATCACTGACTCGATGGACATGGGTTTGGGTGGACTCTGGGAGTTGGTGATGGACAGGGTGGCCTGGTGTGCTGTGGTTCACGGGGTTGCAAAGAGTGGGACACAACTGAGCGACTGAAATGAATTTTACTGAATCTATGCCATTGAATAAATAGTTTATTAGGTTTTCAAGAAACAATCTCAATACCCTTCCTCAGAGATAAAAAGGAGAAGGAAACCTCGTGCACAGGGATACTATTCTTTTTCTCTCTCGTTGGATAAGTCATTTAAACCTCTGTATTACTCTGTTTCCTTATCTGTAAAAATGAAGAAGGCTGAGAGCCGAAGAATTGATGCTTTTGAACTATGGCGTTGGAGAAGACTCTTGAGAGTCTCTTGGACTGCAAGGAGATCCAACCAGTCCATTCTGAAGGAGATCAACCCTGGGATTTCTTTGGAAGGAATGATGCTAAAACTGAAGCTCCAGTGCTTTGCCACCTTATGCGAAGAGCTGACTCATTGGAAAAGACCCTGATGCTGGGAGGGATTGGGGGCAGGAGGAGAAGGGGACGACCGAGGATGAGATGGCTGGATGGCATCACGGACTCAATGGACGCGAGTCTGAGTGAACTCCGGGAACTGGTGATGG
The DNA here is from genome assembly GCA_006408695.1 of Aepyceros melampus. NCBI lineage: Eukaryota > Metazoa > Chordata > Mammalia > Artiodactyla > Bovidae > Aepyceros > Aepyceros melampus. The sequence continues at coordinate 51,785 of SJXQ01004190.1, read as the reverse complement.
ACGGGGAGGCCTGGCGTACTGCGATTCATGGGGTCACAAAGAGTCGGACACGACTGAGCGACTGAACGGAACGGAACGGAGTTTCAGGGGTGAATGACATTAAATAGTACTTCATATTTTTGGCCACTGCCTGTCACATTGTAAATGCTCTATGTTTTGGCTGTTATTTGCGTTGTAGGTATTCTTATTTCTCGTTACATCAAAGAGACATGGAGAAAAAGAAAGCGGCATTTGAACCATGATGACATACATTTGAAGTCTTGAATAATCATTTTCTATATTTGTGGGCTTTAGCAAACTGCTAACCACTGTTCCCTTATTTGTAGGAGTAAATTTGTATTTTTGTGAAGATTGAGTGAAACAACCTAGGAATATGTTTATGTATATGTTAACAAATATAGTTTATATTTGTTCTTAAGAAATTTAAAGTGTACAAATGGAAGTTTTTTTGTATCTAAACATAAAAAAAATTCCAGATAATTAAAAAAACCTTTCTAGAAAGTTAAATTTGCTGACTATTTTTAAGGAATTACTGAACACTTAGGCCTTTTTCTTCAGTCCCTTTTTTTTTTTTTTTTTCAGTTTTACGAAAACAAATCTGATTAATCCAGGTGGGCAGATGCCTACATCAATCAAATTTGATGGCCCAAGATAGAAGGTAACAAGATAATGGCCACACATGGGGCTCTGTCCTAAGTTTCCAGGCCATAAGCTCATTTTTACTACCCAGAAACTCTTGTGTTAGCTTTTTCTTCACCATATATTAGATGTTCTCAAAACCTACTACATAAACAGCATCTTTATTTGCTGGGCATTTTTTTTTTTTTTTTTTTGTAAGCCAAGCTCTCACATCTCCCCAGAGTTAAGAAACAGAAACTTTGGGAATGGCGCCAGCAATCTATCCTTTAACAAAGCCATCTTGGTGATTTTGATGTATAATCAAATTCTTTATAGATTCAGTACATAATTCAGCTCTTGGGACTTGAATGTTCAATGAACTTGGTGGATGTACCTTCTGTCTAGAAGGTTCTTACATCGGGCAGTGCACGTGCCATCTCAAAGGTCATTTGCCCTCTTTCCTTCCTAATACAACCTCGGGTTATTTAAGGTCTCCATTTTCTCCCTACCTTGTGCTCCAGGAAATGCACTCCCTCTCTTAGGCTCAGGAATGGGGTTCTGATTCCACCCAAGTCCCTCAGTATTGACTAATTTGAGGGAGATGTGAGGGTGGGTGTACAGCCAGTTGTTTGTGGCTCTGAGAGCCTTAAACAGTGGAGTTCAGCTTCCCCAAGAAGGTAGTCATTAGGCTGAAACTGGAGTTGCTGGTAAATAAACTGTGTATATGCTGGGGATGCATGTGGAATCAGGAACATTTCAAAGAATAATTGCAGAGGCCTGGAGGCTGGAGAAAGAGGCCCACAGTTTAAAGGATGTAGGGGAAGGAGGGTGGTGGGAACAAAACCAAAAGAAAAAAAAAAAACCAAACAGTGAAGAAACAAAACAAAAACAGAGGTAAAAGAAATCCTTTCAGTTTGGGCTGGAGAGATGAGGGCCAGACTTTGCAGGGCTTGTGGCCATAGCATAGTTTTTTTTTTTTTTTTTTCTGTGAGATGGGGGATCATCCAAAGGCTGCGAGCAGGTAAAATTAAAACACACACACACACACACGCAAACGAAACATAAAGCCCCCCAACGGTGACTCTGGAATAGAAACCAAATTCACTATGGACAGAAGAGTTTCAGTATCACCTCAAACTCAAAGCAAGGTGATCAGAATCAGTCCAAGAGCAATTGTAATTTGGCAACCTGAAAGTAAACTGGTTTGTATCCTTGTGCTTATTTTTATTTTTATTTTTATTTTTACCTTTTTGAGACAATAAAAGGGAGCCGGATAGACTGGCCAGGGAGGACGCCTAGGATTGTTTCTAAAGGACAATAATAGCAGTTCTTGGGTGGATTTGGCATTTCCACGTGTGGATGAGGTGCCCTTAACCGAACCCTTCATTCCTAACTTCCAAAAGGACGCCTCTAATTTGCAGTTTCCGGAAATATGAGGAAGAGCCCTGCCTTTTATCTTTCGGGATTTATTCTCTTGAGCACAAACCGTAGGCTTTCAAACCTCGGTGTTCGGCTCACAACGTTAAAAAGCATCTTTACATGCACAGTTCTCCTTGTTTGCATTCTGAGCCGGCCCTGAGGACCCCTCTTCTTTGTCACCAGAATCGCTGCCTTTTCTGAACTGAGCCCGGGGAGGACTGGAAGCAGGATAGGGGGATGGGCGCGGAAGATCGCAGTGACCGGACGGACTGGAGATTGTTGAGACAGGTTTCATAGTATGTGGCCGCAACAGTGAGAAGACTGAGTAGGCTAAACATAGAATTCTGCGAACTTTGCAAGTCTAGTTTGTAAAACGAGTCAGGAGACTGGGATGATTGTATTCTTTAAAAAAAAAAAATTCTAATGACGAGAGCCTCTTTAAAATCCAAGAGGAAGAAAAAAAAAAAAAAAAAAAAAAACTATTGTTCCCTTACTGGAGAGTTGCAGCCACCAAACATGTAAAGAATCTTAGATAAAATGCTTAGCCAGAACTCGAAAGCCCTAGGCAAAGGGCTAGAGGTAGGCAAGAGGGAGTAAAAGGAATTAGTAGGAGTAGTGACTCTTGCGACCCTATGGGCTCTAGCCCGCAAGCTTCCTCCGTCCATGGGATTCTCCAGGCAAGAATACTGGAGTGGGTTGCCATTTCCTTCTCCAGGGGATCTTCCTGATCCAGGAATCGAACCAATGTCTTCTGCATTGCAGGCTGATTCTTTACCGACTGAGCTAGGACGGAAGCCCTGGATCCACACGAAAGAACCTGGGTGGAGACCCGCAACGTCATACTTACGAAGTTCCTGTTTTAGAGAGCGGGATTTCAAACCTAAATGTTGCCTGTAGAATTCGGCAAGGTGACGGTTTAGATATAACCAAGATCAGAGATTCATAAAGTGCCCGTAGTAGCCAACAGAGCACCCTGTACAAATTTTATCAAGATAATCTGGATCTCCAAAAACTAGGGTTAGCAGGTTATTTCAGCCAACGTTCAGTTAGGCTGCTGGGGACGTTTGTAAGCGAAACCGTTGGTAGAAAGTAGTGCTTTGATAAATACGTGTTATCTTAACACTGATTGAATGGCTCATATTCACAGTAGTACGCAGCTCTGATGGTGAAAACATGAGGTGGCTCTGAAAAGAGCCTTTGGGTTTAATAGTTACTACAAATATATCTACTTGGAGCTGGTGTACTTGGTGACAGCCTTGGTGCCCTCGGACACGGCGTGCTTGGCCAGCTCCCCGGGCAGCAGCAGGCGCACGGCCGTCTGGATCTCCCTGGATGTGATGGTCGAGCGCTTGTTGTAATGCGCCAGACGCGATGCCTCGCCCGCGATGCGCTCGAAGATGTCGTTGACGAAGGAGTTCATGATGCCCATGGCCTTGGAGGAGATGCCAGTGTCCGGGTGGACTTGCTTCAGCACCTTGTACACGTACACGGAGTAGCTCTCCTTGCGGCTGCGCTTGCGCTTCTTGCCATCCTTCTTCTGAGCCTTGGTCACCGCCTTTTTGGAGCCCTTCTTCGGGGCCGGAGCGGACTTGGCTGGTTCCGGCATTGTGACTACAGTGTCTTCCGAGAGAAAATAAAATGGCCGCTGCGCCACCGCATTTGTAGGCAATGTTATGCAAATGAAGGCCTACTTTCACAATTGCTGATTGGTTCACTTGCATGCAAATAAATAATTCCAGATCTACTTTCTCATACCTGTGAGAGTTTTCCAGCAATAAGGCCAATTTTTAATCTAGTTAACAGTTTAATAATAAATTCTGTTTCGTTTATAACAGTTCAGACTAGTTTGTTTTAAAAGCTAGAAATCACTCTCGCCAGTGCTTTGAAATTACCAAGAAGCAAAGCTCGAGTCACAGTTCTGTCTTCTATTTGCAAGGCCTGTTTATACCTCCTTGAAAGCAGTATCATTACATCTGAATCTAGATTTTAGAGCAGGGAGAGGAAGCGAACTGTGGTCATCCAGACAATTCCGAGTACAATGTTTCCTGTTGTACACAAGATGAAGAAATAGAGAGTGAAAATAAAGGGTAGGGGAAAAAAGTACATCACTTGCAGGGAGATAAGGAATTTCGTAGCCCATATGGATACAATCCTTCGAACTGGAAAGGATCAAATCACATCTAGCCACAAAGGAAGGTCAGAAATAGGTTCTTCAGTCTAACCAGTGAAAAGATTAAACATACACACACACACACAGAAATGGAAGAACCCGTTGTTTAACACCTATATTTTAAAGGTTTTTTTTTACCATCATCATCATCTTCGACTGAAATCCGTTCTTAGCTGATTCTTCCAATAGCACCTATCTTTTCTGCAGAGAGGTGTGCTCCCTGAATTTGCCGTTTTTCCTAACATTCCCCAGGCTCCTTGACCTTCCGCAGACAACTCCTAACCCCTAGTTTTAATTTGTGACCTACGTCCGTAGCGCCACCTAGTGTCTTATGAAGGCAAATACAAATACCTTCAGGCGGGAAGCCTCTTCACCACCCACTTTTCTAGACATAATGTGAACAGGTTGATTGTGATTTATTTATTCAGCAATTATTTAATTATCATCTATCACGTTAGGAACATTCTACCAGGAACTTAGGATGTCCAAATATAAGATTATAACAAATAGTATCAAATCGAAGAGTAAAAGAGACGCTATAGAGTTTGAGCTTCCAAAGAAACAACAGCCTTAGATTCCCTCTTTCCCTCAGACAATGATTTGCAGATACTGAAATTATCAGATACTATAACATAACAATTTACTTTAAGTTTAAAGAAATAAAAATCTGATAATGCAATCAAGGAACAAAGGACAATCAAAATCAACCTAATTTTAAAAATTAAAAAAATAGAAATTATAGAAATCAAAAGACCTATATTCCATAAAGATAAATTAAAATCTACTGATAAGATGAAACATTCGGGACCTCATATGCCCATGATTAAGGTAACAGCTGACAGAATTAGCAGGAGAAGTTCAAATTTAGAGCTGTTTTTCAAGTTTTCATTATATTAAGCTTTATAAATTCTCATAGCTAGTAAACAAACAAAAAAAAATGTGTATGCTTATAGAAAATTTGGACAACACAGTAAACAAATTTGATCTATCTGTGTGTGATTCCTGTATTTCACACACAGAGAATGTCCAGCTTTTACAGCACACATTTAATAATCTCAAAAATTGAATACTGGCTTCAGATAATATCACAATGAATACAAAAGAATCAGTTTCATATATATGACACTCTTTTATAATAATCTAATTAAAGAGCGATAGAAAAGATTTTTTTTTAGGATAATAAAAATAAAACAAACGACATACGACTGGAAACTAAAAGCACACTTCTAAATACAATGAATTAAAAGATTATACGGGAAACTATGCAATATTATGAGATAAATATAAATGGAAATAATACACATGAAAATGTTGGATGTATCTAAAGGTGTACTAAAAGGGACATACATAATATTAAAAGCATACTTTAAGGAACAAAAATCACTAAAGATATACAAAATAGGTGTTCAACAACAACAAAAAGCTAGGGAAAAAAACCAAGAAAGTAAAGCAAAATTAAGTTGAAAGAATTGGTCTTAGAATTCTTAGACTGTGTTGTACTGTTGTGAATGATGCTCTGTTTCAATTCCACATAGGCCATTGCTAATGTATAGAAAGGTCATGCATTTTTATGTGGTGCACATATTTACTACCCTACTGAGTTCTTATTTGATTTCATTGTGTGTTTATAGGTTCTCATGGATTTTCACGTTGACATATTATTTTAAGTATGTCAAAATTAAAAAAAATTTTTTTTGATTGGGTTGTTTATTTTTCTGGAATTGAGCTGCATAAGTTGCTTATATATTTTTGAGATTAGTTGTTTGTCAAATCAAACTCAGGTCTCCCGCATTGCAGGTGGATTCTTCACCAGCTGAGCCACAAGGGAAGCCCTTGGGATTCATAATCACTGCTATATTAGAATAGATAACCAACAAGGACCTACTGTATTGCACAGGGAACTCTGCTTAATATTATGTAACAATATAAATGGGAAATGAATTTGAAAAAGAATAGATACATGTATATGTAAAAAAATTTTTGGAAAACAGGTTCAGAGTGGTTACATAATGCTCTGAGCTCACAATACTAAACTGAAGAGCAAGTATTTGTATCTGTGTGTATCTGATTCTAATATCCAGATTCCATGTATTATAACTACTGATATTACCACCACCACCAAACATTATGTAATGCTTACCCTAGTCAGACTGTCCTCAAATTTTATGTAAATTATATATATTTACATATATTAACTTATTTAATTCTGAACACAAGCTAAGATGTATCTCCACTTTACCAAAAAGGAAATAAAGACTCAGAGAGTTTAACTAACTCATACAAAGATACAGCTATTTAATTACTCAACCCTTGTGCTATCCTAAACATTCTGCCCTCAGAAGATATGCAATTATCCACCATGTTAAATTTTCCTTCTACTGCAGTTGCTGCTTCTTTAACTTCTTTAACAATTGTTTATTTGTGATGTATTTCTAAAAAGGAGCACATCTCATTCATGATATAGGGCCCATTTAAACTCTATCTGATGTATTTACCCCTTCTTCAGTTTTTGTTTTGAGTGGCAATGACAACCTTATTTTTAAATATTGCAACCATCTAATGGTATATAGGCCTGAAGGAAAGAACTTGGAGGAGTTGTACGACTTCTTATATACTTTTGTTAATAGAAAAATGCTTCCTATAATACTCTGGGTGATTTATTTTGCTGAATTTTAAAGGTCAAACTTTTTGTTTGGCAAACAGTAGGTTTCTAGTAAATATTCAAATTTCACATTAAAAAAACATCTCCAAGGCAGAAAGTACACCAAACACTGTTGAAAGTTAATGGGCTGTCATTTAAATGCCTCAAACTTTGCTGTGAAGAAGTCGTGGATTAATATGACAGCCAACAGCACAGGGTATGAAACATTGTCTAGGTAAGATTTCAAATGATTCATATGTTATGGAGAAGGCAATGGCACCCCACTCCAGTACTCTTGCCTGGAAAATCCCATGGATGGAGGAGCCTGCTAGGCTGCAGTCCATGGGGTCGCTGAGGGTCGGACACGACTGAGCAACTTCACTTTCACTTTTCACTTTCATGCACTGGAGGAAATGACAACCCACTCCAGTGTTCTTGCCTGGAGAATCTCAGGGATGGGGGAGCCTGGTGGGCTGCCGTCTATGGGGTCGCACAGAGTCGGACACGACTGAAGTGACTTAGCAGCAGCAGTAGGATATGTTATTAAAGATTCTGTGATTTTGAAAGAATGTTCTTTATACAGATTATACATTGGGAAATTAAAATGTCACCAAAATTAATCCATGATCCCTATTTTTTATAACATCCGATCCATTTTTATTTCTTGATTACAAATAACAAATCATGGAGGAAAGGATAAGGATTGACTTAAAAGTTGAGCTAAAACCACAAATACAAAAATATTTATTACAGTGATATCAATTGTATAAACAAATATTGAGAAAATGCTGGAATAAATTTTGCTAAAGTATAAAATGAGAGTTACACTTTTTTAGATGGTAAGACTAGAGTTGATAGTTGATTTCTTTCTTTTTTTATACTTTTCTGGTTTATTCATTTTCCTACAATAGATATGTATTATATTTATAGTCAGAAAAATGATAATGCTTTTTATTTCAGAATAAATGAACATTTATTAGGCTAAATTTTACAATTGCTAGCCAACAGCTCATATGCTATTTTTAGAACTAGATTCTTTAATATTTTAAGTTCAGTGACAATTTCATCTTGATTTCACACTGGAATATAATAACTCCTTTATGTTTTTATTTTTAAATTTATATGTGTTATAAGATATTTTAAGCATAAAAAAACTACAGGGGGTGATAAACACTCATGTACCCATTTCCAAAGTATATAATACATGTTAATATTTTGCCTTATTTATTTTACTTAAAGTCTTACGGATAGAAATAATGCCCTCTGCCTCATTTCCCTCATTCTTTTTCTCTCCCTTTTTATCATTTCTCCACGAATTTAAAATGCATACTAAGTTTTTACAATCTAAAATCCATATTATACCACTTTCATTGGTGCATAGATGCTTAGCATCAAATAAATCCCCTTGTCCTCTTTCACCTAATGGTATACTTGTCTTATATGTTATACTTACATATATGGAATCCCCCTTCAGATAATGCTATACATTTTGCTTTCAATTATTAAATGAATTTAAAGAACTAAAAGGAAGATAGTTTATTAAATGTATCCAGTTATTTATTTATTTTTTATTCTGTTGCTCTTTATTCCTGATTTTCCATGTGTGTTTTTGATATCTGTCTAAAGGTTTAACTTTAGGTGTTGTTTTTGAACAGCTGTAATAATGACAAATTTTCTTAATTTTTCTTCATCTGAGAATATTATTTAACCTTCATTCCTGAAGGATATTTCACTGGATATAAAATTAAGGCATAATAGTCCTTTTCTAATACTTTAAAAATTCAACTACTCCTTTTAGTCTCCTTGAGAAATCTATCATCTAAATCATTGTTCCCCTGTTGATACTGTCATTTTTCTGGAGGCTTTGAAGATTTTTTATTCATTTCATATCTTCAATATTTTGATAAGGATGTGTCCAGCATTGATTTCTTTGGATTTATCCTGTTTAGGGTTCTCTCAGCTGAAAGAATGTATAGGCTTTTGCCACATTTGGGAAGTTTTCAGCTATTATTCTTCAAAAGATTTTTAGCATCATACACATTTTTTCTATCCTTCTAGCTCCCTGATGACACAAATTTTAGTCTTATTATTTATATCATTGCTCAACAATTCCTTGAAACTCTATTTTTAAAGATCATTATTTTTCTCTCTTGTTCAGATTGGATCATTTTTATTAATCTATTTTCGGATTCACAGACTAAGCCTCGTTTTGCTACTGAATCCTTCTAATGAGTTTTTTTTTTTTTAGTTTTGGTTATTATATTTTTTAGTTAGAAATTTTCCTTTTGGTTCTTCTTTATATCTTCTATATTTTTGTAGTTATATATTTTATTTTGAATCTGTTTCAAGAATGTTCATGACTGCTCACTTGGAGTTTTTAAATTAGATGCTTTAAAGTCTTTGTTAGATAATTTCAATATACATATAATATTGTCTATGGCATCTATTGGTTATCTTTAGGTTAAGATTTTCATGATATTCTTTAAGCTAAGTTATTTTTTGAATCATATCCTAGACATTCTGAATAATATAAGAATCTATCCTATTTAAGTTCAAGGGATAATGTTGATATTTCTGCAGGCACCTGATATGTTTAGGTTCAGGCCACAATGTCCAACTCAACTCTGTGGGTAATATTTCAAATATTGCTTCCTTTATTTTTATTAATTGCCCTGCAATTGTGATCAGTCCCCCATGTATGTTATCCAAAGTTCAGCCTGGAAACTGTGTGGAGGTATATACATTAATTCTGTTTTCCAATATATATGTCAGTTTAGATAAGATCCATACATTTGTCATTCAGGAATAATTTGAGTTTTCTGGTTTTGGGTAGCTGGATCATTTTATGTTACAAAGGAAGAATATGAAAAAAGGGTAACATGTTTGGTTTTTTGTAATGAGAAGTTTAACAAGTTAAATTCAAGTCATGAAAACATGAGAATTGAGACACTGAAAAAGAAATATCCATTAAGCACTGGAATTAAAAATTTGTATCACAGGAGAAATCAAAGTGTTATTCCTATGCTCAGAGAAACCAAATTTCCTCAGAGAAACCACAAGTGTAAAGAGTAAAATTTTGTATGCAAGCCTCCATGTTAAAATCTATGATTTGAAGCAAATATTTTCATGTGTACTGCAAGTGATTGATTTGTAAATGACAGCAGTAATGTATAACCAATGTTCCTTTTAGATCTTAATAGAGGCCTCATACATTTGCCAATAATAATTAATACACACTTCTTTGATTCACCATCTTTTTGGGAAAAGAAAAATCCTGTTCTGTTACAACTGTGCAACTACTATGCTTTTGAACCAAATGGTGCATATCTTTGTAAAGACTGAAGGAGTTACTGATTATGAGTCTCAAGGGCCCTTGTTCAAATTTGGCTCCTTTAAAATGCAGGACACACACACATCCAGCAGGCACAAATGTATAACCGATGTTCCTTTTAGATCTTAATAGAGGCCTCATACATTTGCCATGATTTGTAAATGACAGCAGTAATGTATAACCGATGTTCCTTTTAGATCTTAATAGAGGCCTCATACATTTGCCAATAATAATTAATACACACTTCTTTGATTCACCATCTTTTTGGGAAAAGAAAAATCCTGTTCTGTTACAACTGTGCAACTACTATGCTTTTGAACCAAATGGTGCATATCTTTGTAAAGACTGAAGGAGTTACTGATTATGAGTCTCAAGGGCCCTTGTTCAAATTTGGCTCCTTTAAAATGCAGGACACACACACACCCAGCAGGCACAGTTGTTATATGGAGACCCTGCTGAGTGGTTAAGTCTCTGCTTGCTGTGTCTAAGCCATTTGGCACACATAACAGTCTTCTTTTCCTTCATAAGCCTAAATGTGTCCCATTTGGATAACCAATAAGAGGCCTTTATCAATGCAAAAAAATCATCCAATCATGCTATTGGCAACAACAACAAAAGATCATACAAGGGTGTGAATCAACTTGAAAATTATGAAATTTCAGTTAGAATCATTGAGTGCCTATCTCATTTATTTTTCAGATTATGTTGAAAAGATTCAATATGCAGGAAGATAGCTAATAATAATATATCAATATATTAGCCAAATATAATCCATTCAAAATCTAATATATTATTTGGTTGTACATATTTCTGTATGGAAGTTAAGAAGTCATCCTCCAGAGTCATACATAAAAAAAATTTTAAACACAAATCTGACTATTTTTCTCCTTGCCCCATACAAATTCAATAACATCTTCATAAGCTATCCTGGAAAAATCCCTCCCTCATGTAGGAGGGAAACATGAGGGAGTCTAAGAGTGGAGATTTTGTAACAAGGAGTACAAAGCTTGAATTGCAACATGTTATTTATGTGACTTTGGGAAGTCAGTAAACATTCTAAGTTTCAGTTTTTTTATCCACAATATGTGAGTAGTAATAGCATACCAATTTCACTGGATTGTTATACTACTTAACTTAGATTATAAATCTAAGGGTATAGTGCATGTCACACAATGAGAACCTATTTCCCCACTAGACTCTGTCAACTGTGAGTTTTTTAAAGCCAAATGTTATAATGTTAGCCATTCTGTTAATCATCTCACCTAGTTCCTAGTATATAGTAAGCATTAAAAAGTGAGAAAAATGAGAAACCAGTGACTTTCTCATAATTCACTGTAATGTTATAAATAGCATCAGGGCTAGAATCCATGTCAACCTGTTTCTAGTGTGGATTTATCACTCTGTCTAACATCTCCCTACACAGTCTTACACACAGTACCCACATTCACACGTATATACATATGTGCGTACGTTGACAACAACACACCTATATATCCATCAAAAGTTCTGATGTAGATACTTAAGAATTGTCTTAAGGAATACAGATATTAAATACATTTGATGTATGGCAAAACCCCAATATAATACTGTAAAGTAACTAGCCTCCAATTAAATAAATTTATAATTAAAAAATAAATGAATTTGAATAATAAAATTCATTTGATAATAAATAAATTTGAATGAAAGAACAAAATGGCTGCAGATATAAGTAAACACATGTCTACAAAAAATAGTAAAAACTGGCCATTCAAAAAAAATTCAGAAAAACTCACTGAGATTCAAATACTTAAGAATTGTCTTAAGGAATATAGATATTAAATATATTTGATGTATGGCAAAACCCCAATATAATACTGTAAAGTAACTAGCCTCCAATTAAATAAATTTATATTTAAAAAATAAATGAATTTGAATAATAAAATTCATTTGATAATAAATAAATTTGAATGAAAGAACAAAATGGCTGCAGATATAAGTAAACACATGTCTACAAAAAATAGTAAAAACTGGCCATTCAAAAAAAATTCAGAAAAACTCACTGAGATTCACGTTATCAGGGGCATCACAGACCATACTGAATTCAATGGATATGGGCAAAGTTCAGATTAGGATTTCAGAGATAAGAATGAGGCCAGGGCAAAATAATAACAGGAACAGGAAACATGATATTAGGACATTGCTATTATTAGATGCTCATTGTCTGTTCTGATAGGGGTGGAGCTAAACCAGTTGGGACTGCTGTTTTCTCTCAGGCAGATATCAATTTGGAATCAAACTTTGAATGGCCATGTGCATTAGACAGTGGGAGGAAGAATTAAAGGTGAAGGTGAAAATATTTAATATGTTGGTTATTTTCATGATGTCATTTCCCTGGTGGCTCAGACAGTGACTAATCTGCCTGCAATGTGGGAGACCTGAGTTTGATCCATGGGTTTGGAAGATCCCCTGGAAACGGGAATGGCAATCCACTCCAATATTCTTGCCTGGAGAATTCCATGAACAGAGGAGCCTGGTGAGCTACAGACTATAGGATCACAAAGAGTTGGGCACGACTGAGTCACTAACACACGCACACACAGGCGTTTTGCTGATAGCATTTGCAAAATATTAGATGTAGATAAATATAGAAGTTATTGGCTAAAATGATATTTCCTGATAAATCTCACTGACCCTCCAGCTAACTGAGAGAGGAAATAGAGAATACATTCTTTGCATTTCCATTGTTTTTCTATCTGGTATTATTAATTCACTGTGTGTTAGAGGACTCTTGCTCAAGGAGTTTAAACATAAACAGTGTTTTTCTAGAAGTCAGTTATGCTTGAGTCTTAGCTCTTCTCAGTAATATATTTTAGTAAATAGACTCAAAACAGAGAATAGTAGCTTGTATTAGTACATGGACTTACTAGAAGCCAAAAGTGATTTGGTCTCACTGATATTCTCTGCACAGAGCTAATACACAACTTTTCCTTTGTTTCTTTTTTAAAACCTGAGCCCATGCTGGTAATTCAATTTCAAATCCAGGACTAGAGATTTTCAGTTAATCTCATCAACCCTGAATATCCTTTCTTACAGGTTGAGAAACTAAGAAACAAGCAAACTAACATAATTATTCATTCATTTTATTCCTTCTTCCACATGCAATAGTCTCAGAATAACAATACTACCACTCCCACATAAATTACTGAAAACTGCTTAAGATTTTTATATAATTTTATTCTCAAGATGTACACTCAAATTGTCTTATCTTGAAATCATTTGAAATAACTTCTCTGTGTGGTGATGCCAACAACTTGAGAGACAGGATCAGTTAATCTCATCAACCCTGAATATCCTTTCTTACAGGTTGAGAAACTAAGAAACAAGCAAACTAACATAATTATTCATTCATTTTATTCCTTCTTCCACATGCAATAGTCTCAGAATAACAATACTACCACTCCCACATAAATTACTGAAAACTGCTTAAGATTTTTATATAATTTTATTCTCAAGATGTACACTCAAATTGTCTTATCTTGAAATCATTTGAAATAACTTCTCTGTGTGGTGATGCCAACAACTTGAGAGACAGGCATATAGTCTTATTTAATTCATCACACTTTCGTTGTATGGATTGCTTGTATATACTTAATTTTATTTTAAAATATGACAAATATTTATATGGTTCCAGAGTTGAATCTACAAATCAATTAGACACAGAGAAATCTAACTTCTTTTTAAGCCCAGCCACTCAATTCTCCTGTAATAGATAACTATTTTCTCTCTAGTAGAAAACAATTTCTGGTTTGGCTTTGGTTTTTCACTCTTAAAAGAAAATGGAATGCTCTCTTTTTATATAGACATATATTTACATTCTTCCCTTTCTTAAATAGTAGCTTATTAAATACATGGCTCAGTGCATAAAGAATCCATCTGCAATGAAGGAGACAGAGGAGACGTGGATTCAATCGGTGGGTCAGGAAGATCTCCTGGAGAAGGGCATAGAAATCCACTCCAGTATTCTTGCCTGGAGAATCCCATGGAGAGAGGAGTCTGGTGGGCTATAGTCCACAGGATCAAAAAGAGTCAAACGACTGAAGAGACAGCATGCATGTGAAGATGGAGCCTAACTGACATATAATAGTCATTCATGATTATTGACAAAAATTTTATATGGGGGCAGACTTTATATCTATTTTTGACAGGGCTAAAGAAAAATTGGAAAGAATAAATAGTAACTTTGTCCTTATATTTGGTGTGTGGTCTTACAAGCTTGACAAATTCTGCAGGTTATCAGTTCANTTCCATGATCCAGCGGATGTTGGCAATTTGATCTCTGGTTCCTCTGCCTTTTTAAAACCAGCTTGAACATCAGGAATTTCACAGTTCACATATTGCTGAAGCCTGGCTTGGAGAATTTTGAGCATTGCTTTACTAGCGTGTGAGATGAGTAGCCTCATCTGATTTAAAAATTGAAAAATCTGAGGAATCAATCAGTCAAATTACAAAAGAATAGCAAATAGTTCAAAAGAATAGCAAATAATTTTCTATATATGGTTTATGCAGTACTTCCTCTGGCCAAATCATAACCTTTAATCTAGCAAAAATATCATCATGAAGCTGATTTCTTGGCAATAAGGTGACTCTTTTCTTATTTTCAGGTAAGTATACCTCTATCCCACAGACATAACTGGCATTCTCTACTTCACTAGGCATTCAATTTTAAGTATTCATGCTGCTGCTACTGCTAAGTCACTTCAGTTGTTTCCGACTCTGTGCGACCCCATAGATGGCAGCCCTCCAGGCTCCCCCATCCCTGGGATTCTCCAGGCAAGAACACAGGAGTGGGTTGCCATTTCCTTCTCCAATGCATGAAAGTGAAAAGTGAAAGTGAAGTTGCTCAGTCGTGTCTGACTTTTAGCGACCCCATGGACTGCAGCCTACCAGGCTCCTCCATCCATGGGATTTTCCAGGCAAGAGTACTGGAGTGGGGTACCATTGCCTTCTCTGGTGGGCAACATGCTATTCATTCACAAATTGACAGAATAGTGCTTATTGTGAGGTTTTTCTGAGTCAGGAGCTAAACTAGATATTAGAGGTACATTGGTGAATGAGACAAATATGGTTCCTACCCTCAAATTTCTCACATTAAAGTCGCTCAGTTGTGTCCGATAAGCACCCATATTTCTATAGAGTGGAAGAAATGAAGGAAAGAAGGAAGAGAGGGAGGGAGATAAGAGAGGACTGAAAGATAGGAAGATAGTTAGAAATAAGGCAGAAGAAATTTTATTGATTGTTTACTGTGGGCAACGTGCTGCTGCTGCTGCTGCTGCGTCGCTTCAGTCGTGTCCGACTCTTTGCGACCCCATAGATGGCAGCCCTCCAGGCTCCCCCATCCCTGGGATTCTCCAGGCAAGAACACAGGAGTGGGTTGCCATTTCCTTCTCCAATGCATGAAAGTGAAAAGTGAAAGTAAAGTTGCTCAGTCGTGTCTGACTTTTAGCGACCCCATGGACTGCAGCCTACCAGGCTCCCCCGTCCATGGGATTTTCCAGGCAAGAGTACTGGAGTGGGGTACCATTGCCTTCTCTGGTGGGCAACATGCTATTCATTCACAAATTGACAGAATAGTGCTTATTGTGAGGTTTTTCTGAGTCAGGAGCTAAACCAGATATTAGAGGTACATTGGTGAATGAGACAAATATGGTTCCTACCCTCAAATTTCTCACATTCTAGTAGTGACTACACAGGAAATAAAGTGAATAAACTATGTCACCATCTTTCCCCAAACCGTCTTGCACCTTTGTATAATAATCAAAATAAAATGCACTGTTACCATAGCTTCAGGATTCCACCTTACCTGGATCCTGCTCAATTCACTTCCATCACCTGTTCTCTCAGTCCCTCTACTCCAGACTTACTGGACTTGCAGACGAAAACAATTCAATTTCATTTCCTCTTCCATCTCTTTGCACTTTCATGATTTATCTTCCTTGCATGAGCTTTCCTAGATCAATGCATATAACACTTCTTCACTTCAATAGTGGGCAAAATAATGCATACCATCCCCTAAATAAGTCCATGATTTAATCCCAGGACCATGTGCATATGTTACCATACACAGCAAAAAAGACTTTGAAGATGTAATTAAGATTAAACATGTTGAGATGGAGGGTTTATCAGAGAAAGATGTGATGATGGAAGAAGATCAGAGAAATGTGATGTGATACATTTTGATTCAGTTGCTTTGAGGATAGAGAAAGGGAACCATGTATCAAAAATATGAGTGGTTTTTAGTATTTTGGAAAGGGCAAGGAAATAAAGTCTAGTCTAGGACCTTCAGAGTAACTCAGCTTTGCTGACACCATGATTTTAGCCCAATAAGACCCATGTTAGACACCTGAACTACAGACCTATAAGATGATAATTGTCTATTGTTCTAAGACATTAAATTTTAGTAATTTGTTATGGCAATAATAGAAAACTAACACAACTTTATTTAGGTCTCTGAATAATATTACCTGTGTAAATAGGCCTTCTGTCATATACCTATTTACAATAATTTCTATTCCATTTGCCTTGAGTAGCTATTCAATTGCCCTGTTTATTTCTCTTCTTAATAACTAGTAGTAAATTATCTGATTATTATTTTTCTCTCTCCAAAAACAGAAGATAAGCTCAATAAAGACAGTAATTTAGTTCATTATTCTGTATACCATCTACTACCTAGAATAATGTCTGGGATATGCTAAGTAGCACTCAAAAATAATTTATTAGTCAGTGAATGAATTTCAACTCTATAATGATGAATGTAAGATACTCTGATACTATATAACATGATGTGTGTAGAGCTGTCCTATTGTGGTTTTTTTTTAAATATAAATTTATTTATTTTAATTGGAAATTAATTACTTTACAATATTGTATTGGTTTTGCCATACATCAACATGAATCTGCCATATATACTTGTGTTCCCAATCCTGAACCCCCCTTCCTCCTCCCTCCCCATACCATCCCTCTGGGTCATCCCAGTGCACCAGCCCCAAGCATCCAGTATCATGCACTGAACCTGGACTGGCGATTCGTTTCATATATGATATTATACATGTTTCAATGCCATTCTCCCAAATCATCCCACCCTCGCCCTTTCCCACAGAGTCCAAAAGACTGTTCTATACATCTGTGTCTCTTTCGCTGTCTTGCATACAGGGTTATCGTTACCATCTTTCTAAATTCCATATACGTGCATTAGTATACTGTATTGGTGTTTTTCTTTTTGGCTTACTTCACTCAGTATAATAGGCTCCAGTTTCATCCACCTCGTGGATTCAAATGAATTTTTTTTTAGTGGCTGAATAATACTCCATTGTGTATATGTACCACAGCTTTCTTATCCATTCATTTGCTGATGGACATCTAGGTGCTTCCATGTCCTGGCTGTTATAAACAGTGTTGCGATGAGCATTGGGGTAACGTGTCTCTTTCAATACTGGTTTCCTTGGTGTGTATGCCCAGCAGTGGGATTGCTGGGTCATAAGGCAGATCTATTTCCAGTTTTTAAAGGAATCTCCACACTATTTTCCACAGGATTTAATATGTGTTTGGATAATAGTAATGTTGAATATTTCTTTAAATGTTTACTTACTATCCCTTTATTTTCAACAATATATCGTGTATGACTTTGCCCATTTTTTATTTGGAGTGTTTTTTTTACTGCTGAGTTTTGAGAGTTCTTTATATACTCTCAGTTATTTTTTTTTGATACATGGTTTATAGATATCTTTTTTCAGTCTGTAACTTGTGCTATTTATCCTCCTAACAAGGTACTTGTAAGAGCAAAAGTTTTAAAATTTGATGAAATATGATTTATTAATTTTTCCTTTTGTGGATAATGCTTTGGTATCAAGTTGAGAGATCTTTGCCTAGTCACAGATCTGAAAGTTTTCTATTTTTTCTAAATATTTTATAGTTCATATTTTATATTTAACCTGTGATTCATTCTGAGTTATTTTTTGTGTGTATTATGAGGATTAGGCCAAAATTCATTTTCCTTTCCTTTTCTTTTCCTTTCCTTTTCTTTTCCTTTCCTCCCTCTCTTTCTTCCTTTCTTTCTCCCTCCTCTCTCTCTTTCTTCTTCTTCCTCCTTTCTTCCTCTTTTCCCCTATGGATATTCAATTTTCCAAGCACCATTTGTTGAATGGTGCTTCCTCCATTTAGTTGCCTCTGTATCTTTTTCAAAAATCAGTTGGTAATCTCTATATGGGTCTACTTGGGTGCTCTTTATTCTGCTCTATTGATCTATGTTCTATACCAAGCTGTGTTCTAGAAATTTTAAGATTCATTCTCTTTTCCCTTTCATCATGTTTGCTTACCTATCAGTAATTTTCTGAGTATATCTGTTCCTTGAAGCACCCTATCAAATGAGTGATAGCAACCCCTAAAGCCTTCATTCATCAAATGATTATCTACCTTCTAAATTAGTATAGGTGGAAATTCTACCAAATATTCTGTTACTGGATAACATGGTTTGCCACCTTTTGAACCTTCAACAAGAATTTTTCATGACCTGCATTTGGTCTCATTGTATTGTAGGATTTTTAAAATGGCAGATCCACTTCTAGTTACAACTTTCTATATCACCAACTTACACTACTTTATATTGCAGTAAAACATGTGTTTTACAAAAGTAAATTTTTAATTCTCTCATATTTCTTTAATCACAGTATCTCTAACTTGTTTAGTTGTTCTTCAATTGTTTTCTTCATTTAAGAATCAAAGCATAAATCCAACCCTAGTGGAAGAGGTTGTATTAATTCAATGAAACCATGAGCCATGCCATGTAGGGCCACCCAAGATGGACAGGTCATGGTGGAAACTTCTGACAAAACATGGTCCACTGGAGAAAGGAATGCCAAATCACTTCAGTATTCTTGCCTTGAGAACCCCATGAACATTATGAAAAGGCAAAAAGATATGACACTGAAAGATGAACTGCCCAGGTTGGTGGGTGCCCAATATGCTATTGGAGAAGAGTGGAAAAATAACTCCAGACAAAACGAAGAGATGGAGCCATAGCAAAAACAACAACCAGTTGTGGATGTGTCTAGTGGTGAAAGTAAAATCCAATGCTGTAAAGAACAATACTGCATGGGAACCTGGAATGTCAGGTCCATGAATCAGGGTAAATTGGAAGTGGTCAAACAGGAGATGGCAAGAGTGAACATCGACATTTTAGGAATTATTGAACTAAAATGGACTTGAATAGGTGAATTTAATTCAGATGACCATTATATCTACTACTGTGGGCAAGAATCCCTTATAAGAGATAGAGTAGCCCTCACAGTCAATAAAAGAGTCCAAAATGCTGTACCTGGGTGAAATTTCAAAAACAATGGAATGATCTCTGTACTTTTCCAAGGCAAACCATTCAATATCACAGTAATCCAAGTGTATATCCCAACCACTATGCCAAAGAAACTGAAGTTGAAGGTATATGAAGACCTACGAGAACTTCTAGAACTTAACACCAAAAATATATGTCCTTTTTGTCATCAGGGACTGGAATGCAAAAATAAGAAATCAAGAGATACCTGGAATAACAAGCAAGTTTGGCCTTGGAGTACAAAATGAAGCAGGAAAAGGCTAACAGAGTTTTGCCAAGAGAACAAATTGGTCATAGCAAACACCCCTTCCAACACGAGACAACTCTACACATGGATATCACCAGACGGTCAATACTGAAATCAGATTGATTATATTCTTTGCAGCCAAAGATGGAGAAGCTCTATACAGTCAGCAAATACAAGTCTGGGAGCTGATTATGGCTCAGATCACTAACTCCTTACTGCAAGGTTCAGACTTAAATTGCAGAAAGTAGGGAAAAACCACTAGACCATTCAGGTATGACCTAAATCGAATCCCTTACAATTGTATAGGGAAAGTGATAAATAGATTCAAAGGATTAGATCTGATAGACAGAGTGCCTGAAGAACTATGCATGGAGGTTCAGAACATTGTACAGGAGGCAGTGATCAAAACCATCCCAAAGAAAAAGAAATGCAAAAAGGCCAAATGGTTGTCTGAGGAGACCTTACAAATAGCTGAGAAATGACGAGAAATGAAAGGTGAAGGAGAAAAGGATATTTATACCCATCTGAATGTAGAGTTCCAAAGAATAGCAAGGAGAGATAAGAAAGTCTTCCTAAGTGATCCTAAGAGATCAATGCAAATCACTGATGCTGGGAAAGATTGAGGGCAGGAGGATAAAGGGGTGACAGACAATGAGATTTTTGGATGGCATCACCAATTCAATGGATAGGAGTTTGATCGAACTCCAGAAAGTAGTGAAGGACAGGGAAGCCTGGTATGTTGCAGTCTATGTGGTCACAAAGGTTTGGCCATGACATAGTTTGTAGAGTTCCAAAGAATAGCAAGGAGAGATAAGAAAGTCTTCCTAAGTGATCCTAAGAGATCAATGCAAATCACTGATGCTGGGAAAGATTGAGGGCAGGAGGATAAAGGGGTGACAGACAATGAGATTTTTGGATGGCATCACCAATTCAATGGATAGGAGTTTGATCGAACTCCAGAAAATAGTGAAGGACAGGGAAGCCTGATATGTTGCAGTCTATGTGGTCACAAAGGTTTGGCCATGACATAGCAACTGAATAACAACAACATGCATATCAAGGGATATTAAGGTAAGTTTGAAGTAATGTCTAAGAAACAATTATAGGAAACTTCATAAAGAAGTGATTTCAAATGAAATATTTGTACAAAACATATTCTGTGGCAGAATGCAAAAAAAAAAAAAAAAAAGGCCACAAATTCCTCTCCTTTTTTAGTGCATCCCCATTTGCAATGTGATATTTTTTCCTATCCAGTGAAGTTATGGAATCTTTTCCTCTGCCTTTTGAATCTGGGCTTTATTATGTGACTTGAGCTGGTTAATGGGACATTAACAAACCTGACACAAACAGAAGATTTAAAAGCTCTTGTGCACTTGGGCTATTCTCAGTTGCTGTTTGGAATTTCCTAGCCAGATGAAGAACCAGGGTCAGCCTAAGTAAGTACTAGAGATACATGCCAAGTTGCTCCCATTGCCTTAGGCAACCACAACTCAAGCCCTTTAGAACAGAACCAAATATTGTCCGAATAACTCTGTGAAAGAAAACACAGGACTCAAAGACAAGTACTTAGGAGGGTCACTGGTTAGGGATGTTTAATAATTTGAGTACTAGTAAAACAGAAACATTTGTTTTTAAATGTGTATTAATTATCTTGCTGTAATCATTTATCAAAAAAAGAAAAAGATATATTTAGGGACATAATAAAGTAATTAATCAACAAATTAATTTTAACCTTTTTTGTTGTAATTTCAGCAATTTATGTAAATCAGTTAATAGTCTGTGCCTCATCTGTTAACTGATCTCCCATCCATTTGTCTTGACCTTAAATTCATAATCTGTGTGGATCACAATAAACTGTGGAAAATTCTGAAAGAGATGGGAATACCAGACCACCTAACCTGCCTCTTGAGAAAAAAAAAAAAAAAAAAAAAACCACCTTACTTTAGCTTCTGAACCTTCTATTTATATTGCACAAATGAATCAGAAAATTGTCTGATGAGCAGCCAGTTTGGCCTCCTTATGCATTGAGACCTTAAGTGCTCTTGGAAGAATAACTCCCTCTAAACCAACACTCAACAGCTTCCCAAAGGGCACAAACCAGTCTCATCTGCCGGTTTATAAAATTGAGGGGCTGTACCACTGGGCTCAGAGTCTCTGGACCACGCAGCCCCTGGTGGATTCTGGTGTAGTAAGGCGGTTACCTGGCTCTTAAATTCCAGCAGCATCAGTAAAGCCACCCTTGGGACAGTCAGGGCACAGAGGTTAGATCACTGATGTCTGATAGAATCCTTAAGTAGAATCTGCTTTCAGCGCTTCGCTCTGCACCTTTCCCCACCAGGCGAAGTCCTCGGCTCCGGCACGAGATCCGAAAGCCACGGCACTCTTCTGCGGACAACCTTGCCAACGAGATGACGTACATCACTGAGACGGAAGATGTGTTCTACACCTACAAGGGCTCCCTGTCCCCGAAAGACAGTGATTCCGAGGTCTCTCAGAACCGAAGCCCACACCGAGAGTAAGAAACTTGTGCTTCTCTCTTTCCTGTGTCTCCTTGTTGGGGCTGTTGAGGAATTTGCACAGGCCCCCTGGCCATTTAAGAGGAGGCAGAGGCTAGAGCGGGCAGCCAGCTCTCTGGGGTGCCCTCTGCCAGGCTGAGAACGTCAGTCCACTCTCCCTTCCCCCACGAGCTGTGCGCCCGGGGTCATTAGCTCGCCCTGCTTTCTGTCAGTGACAGTAACCTACCGTCCACACACCCGTTAGCTCTGCTGAATGGTGTTCTCTCCAGTTGATGAGCAAAACTCAGTTTAAACCATTCCATACACCAGAGGTTGAGGGCGTGTTGACTAGAGCAGTGTGTCTCTAGATTGTCAGCGTTCGTCCGCTGCAAGATTCCCCACCCCTGAAAGTGTGCTCATTTCTCTCTGCCCACAGAAAACCTTCTCAGATCCACAGTCTGTCCTCAGGGCATTTGTTCGCTTTGGTTTTTAATGAATATTTAGTATAAAGAAAAAAAAAACATGCAGAGAACATCTCAGCATCTCGGATTTTCTTTGTTAAATTTTTGTCAAGGACAGTTTGCATCAAATTCTTTTATGTCCTCATAGTCCTTTTTTTTTTTTTTTGTGACAAACTCCCTTCACATTTCAAGATAGGAAAAATATGTCTCTCCTAAAATACTGCCTTGAGTACTTTTATTATTCAGTAAGATCATATCTGATTTGCTTGTTCCCTGTTCGCTTGACTAGCAAGGAGCTCAGAGCTGCATGTCAGACTGCATTGCATTAGCTTCGCAGAGCCCGGATTTCTGACATAGTCCTTACTCTTTCTTCTGTCTTATTAATGAGTCTTATTTTTTAGATAGGAAAAATATGTCTCTCCTAAAATACTGCCTTGAGTACTTTTATTATTCAGTAAGATCATATCTGATTTGCTTGTTCCCTGTTCGCTTGACTAGCAAGGAGCTCAGAGCTGCATGTCAGACTGCATTGCATTAGCTTCGCAGAGCCCAGATTTCTGACATAGTCCTTACTCTTTCTTCTGTCTTATTAATGAGTCTTATTTTTTCTCTGGTCTTAATGAGTTACTGTTCTACCATGCCTGCACATTTTAGAGTAAGCTATCTCAAGTCATTTTTTGAAGGGGACAAGGCATAGATCATAAATGACAAAGTGTGATGGGAATGGATCTTTTTTTTTTTAAGGAAGTCATGGTCATTGGGTTTCCATTCTGTTTAGTCCCATGCTGTGCCCAAAATGTAGACACATATGATGCCTCCCCCTGACAGCAGAGGATTAATAAGAACGCACTTTGGTTAATCTGTAAATTTTTACCACTCTAGCTCCTAGGATTAAAGCCTTAAATGCATCCTGACCATTCTCCGGCATCACAGGTGAATCAGGGATCTCACTTCACACTTAAGTGTGAGATTGCTCTCTCTCTGCTATCCCTGACCACAGCAAACATGGTTTCCAGCTTATCTGTGTTCTTAACACCTCTGGCTGAATAATCCTCTGGTCATTATTTCCTTGTGACCTGAGCTTGGATGATGCTTCTGTTGAAATGATCGCTATCTCTTGCTCCAACTTACAGTGCCATTGAGGCTACAGTGGAAGGGTGTGAGTTCCGCTGTGGGGCATGGTGGCTGTGTGTGTCCTACAAGGCAGGAGCCCGGGCGAGCATGGCTTGAGCCGGTATGAGCCTGTCAGGGGCTATGTCGCTTTGGTGAAGGGAGGAGGAGGGTTTAGGAGCTGACTAAGGGCTCTGAGATGCCCAGTCACACCTTCCTCCGTGTCGGACCCCCCTGTTGTGGTTTGCAGTCACATCATGGAATTGTACTGTCCAATACAGTAGCCTCTAGTCACATGTGGTTATTCAGATTGAAATTATTGGATGTAAAATAAAATGTAAGTTCAATTCCTCAGTCACACAAGCATCATCTCGAGTGCTCTGGACCACGTGTAGATAGAGGCTACCAAATGGGACAACACAGATACTGCATATTTCCAGGGTGGCAGGTGGACGAGAGATGGATTCTGTCCACGGGTACGTGGATGTCCTCTGGTCATTGTGGGTACATGGACGTCTTAAAGGGCTCCACTCGTTGCTGAGTCCTGCAGTACACTTTATATACCCTTGGCTGCTCCTCGAAGGACCGTGAAGGTGAAGTAGACAAGTCTTGGCTTTCAGGGACCTCAGGCCACCTGGGCAAATAGCACGTTATCAGCCTTCATCAGCACACTGTGGGGCACGGTCCGTTTGATGAAAGGAGAAGAGAGTTTAGTTTGAATTTAAGTTTATTAAAACTCCATTGAAAATTGACTTCCTCAAGCCCTGTTTGGTTTAAGTAATTCCTGGCCCTACTCATCCCTGGGCCTTGCCCATCAATTCTTCCTGAAACTCCTCATGAGACCTAGGAAAGTATATCATCCTGGGACACTCTTTATCTTGCAGCGAACCATTAACAGTAGCAAATAATGGTGATTCAGAGGCAGCCTCCCTTGCCGTGGCTTTGCCAGGTGAGCCACAGTAGACAGCTCACAGAGTCCAGGTAGCAGCTGTACTTTGCAAGTGGGATGAACATTTGAAACAAGTTCAGCCCCTGGCACCTCACATAGGTAGGGGACCCCGGCCCACTGGCAGGAAGCCAGCTTCTGCTGAGCTTTCAGAGGCAGCAGGCCTCCACTGGTCCTCCATTGCCCAAAGCAAGAAGGGAAGGTTGGTCTGTACTTGGTGAAAAAACTGTGGTGGTGTTTTCAGTGAGTACAGTCATCCCAAAATACCTAAGAGGGATTGATTCTAGGACCCTCAAAGGTACAAAATCCACGGACATCCAAATCTCTTGTAAGATGGTGAAGTACGGTTGGTCCTTCATGTGTGATAGTCGCTCAATCATGTTCTACTCTTTGTGACCCCATGGACTGTAGCCCGCCAGGCTCCTCTGTCCATGGAATTCTCCAGGCAAGAATACTGGAGTCAGTAGCCATTCCCCCTTCCAGGGGATCTTCCCAACCTAGGGATCAAATCTAGGTTTCCTGCATTGCAAGCAAATTCTCTCAGGATTCCCTGAGAATCCTGAGAATCAGGGAAGCCCTGATCCTTCATAACTCTGGATTTAATTTGATCCATGATTAGTTGAATCCACAGACTCCCAGGGTCAGCTGCAGTATTTGCAAAGTGTTTAAGAAGCATTGGACATGTTTTATATAGCAAATTGGCATGTTAAGAGGCAAGAAGAAATATCCTGTCAGAGATATCAGATGAATACAGACAGCAAGGAGAGTTCCTTTTAGAAAGAAGGAGGGCATGCAGTGTTCTGTACCCGTGTAAACAAGAGGAAGAAGGAGAGAAAGGAAGAAAAGAGTGATTCAACTTTGGCTCTCAACCCAGAGGCATAGCTCCGACTCTCTGAACATTGTCCTCGTGATGAGTCACTGTGGTTTGTCGCGTATTTATAGCAGCGCAGCAAAGTTTATGATTATAGTTACGAGTCCTTGGCAGTTTGCTTTGTGCCTGAGCAGGCAGTCCTCTTGTTACCCTTCAGCCATTCTGTGTTCCACACCTTGCTTCAGAGCCAAGGCCAAAATCTGCAGAGAAGGAAGTTTCCAAAAACAAAAACAACCTGCCACCCAGGGAAGAAATTTTTTTTAAAAAGGGAGAGGGAGTGCCTCAGAGGAGAAAACGACTTTGCAGAGCAGAAAGCTAGAGGAAAACAACTCTGAGGGCAGATGAGGGTTGTGTTTGAAGAGCTTTTCAGCTCCCATGATGTCTTGGCCATTTGCTCATTTCCTTCTCAAGAGCCTGCCTTGTTCCGGGGACACGGGGCAGCTGTCGGCTTTTATTGCCCAACTTCCGTATGTACAGCCGTGTGATACACTTCACGCTACTGAGCTGTACCCTTGAAAATGGTTCAGATGGTAAATTTCATGTGTGTTTCACCACTGTGTTTTAAAATAGCCTCTATGCATTGGAAGGAAGTCTAGGTACCCCCTTCTTCAGCTGCATCACCACGGGTAGGAATTCCATCTGCCCTGTCCCCTGTCACCCAGCCGGTGATGGGCAGCTCTCCTGCCGTGGGGCAGCCTGCTGTCTTGGACAGCCTGGTTTCCAAACTGTGTCTCCTCACAGGAGACCAGCCAGCGACAGGGTTTCCCAGGAGTTTTGTGTTCATTTTCCCTGCACCTTGTCTGCCCTTCTCTTGGTCTCGGGCCGCTTGCATGTAGACATCTGATGACTACTTTAAACCCAGCCTGGCCCGGCCTGCGGCTGCTCCTGTGTCTTGGTGAATGAAGCCATTGTTCAAGAACCACCCTCTTGGCACCTGTTGGGACGTCAAGCATCCTCGACAACTTCTCTTGCACCTGCCTCATCCAGTGTCTCACCCGTTGTTTCTCTCCCGCAAACATCTCTTGACATGGAGAGATGTCCACCATCCTCCTCATCGCCTTCCCGTGTATAACTGCCGTCATCTCTCAAAGGGGTGCTTGCAGCAGTGTTCTAAGTATCCTCCTGTCTTTGGTCTCTCTTCCTCCTTTCAGACCATCCTTAATAAAGGCTCAGTTCAGTTCAGTTGCTCAGTCGTGTCCAACTCTTTGCGACCCCATGGACTGCAGCATGCCAGGCCTCCCTGTCTGTCACCAACTTCTGGAGTTTACCCAAACTCATGTCCATTGAGTTGGTGATGCCATCCAACCATCTCATCCTCTGTCATCCCCTTCTCCTCCTGCCCTCAATCTTTCCCAGCATCAGTGTCTTTTCAAATGAGTCAGCTCTTCGCATCAGATGGCCAACGTATTGGAGATTCAACAAGGGTAACAGGCTTGTCTTCCTGAAATTCAATCCTGAGCATGTCACTCCTCTACTTACGTGTCTTTTCTGTGCCTTTTCAAAGTTTCATGCCTCTACAAATGCTGCAGGTTTTTGTTTTTTTTTTTAATTAGAGTTTTATCTAAAATACTTTCTTCTTCCCTCCTGACTACCTGTCTAAACTGCTACTAGTTTATCTTTGCCCCCTCTTCTGTGGAGTCTCTCCTGGCCTCCCACTCTTCCCTAGACATCTGAGCATCTCCCTTAGAGCGTGATGATAATATTTGATTTATTTCTGTGCCTTAAAATAGACAGCGAGCTCTCGGAGAGCAGAAATAGTGCCCTGTTCACCTCTCCTCTCCTTCCCCCAAACCTGGCATGATGTCTGGCACTTAGCTATACAATGACTGTGTGGATAGATGGACAGACAGACACGTGGTCACATGAAGCAGGATGCAGCCCGTGGGTAATGCCCAGACAAGCTCCCAGGTTTTCACAATGGGTGTCTCCTCTGCCACTTCCATGGCAGGTCCCCACATCACATGAGCACACAGCATCTGATGTGCACACCAAGGACTCAAACAGGTTTACTCCGATGGGTTTTGGTTAACTCTCCTCTGTCAGCAGTCCTCTGTGGTAGGTGCTGCTGCAGGGTATATATGGGGAGAAATTCTCGAAAAATTCAAGCACAAACTGACCAAAATATACCCAGTGCTTTCTTGTTATTGAGCTATCACAACATCAAGGGGGCAGCCTGGGGTCAGCGCATGACCTGTGACTCCATTAGTGATGAGACGGAGCTCAGAAAGCGCATTTCTGACTCGTATTCCCTCCGCCACCTCCGCTACTTCTTGGGTGAAGTTTTGACCTTGGGCCCTTGGCGTGTATTGCAGAAATAAAAGTATCACCTGAACAATGTCTCCACATCACAAACACCCAAACTACGGAGACGCTTTCTGTTACTCGGTGCACCTTACATCAGGATCCATGTAGATTAGCCGGCTATGTGTTAAGTGCCCTTGGGGAGGAGCAGACAGAGGACTAGGGTCTCTCCCAACCTGGAAAAGCTCACAGACTTGAGAGAGAAATGCCATCCAGAACAGCCCCCATTCTGCTACCCGCCAGAGCCAGCGCCTCTGCTCAGGCGCCCCCAGTGACAACTGTGAAACCCTTGGTGGGAGCACGGCTTGGCTTGGCTGACAGGTTTGGGGGTGGTGGAGGGTGGTCTTTGGAATTTTCTAGAGTGTAGGAAAGAGTGGTATAAAAAATATCACATGGTAGATCTTGCTATTTTAACTTTTTCTTTAACCTTGCTTCTCTTCAGAGAAATGAACTCTGTCCTGGCTTTTGTTTCCGATGCCTACTGCGTTTACAGTTCTGAAGCATCGGCTTCTGAGGGCGAGCACCCGTTTGTCTGCCGGTCAGTCCATCTGTCTGTCTCTGCCCCTTTCTCCTCCAGGAGCTGGGGGTGGCCACTCCCTCCCCGACTGCTCTGGCTGCCCCTTCTCCTGCCTCTGCGACAAACCACTTGCTGCCAGTCTCTCTCCCTGCCTTTCTCGGCCCCTTCCACAGTTGGCCCCTGAGCCTCAGCAGCCCCCCTCGTCCCTCCCTCCTCACATCCTGCCCCAAGAGGGGAGGACGGCTGCTCGGCCTGGCGTCCTCACTCGTGGCGTCCCTGTGCTGCGTCAGCTGCCACCTTCTCGATATGTCTCATCATTTGATGTCCTCCTCACCATCTGTCTGTCCATCTTCCACGCTGAGCTGAACGTTACTGCAGCCTGCAGGGAACGTCTGTACGTGGTGGCTCAGCCAAAAAAAAATATTGTCATGTTTAATAAATTACCATCTAAAAGTAACCTCTCTGCCCCTACTTAGAAAATAGGATTGGGGACATAATGACTTTGAATATGTTATTTTTTGTACTGTGGGTTGTTTTGGGTAGACCATTAAGTTTGATACTGAAAAAGAAAAATACTTTAAAACCTTATAAAATGTCGTCTAAATTCTATATGACGTATTTCAAATTCAGAATTTAGGAGTTAGATATAATGAATACAAAAATATATTACACTTTACTGAGAAGCCTCCTCTTCTGCTGTGTCGCCTTCTCTTCTGTTTACATGTCGTCACCCTTTCCATCACTCTCATCTCCAGATTCTTCCAAATACTTGAAGTATGAATGCTGTTGGCAGCTTCATGTTAGAGGTTCAGTTCCACGCCTAGCTGGAAATAAATAGCGTTTCCCTGAATCCTTTGGGCTTTATCTTGTTTAGCAACTTCAAGTCTCCCTTTCTGCCACTAGGAGGTGCTCTTAGAAACATCAAAACAAAAGTTGCCCTACTTGAGAACTTTTTTTTTTAGTTTCCTGTTAACTAAAGTCATTTATTTTCAGCCTGAAAACATCCCACTAGTACACAGCTTTAAGTCTAAAATCTCCTCACTCAGAAATGCTTTGCCATCCATAATACCCCTTAACTGGCAACTTGAGCACCTTAAGTTCAAGCTCTTCTCTTGCAAATAGCTCTGTTTCTATACTACTCTGTCACCGAAATTTTGTATTCAAATGAATTGGGATTGTGAATCACTTTGTATGAGTAAAACAATACAGATTTTATATTTAAAGTAAGCTAATTCAAACTTTCTAGGAAACAGAGAGGTACTCCATTAATGAAAAAAATCCCTGGAAAAGGACCTGAAATAAAGGTTTATAAGAGGCAGCAGTGACTGTCATCTGTCTGTCTGTCTCTCTGTCTTTGTCTTCTCATCTTTCCCATCACTAACCTGGAGTGAGGTCAGAATGTGCAGGAGTCTGTGCAACGTGAGGACAGCCCCATATTCTGTAGGCGTTTGAAGGCATCTTTTGCTCACCCTGCGGCCCTGGAAGGAGTCTAGTGTGGGTGTGCGTGACACAGAGGAGTTGCGTGCGCTACGCAGTGTTCATCCTTTAGCCCTGAGAGGTTGGAGAGGATGGTCTTAGGAGCGGATCTGGTGGCTGGGAGAGGGGAGAGGTGCTCAGGGACTCATGTTCATCAGACTCCTGGCGGGTGAGGAGAAAGCTGTGTGACCTGGGGCAAGTCACTCAGTGCCTCTTGGCCAGTTTCTTCATCTGTGAAGTGAGAATGAAACAGATAAACGTAGAGGTCTTTGACACTTTGCAAAGACACCATCATCCAGTAGAACTTCCTGCAGTGCGGAAGTCTTCTGTGACTGGTCTTGTCCTGTGCAGGAGCTTCTAGCCACATGTGGCTCTTGGGCATTTTTGCAATGTGACTGGTACAGCTGAGGAATTTTCTAATCTTCACTTCTTTAAATAGCCACTTGTGACTGGCAGCTGCCATATTGGACTGTGCAGCTCCAAGGTACAGAAGGACCTATATTAGAGAAAAATAAAACGTATGATCTCAACGGAGGTAATGAGTGGATGTCACAGGTGAATAATGTAAACTAGGATTGGTATAAATTGTCCTGAATGTGAAGAGTCAGTCCCATTTCCTCTGGGTAGCAAATTGTCCTGTGAAGCAGAGCTATGAGCGGGAATGAGATGGAAGGAAAAACTTTCAGCAGTGATGGAGACCCACACACATCTGAGTGAGCTTTAGTAATTAAGCACCAGAGTAGCTGGGCACAGCTCCCTTGTTACCCTTCTAAAGCTGCTGAGTTTTCAGCAGTTCTTGGTACTGCCCTGCTCTCCTTCCTCTTTTCCCCCAAACTAAAAGCTGGTGCTATTGAGCCAGCTGGGGGTGTGGGCAGCTAGTGGACTCTGGGTGTGCACGAGCCCTGGGCTTGACCTTCAGAGCCCCTCTAAGGTTCTAAGGATCAGTGACAGTCGTGAGATGCCAGGCTCCAACAGTCAGTATTGTGTGCTCTGATAAAATATTAATCCAGTTATTAAAATATCTCCTCCTCCCCCACAATGAAGGAGTATATCCGAGAACAGCCCAGCACAAAGCTGCCTGACCCAGAAGTCATCCAGTTCTGTGTCTCCATCTTCAAATGCTCCAGGCTCCTGCTCCCCAGATGGCGTCGATCAGCAGTTCCTAGAGGACTTCCACAGGGTGACCAAAGGGGGCTCCGCCGAGGACTCCAGCCAGTACTACTGTGACAAGGTGGGGGCGGGGGCTCAGGTGCTGTGGCCAAAGCGGGGCCATGCCAGCCGGGCTTCCCGTGTGGGGCTGCCTCTCAGGCAGTTACGTGGTTAGGACTCAAAGGAAATAGGTTATCACCAATCACTGGAGAAACAAGTAACGTGATTGACGATTTTCTGACATTTCCCAGAACGATGGTGACGGCTACTTAGTCTTGATTCGCATCACACCGGATGAAGATGGGAAATTCGGATTTAATCTAAAGGTACGTTGTGTGTAATTTATAAGGACGTGTGATGCTCTGAAGCACTCTTGAGATGACTTTTAAACTTCCATTACAAATATGCCATAGACCTCAGGCTGTGTAGGAAAACTGGCTTGGCCTTCAGAATTGGGAGCTTTTCAGTGAGGCCATAGGAGTTGCCTGATACCAAGTCCCTACTCTATGTACTTGTTTATATCCCCTTATTGAGGATATAAAGAAGATCGTTCATATCCCCTTATTGAGTCCTTTTATTAAGTGGTGAAGTTGGTATTTTGAAACATGTTATAGATGTACACTAAGGGGCTTCCCAGGTGGTGCTAGTGATTTTCTGACATTTCCCAGAACGATGGTGACGGCTACTTAGTCTTGATTCGCATCACACCGGATGAAGATGGGAAATTCGGATTTAATCTAAAGGTACGTTGTGTGTAATTTATAAGGACGTGTGATGCTCTGAAGCACTCTTGAGATGACTTTTAAACTTCCATTACAAATATGCCATAGACCTCAGGCTGTGTAGGAAAACTGGCTTGGCCTTCAGAATTGGGAGCTTTTCAGTGAGGCCATAGGAGTTGCCTGATACCAAGTCCCTACTCTATGTACTTGTTTATATCCCCTTATTGAGGATATAAAGAAGATCGTTCATATCCCCTTATTGAGTCCTTTTATTAAGTGGTGAAGTTGGTATTTTGAAGCATTTTATAGATGTACACTAAGGGGCTTCCCAGGTGGTGCTAGTGGTAAAGAATCCGCCTGCCAATGCAGGAGACGCAAGAGATGCAGGTTCGATTCCTGGACCAGGAAGACCCCCTGGAGGAGGAAATGGCAACCCACTCCATTACTCCTGCCTGGAGAATCTCATGGATAGAGGAGCCTGGCGAGCATCAGTCCATGGGGTCGCAAAGAGTTGGACACGACTGACTGAACAGAAGGCTCGAAGAGATAGAAACCCCTCAGCACTGCTAAGAGAGAACAGGGATTCAGGTGCAGGGCCATAACCCCCTCTGTTTCCCTCTAGGCCGGCTCTGCAAACTATGACCTACTTGCCCAATCCCATCTGTTCTTACAAATAAAGTTTTATTGGAACACAGACACCCCATTCATTTACAAATGGTTTGTGTCTCCTTTGGCATTTCGATGGCAGAGGTGCTAGAGTGCCCTCTGTCCCATAAAGCCACAAAAAGTAATATCTGGCCCTTCACAGAAAAGGTTTATCAGCCTTAGAGCAGAGTGAGGGCAGGTGATCTTTGCTGCCCACCCCGCAACTGCCATCATACACTCCTTTCTGATAGCCCCGCAACCCGCTGACAGCCAGTTCTCAGAAATCAAAAGCCCACCCAATCTGGGACCTTTCCACAGCTCCTCCCCTCCACCATAAACTCCTCTCCCAGCATTGCTTATGGGCTGGGCTTTTAGAGTCTTTTTCCTGAGGATGTTTGCATTTTTGAAAGGAGGCTGCTGCTTCCAAGCGCATCTTTAGTCCACGGATGGTGGGGGTGGCAGTGGGAGGCTTCTGAGTGGCCTTCTGGTTGACACACTAGACCCACAGCCTCTGGAACCTTATCATCCTAAAAGGTACCAACCGTTGGGAGTAGAGTATATTTAAGTGAAAGTTGAGCCCTCCCTTTGTGTCAGAGATACCTGCATGTCTTTGGTGCTGTGAACAACTCAAGTGGTTTTTAATGTATATGTTTACAGGGAGGAGTGGATCAAAAGATGCCTCTCGTGGTGTCAAGGATAAACCCAGAGTCACCTGTAAGTAGACGTATTCTGTAATTTCCCAAGTCCGTTTTCCCCTAAATGTAACAGATTTCTATTTCGGTGTCCTGTTTCTTTTTTACTGGCAGCATAGGGTGTGTGTCAGTGCGTGCATAGAGATAGGAAGAAAGAATTTTCCAGGACCGTGCTGCCTAGTGTGGCCCCCAAGGCTGCAGCACCAGCATCCCTTGGGAAGCTTACTAGAAATGCAGATTCTCGTACCCCACCCCAGACCATCTGGACCAGAATCTGCATTTTTAACCAGATCCCCAAGTGATTGGGAGGCACATTAAAGTGTAGAAGTCCTGCTCGCAAGAAGGCAACTGGGCATAGCGTTTGCTGTTCTACAGGCTCTAAGTGGGCTCGTGGGTCTTGTGCCTCTTCCCCCACCCCACCCAACCCCATCCTCAGCCCTCTGCCTGGGCATCTAGCAGATGATTTGTTTTTTTTTAAGCACTGAGCACCAAAGAGTCCCTGTACCTCCTAAGAAAGGGACCCGTTTGGGGGTTTTACTCTTAAGAAGTCTTCAAGCTTGGCTTTACTTTTTCTTACTGCTTATGGCCTTATGAATTAAGAAGCCTATTGATCAGTTGCACGGCTCCTTGTCCATAACGGTTCGTGCCTTGGGGGTTATGCTTGCAAAGGCTTTCTCCATCACAAGATAGCTATATACTTGCTTTTAGCTGACAAATCATTTTCTACCAAAACACCTAGAAAAACAGAAGATAGAGGTATTAGAGTCTTTCTGACATTACAGTAATAAGTGAAGCTTGGCTGCCATAGAGAAATGGCCTCAGTACTGTTTTTCACTTTATTCTGAAATGTTCTCATTCGTAATGTAGGTTCTGAGCAGCACTTCTTTAAAATCCCACCACTAGCTACCATGTCAACATAGCAGTGGCTGTAATAAAAGTAAAGGCGGTGATGCCGGGGGGAGAAAAGCAGAACTTGGCCGCGGTCTCCAGTGTCCAGGCTCAGAAAGCATCAGGTTCTCCCCTTGAGGATTATACTATGGTAACGAAAGAAACTCGCTCTTCCCCTGCGTGCAGGCAGACACCTGCATTCCTAAGCTGAACGAAGGGGATCAAATCGTGCTAATCAACGGCCGGGACATCTCGGAACACACCCATGACCAAGTGGTGATGTTCATCAAAGCCAGCCGGGAGTCGCACACGCGGGAGCTGGCCCTGGTGATCAGGAGGAAAGGTAACAGCCCTCGAGGGAAAGGAGCCTTAGCAAAGAGGGCCTTTTCAGGCCCGTTCCTTGGTTTTGAGATGTTGTGCTCATAGCCAGCATCGGAAAATCAAGAACTTTCCCCTGATGGGAAACAACCTGCTGGCTGACTTCTCACTTGAAAAATGTGGAGATTTGGCCCCACAGGGCCCCATCCCTCATGACCAGTCCTCTGCCTGTCTCTTATACACATCTCTTCCTACATAGAAAAGCTCTAAATTCATTAATTTAAAATGACTGATTTTTTCTTTAATTAGTAGTAATCTTTTGATATTTTGACTATTACATTTTTGTTGCAAAAAAATCATATGTATCTGGCTCTATGCTTGCCTCTTCAGAAGAGTCCCT
The DNA here is from genome assembly GCA_006408695.1 of Aepyceros melampus. Classification (NCBI taxonomy): domain Eukaryota; kingdom Metazoa; phylum Chordata; class Mammalia; order Artiodactyla; family Bovidae; genus Aepyceros; species Aepyceros melampus. Next base: position 17,007 of record SJXQ01004190.1, on the reverse strand, counting down.
TAGAACTGAAGCTGTCTTCCAGACTTAAGTCCTCAGCAAGTTAGAGAATAAAATATAATTCTCAACTATCAGATTGTGCATTTTTCCCAGTTGACAACATGTTGCACTGGGAAGGGCAGAAGGAAGACTGTGAGTAAAATAAGCTCAGATGCTGACCAGAGGAAGGCATGTTGTTGGGTAAGTGAGGATGTGAGACCCCCCCGCCCCCACTTTCAATACAAGACATGAGCCCTCCTCTCCCCTGTTCCTTGCAGATCCATCTCAGCCCCCTCCACCCACCCCTCTTAGCTGCCTGCCTCTGCCTTCATTTGCATTTTCAACCCTTTCTCAAAGGATCGGGTTATATTTCATTCATGTGCATTTGGTTTCTTTGGAGAGGCTTTAACAGAATGGGGCCGAGCCTGGCTGCCTCAAGGCTGTTCTAACTCTTCCTCCTCCTGGGTTCCGGGACCTTGAGCAGATTTCTCACCCAGTCTGTGTGTCAGTTTCCTCTAATGTAAAATGAGGATGACATAGTCGCTACCTCCCGGGATCCCTGTGAAGATAAGCATCGAAGATGCTGCCCAGTTCTTGGTGGGTGTTGGAAGGGCATCCTCTGTTGAATACGCTACTGTTAGTGTTGTTGTTATAAAGCAGGAAGCCCAGTGCTCGAACCCTCCTTCCCAGCTTTCAGACACTGAAGGTAAATGAAGCATGTGACTCGGGCCCTGGGCCTGCATCTCCGTCTGGACTCACAGTCATCAGCACAGCCCACGCCCCCCATATACCTGCCGTCTTTGTTCCCACTAAAACTCCCAGTGCCAGCGCTCATCCCACCTCCTCCATGAGGTCCTCCCGAATCTCTCCAGCCCCCTAACCCAACTCCTCCCACCACCGTCTCCACCAAACCCAGCTCCACCCTGGGCACATAGTAGGTGTCACTAGTGACAGTGGCCGGCCTCTGTGCAGCTCCAGTGAAGTGCCTGCGTGGTGTTAGTTGCTTTGCATAATTGTCCTCTTCCATTCTTACAGTGATCTCATAAGGTTGGTATTCTTATCCCCGAATGAGGACAACAGTCACAGAGATGTTAAGAAAGTGGCTATGAGTCTCATAAGGCCACGTGATGGTAGAGAAGGAAGGAACCCAGCAACTAACTGGAAGCAAGCCTGACCATCACGTGAAGTGCCGGGTGACCTGCTGGCCAATAAGGGGCGGGGCCTTGGGGGAGGGGGAGGGGAAGTGGCATCCGAGCGCTCTGGCCAGGCCCTGAATGGGCATCCTCCACCGACCCATGGCAAGGGGCCGGCACCTGTTTGAGGTGAGGAACAGAGATGTTTGTAGACTAGTGGAGTTGCAAGAGCCATGCCACTGATTTTCTATAACTCTCATGATAAGTTCATTTTTTAAATAAACATTTAAATAAAAAGTAGTAACAGAGAGAGTTACAGAACCCATGAAAATCAGTAAGGAATCTGAGCTTCTGTGATCAATGAAATGAATGTGCCCTTTAGAGTCAGACATGTGGACTAAATCCCTGGCACCCACCCTGGCAGGCTGGGTCACCTAGGACAACTCTTTTGCCTGTGAGCCTGTAAAGTGGGGATAAATAACTAAATAAGGTGGGAATACTGGTCAGCACTATGAAGATTCAGTTTAACTGTGTGGCAAAATATAAAAGTTGTTTCTTCTCTTTTACCTTGAAGACAGTAGAGAGTCACTGAAGGCTCTGGAGTAAGGGAGTGACTTCTCTTTCTGGGTTGAAAGGGAGCATTCAGATATGATCCCAAAGTTTGACGTGATGGTGGACAGAGAGAGGCACATGAGGCTGGGAAGAGGTGTGCGTGGAGGGGAGGAGGAGGTGCTCTGTTGGTTTTCACCTGTATCGAGTCTGACATGAAGGGAGAATTCTGAAGAAGAGCTAAGAGTTATCTACTCCAGAGCCTCCCACCTAATAAGAGCCTTAAGTTAGAGATGAACTAACCAAGCTCTGTGGGGCAGGGGTGTGGACAGCGCCAGACCCGATACCAGCTTCCTGGAAAAATGCCTTCTCAGGGAACCTGAGAAGGAAAGAAGAGCTGGGTAGAAGAATAATCAGGTTGGAGAAAGCAAAGGGAGCAGATGTGTTCTCTTCAATGACATGTGTTCCCGTCCTCTTACCTCTGACAAAAGCCTCTTGAGTCCTAAACACCATCATTTAAGGCTAACCAGAAAGATTAGTATGTCATTTTGTATAATTAGCACATATTGAATCATTCAACGGGAAGTAGTATCTTTGGTGAAAATGATTACCATGTGCTTAATCATTTAATAAGATGTTTTAAACCGTCTGCATTCAGGTGTCACAAGTGTAATTTGGGGGGTGGAAACCGATCCCCTGCGCGTGGCTGGGCAACCCTGACGCACCCTTTCTTGTCCACTGCAGCTGTCCATTCGTGTGCCGAAATCAAATCTGAAGATGAACTGAACCAGCTCTTCCCAGAGGCCATCTTCCCCGTGTGTCCGGAGGGCGGGGACACGCTGGAGGGGTCCATGGAGCAGCTAAAGAAGGGCCTCGAAAGCGGGACGGTGCTGATCCAGTTTGAGGTAAGAGACCCCCGGGGCCTCGGTGGGCTGCCTGATGGCTGCAGAGTCCCCCAAGTCACCAGGCGGCCGGACTCATCGAGGGACCCCTGAGGGGCTCAGGGAGAAAGCCAGGGCGGGGCAGCTGGGGGCCATGGCCCATCCCTGAACTCTGCCTCCCCGTCCTGTTCTAGTAACGATCAGTAGTCATGGGGAAATCTGTCAGAAACCAAGGAGGTGGGACTCTGAGCATGTTTAGCTGCCAGCACAAAAGCTCAGAACACTCGCAGTCGAAGGTGGTGGAGAGGCAGCGTGGGCGAGCGCAGAGGGCTGGCGGAGGAGCCGGGCCCTGACCCCAGCAGGCACGCTGTAATTTGGACACTTGATACCATCCCATGAGGGTGCAGGGGCTGGGCTTCTCAAGTCCCCTAGAACCTTGGGGACATGAATAGGGATCAAAGTCAGACCCCGTCTTCCCTCCCCAGGCGACACCTCTGCTCGTGGGATTGAGGTTGTTGACAAAGGCGCATGCAGAGACTCTGCAAAATAAAGCAGGACTCGAGGAGACTCGGTTTTCAAGTCAGTTTTACTGACCACTAACAGAATATACATAGAATGTATTTATCTTCCACATTTTTCAAAAGTGCTAGAAGACAGAGTAGTTCATGCAGGGAAAGATAACAGAAGCGAACAGAGAAAGCATAAAACAGGCCGATGAAGGACAGTGGATCACGATTAATGACAACATACACAGTCTGGATTCATAAATTAGCAAAGTCTCAGGTCAGATTCAAAAGGCAAAGTCTGCACTGCATTGTTTATTAGAAAGCCATATAAAGGGAAGAGTCACAGAAGCAAAACTAGGGAATTTGTCAAATGTTTATGCTTGCATTTTGGTTTAGGAAAGCATAAGTAATGTGACTATCAAACAAGAAAGATGCAAAGCAGAGAGTCTTGAGTGAGAGAGAGGTTTATTTTATAATGGGGTAAAGAATAGAATGTAAACAAAATACATTATTAGAGCAATGTGTATTGAACAACAGTAGAAAGTAAAACCCACAAGTGAAAAGTGAATTGACCCCACCCAAAAAATCAATAGGGAATTTTGAACTTAGCCTTGACAGATAATATAGACAAAAAAAAGTTGAAATCAGGATAAAAGGATAAGAATAGTAAGATTATTTAGATAGAATTGATGAACATATACTTAGTTAGTTAGTTAGTTCAGTCGCGCAGTCGTGTCCGACTCTTTGCGACCCCATGAATCGCAGTACGCCAGGCCTCCCTGTCCATCACCAACTCCCGGAGTTCACCCAGACTCACGTCCATTGAGTCCGTGATGCCATCCAGCCATCTCATCCTCGGTCGTCCCCTTCTCCTCCTGCCCCCAATCCCTCCCAGATCAGGGTCTTTTCCAATGAGTCAACCCTTTGCATAAGGTGCCCAAAGTACTGGAGCTTCAGTTTTAGCATCATTCCTTCCAAAGAAATCCCAGGGTTGATCTCCTTCAGAATGGACTGGTTGGATCTCCTTGCAGTCCAAGGGACTCTCAAGAGTCTTCTCCAACACCACAGTTCACAAGCATCAATTCTTCTGCGCTCAGCCTTCTTCACAGTCCAACTCTCACATCCATACATGACCACATATACTAAATATCTATTAATACAAAGATAAAAACTTTTTTTCCAGTGGCCTGCAGGAGGCTAGGTAGGCTTAAGACTTTTAAAAGAAAAAAAATTATAGACTCTTTGCATTGCAAAAACCTCAAAATTGAGACATACATTTTAAACACTAAAACTCAGGTTTTGGGGCAGGGGGGTGATGTGTCTGATTTTTTAACTTTTTATTTTATATTGAAGTTTAGCCATTTGACAGTTGTAACAGTTTCATGTGCACAGCAAAGCGACTCAGCTTTAAACATGTATTAAAACACTTAAAACAAGGAGCACTTAAAAGCCAGAACATACCAGTTTTATTCTGTTGGCAGGGAATTGGAAGGAAATGTCAAAGGGGAATTGTACTTTGCAGTCGTCCGTTCATTCATCCAGCGAGTGTGATTTAGGTATTTATCATGTGCCAAATGCTGGATCAGGAGCACAGTCAGGGAAGGAGAAGGGGGATTTGTGGCCCCAGGAAGCTTACAGTCTTAATGTTGGTGTATTGGTGGGACTGTATCATGAGTCCCAGAAGCAGCTGAAGACCAAGGTTTCATTCCACAGAGTGTATGTTCCGTAGGAACTGGAGGTGAGAGGTTTCCTCTAGGATAAGATGCAGTATTAATAGAGGGTGGATGGGATTACGTGTGGAGGGGAGGGTATCCCAGGATGGTCGCAGACTAAGCTCACAGGCTCAGGTAGGTGACCGGCAGTCAAGAGTCCTGGGAGGTGTCTCCCAGTGATGGAAGCGCTTCACCCAGGCTGACCAGGTCTCTTTACCAGACTGTCCACAAGGAGGCGCTGTGGGCTCTTGGTGAGGAAAAAGATGGCGCCTGGTCTTCAACAGTGCTCCAGAAAATCCCTCCCTTTTCATGTTTCCATGTGAGAGTCCCCCAAGAGGTTTGTTTTCCTTGAGCAATAATGTTCACTGAAATTCATTAGGAAAATAAAAAATGCTTTAGCAAGAAGTACCCACCTGTCTCCCTGTGGTTTTGAGCAGTATTTCTCACAGGGTGACAGCCTGACCACCTGCGTGGATATCACCTGTGAAGTGAAGTGAAGTCGCTCAGTCGTGTCCGACTCTCTGCGACCCCATGGACTGTAGCCCACCAGGCTCCTCTGTCCATGGGATTTTCCAGGCAGGAGTGCTGGAGTGGGGTGCCATTTCCTTCTCCAGGAGATCTTCCCGACCCAGGGATCGATCCTGGGTCTCCCGCGTTATAGGCAGACGCTTTACCGTCTGAGCCACACAGATATCACCTGAGCAGATTGTTAACCTCAGCCCACAGCTGCTCAAATCAGCCGCACTGGGAGGGCACCTGGGTACTGGTTCTTAATAAGGTCACCAGGAGGCTTTGATGCACAAGCTGATCCTGAGGATGGGAGAGTACAGATCATACCAGAACCACTGTCCCACCTAAGTCCTGCCTTTAGAGCCTATAATTGGACTACAGAAGAAATAAGAAGTGGAGAACATAGAATTTTTAGGGTTAAATTCTTGTATGTACACATTTCATTCGTTTAATCAAAACATTTCCTAGAAATTAAGTAGGAAAACCCTCTTTTTAAATAAGTTAATTTTTTCCACACTCCAAAATGTGGAACAAATAATAGCAGAGCTGCTCTTTGATGGCGTGGGGTCCTCCAGTGGGATCCATGGAGCCCTGACTTTCAGTCTCCACATTGCCCACTAAGGAACCCTAGACTGTGAAACTCAATTAACAACCACTGCTCTAGGTGGAGGAAGAGGTCTTACACAGCTGCTGATGGAGGGGAAGACCAGAGGAAGGAAAAGGTGCCTTGAATGTGCCTTTACCGTGTGCCAAGGGCCTTATAGACTTCCTCTCCCAGTAGCCCCCTGTAGGTGCTGTCATTATCACTATTGTATAAACTGTATACATGTTTGTATAAATGAAGGATCAGAGTCTTGGAGAGGTTCTCTCACAATAAATGGCACAGCCTGATTGGAACCCAGGCAGGCTAAACTCATAGAACTTGTTCTCTTAACAACTATAGAACCTTCATGTAGTTATATGCACGTGTGCTCAATTGCTCTGACTCTGCGACCCCATGGACTGTAACCCGCCAGGCTCCTCTGTCCATGGGATATCCCAGGCAGGAATACTAGAGTGGGTTGTCATTTCCTCTTCCAGAGAATCTTCCTGACCCAGGGATCAAACCAGTGTTCCTGCATGGGCAGGCAGATTCATGGTACCACTGAGCCACCTGGGAATCCCCTTATATAACTGCAGTTTCCGCATGAGAGTTGTTAGAATAGCATGACATCAGAGCTAAGAAAGATCTGAAATGCCGTCTAGCCACATGGAGTTGAGAAGACTTTAAATCCTGACTCTACCACTTGCTTCCTTGCCGGGGACCAGCCCCGGTGGATCCAGGGATATTCAAAGCGGGGACAGAGCAGGCGAGATAGGAAAGGATAGGAGAACAGGATAGCTCAGGAAAGAATAGTATAGTAGGAAATTAGTGGAAGAAAAGAGGGCTGAATAACTTGGTTTACGGGGAAAACCAATAAAACCTCAAGACAAGAGGTTTGCACCATCTACGTAGGCCACCGGCGTCCGTTTGAATATCGGAGAGTGCCCCGCCCTGGGCTCTCTCTCTTACAGATCTTAGCAGCCGGGACAGATAAGTAGACGTGGTGAGCCTCCCCGCCCCAGATGGGAATTCAGCCGAAAAAAGGAGAAAGGGGAGAAAAAAAATGACATGGGAAGCCCAGCATCGGTGTAAAGCTCCAAGAGGGAAAAAAGGGGAAAAAAAGGGAAAAAAGGGAAGGGGGAAAAAGGGGAAAAAAAAACAGGATAGCTCAGAAAAGAATAGTATAGTAGGAAATTAGTGGAAGAAAAGAGGGCTGAATAACTTGGTTTATGGGGAAAACCAATAAAACCTCAAGACAAGAGGTTTGCACCATCTACGTAGGCCACCGGCGTCCGTTTGAATATCGGAGAGTGCCCCGCCCTGGACTCTCTCTCTTACAGATCTTAGCAGCCGGGACTGATAAGTAGACGTGGTGAGCCTCCCCGCCCCAGATGGGAATTCAGCTGAAAAAAGGAGAAAGGGGAGAAAAAGAATGACATGGGAAGCCCAGCATCGGTGTTAAAGCTCCAAGAGGGAAAAAAGGGGAAAAAAGGGAAAGGGGGAAAAAGGGGGAAATCTAACGTCAGCGTAAGGCTCCAAGAGGGAAAAAAGGGGAAAAAAGGGGAAGGAGGGAAAAGGGGAAAAAAAAAGGGGAAATCTAACGTTGGCATAAGGCTCCAAGAGGGAAAAAAAGGGGAAAAAAGGGGAAGGAGGGAAAAGGGGAAAAAAAAGGGGAAATCTAACGTTGGCATAAGGCTCCAAGAGAGCGTTTATTGTTCAGAATCAACTTATATACCCCAAATTATACATAATAGAATATGCAGAGTTACGCAGAAGTAGCAGTCCCAACCCTCATTGAGACAAGGCTTTCTTTTTTGCATATTCTCCTGTTACAAAAGTCTCAGGTGGTTTACACTATCTTCTGGCCAAGAGGCCTATTAACATTTTTATGGCTCTCTCCTGATGAAGTTTTTGTTAACCAGAAGACTTATCTGTGTTAATCTTTCCAAAGTCTGAATGCCACTCTCAGAAAACACTAAATAAGAATACAGCAGTTTGTAATAAAAGGAAGTACAGTGATTTATAGCAAAAGAAAAGTAATTTACTCAAAAGTTCAGTATTGCCAACATCAAAACTACTACATATCCCTTTTTCCATATCCCAATTACATAGATCACATCTTCCCGGGTGCCTGAGAGATAAGAAATAAGGAGGTCTGGCAGCAATCATTGAGTCAACTGTGAAATCCTGTCACCAATATACATTTGAAAAGACTCTGAAACTTTAAGATACTTTGAGGCTTTTGTGCCTTCCACATTTGGGAGGTTGTGAGCAATTCACAAGCTTGCAGAAAATTAGGGGAACCTGTTAGGCAGGCTAGAGCGTTATCAAAAGGGGGGTTGGGCTGAAATGGGAAAACAGACAAATTTTTGTTTTGGGGGGCACATGTTCAGGAAAAACCAGGGAGAAATCCGATGACTCAAATTGCCCTGCCATCTGAGTTTGCCACGTGACCCTGTCACGGGTGGGATTCTTCACTCTGGCTCCCAACAGGTGGTGTCATCTGCATATCTGAGATTATTCATATTGCTCCCAGCAATCTCGATTCCAGTTTGTGCTTCCTCCAGCCCAGCATTTCTCATGATGTACTCTGCATAGAAGTTAAATAACAGGGTGATAATATATAGCCTTGATGTATACCTTTCCCGATTTGGAACCACTCTGTTGTTCCATGTCCAGTTCTAACTGTTGGTTCCTGACCTCCGTACAGATTTCTCAAAAGGCAGGTCAGGTGCTCTGGTCTTCCCACCTCTGGAAGAATTTTCCACAGTTTGTTGTGATCCATACAGTCAAAGCTTTGGCATAGTCAGTAAAGCAGAAGTAGATGCTTTTCGGGAACTCTCTTGCTTTTTCAATGATCCTTCTTCCTTAACTTGTTCCTTATCAGATCGGGGCACTCAGGCCAGTTGTTGGAGTTGGGGGAAGACAAAGGACAAAAGAAAATACCTGTTCAGGCCACTGGGTCGGGTCAGTCAGTGGACAAGCTTGTCCCTAAGTATCTGAATGGTCAGGGCATCGGTCATAGTGAAGAAATCCCACCAGAGTCGCCCTCAGTTACAGAAAGGGGGACTCCTTGCAGGGTCTGAGAGTGGGCTTTTGTCTAACACTGGGAAATAAATTGTTCCATGCTGACAAGGCAAGAGGCTTTTTTTGAGAAGGGGCTTCAGGTCGGAGAGCAGGAGGGTAAGGGAACCCAGGAGAACTGCTCTGCCACATGGCTTGTAGTCTCAGGGTCTTTGGTGATGGAGTTAGTTTCTGGGTCATCCCTGGCCAATCATTCTGACTCAGGGTCGTCCCTGGTGTCAGAAGTGTGTTCTGGTGAGCTTTATTGATATTTCTGAGAGTTTATTTATATAGTGCTTACTTTCCCTTAACCCAGTTAAATTCAGCTCAGTTACAAATTCATTTCCATGTAAGACAGAACCAGACATCTCCTTGTTTTACTGCTTCAGTTTTAAAAATGCTATTTTTTCCCCTCATTCTGGGGGACCACAGATGGATCAGTTGGTTCCTGAGAACCCAGGCGAAAGACTTACATTTTTGGAGAGGAGAAATGCAAGTTCCCTTTTTTGTTTGTTTTGCTTTTAAAGCCTTCCAAAATGTGAACAGTGACTGCAATCATGAAATTAAAAGATGCTTGCTCCTTGGAAGAAAAGCTATGACAAACCTGGACAGCCTACTAAAAAGCAGAGACATCACTTTGCCAACAAAGATCCCTATAGTCAAAGCTATGGTTTTTTCAGTAGTCATGTATGGATGTGAGAGTTGGACCATAAAGAAGGCTGAGCACTGAAGAATTGGTGCTTTTGAGCTGTGGTGTTGGAGAAGACTCTTGAGAGTCCCTTGGACAGCAAGGAAATGAAGCCAGTCAATCCGAAAGGAAATCAGTCCTGAATGGTCATTGGAAGGACTGATGCTGAAGTTGAAGCTCCAATACTTTAGCCACCGGATGTGAAGAGCCAACTCATTGGAAAAGACCTGGGAAAGATAGAAGGCAGGAGGAGAAGGGGATGACAGGGGACGAGATGGTTGGATGACATCACTGACTCAATGGACATGAGTGTGAGCAAGCTCCAGGAGATGGTGAAGGACAAGGAAGCCTGGGTCTTGCAGTCCATGGAGTCGCAAAGAGTCAGACATGACTGAGTGACTAAACAACAGGTAACCCATGCCCACAATTGTAGCAGAGCTTTGCAGGAGCAATTGGACAGAGAAAAGTACATAAAACAAAGATGCTTTTAAATTCACGGACTGAGAGAACCTCCCAATGACAGAAAATTAACAAACAAGGAATAAAGAAAGGGTCTTCCTGGGAAGTGGCCTCTGGGGCACTTTGTCCAGCCCAGCCCAACTCTTCTCTCAACTGGCCCTTCTGCAAGGGGGCCAGTGGGAACCTCAAGCCTGAGGTGGGAACACAAAACGAACAAGTGGTGGTGAAAAGGTGACCCAGCAGGGAGTCTCTTGGATGCAAAAGACATGAGTGTAGGTATGAGGACCAAGGGGGAGCAAAAGGGAGGAGGCACAGAAAAGGCTGAAAAACGGAAAGGGAGCCATTGCCTTTTCAGCCCCTGTACCTGCGGGTGTCTATTTATTCAGGCACCAACCTGCAGGCTTCCAGAAAGGGCCAGTGAGGGAAGGAGCACCCTGTCCACTGCCCACTGGGGTGATCAAGCCCAGAAACCAGCCCCTTGCACATCAGCTGTGGGCCTGCAGCCCAGAGGTGGGATTCTCACCCACGGGTAAACCAGCATATAGAGAAATTTGCCAGTTCAGTGAGGCTGCTGTGCTGTGCTGTGCCTAGTTGCTCAGTCCTGTCTGACTCTTTGTGACTCCATGTACTAAAGCCCTCCAGGCTCCTCTGCCACAGGGATTCTCCAGGCAAGAATACTGGAGTGAGTTGCCAGGCCCTCCTCCAAGGGGTCTTCCCAACCCAGGAATCGAACCATGGTCTCTTGCCTTGCAGGTGGATTCTTTACCAGCTGAGCTACTTGGGAGCCAAATATAGGCCCCTACCCTCCTACAGAGACTGGGAGATGCCAGCACTATCTCCTTTAATACTTCAGATTCAAAGAGATGGCCCCAAGGCCCACACTCTAGAGCCTGCAGGCCATAACTGCTGAACCCAATACCATGACTACTGAACCCCACATGCCTAAGACCAGTGCTCCACAGCAAGAGAAGCCACCTCAATGAGAAGCCCAAGCACCACCACTAGAGAGGAGCCCCTGCTAGCTGCAGCTGGAGAAGCCTGCACACAAAAACATAGAACCAGGACAACCAAAAAAAAAAAAAAATCTGTAAACAGATGCCACTCCAGTATTGTTCCCTGGGAAATCTCATGGACACAGGAGCCTGGCTGACTACAGTCCATGAGGTCTCAAAGAGTTGGACATGATGTAGGGACTAAACAGCAGCAAAGCAAGTTATACCTTATTAGATAATACACAGTAGGAAAGCTCAGTTACATAGGCTGGCAAATCAGTATCCTTCACTGATTCCTTTTCCTCTAGGTATATAGCTTGTCTTAGTTTCTCATTCTTCCTTTCATCTGGGTGGGGTGGGTCATAGAGTGTGCTAGCACATTTAAGTAATCAATGGCCTAATAAGTCACCTTAAGAGAAAGAAAGAAACAGATGGCTCCCAGGGCTTTGAGAAAACAGGCCTGAGTTGTAAAACTGGTAATAGAAAAAGTGACAACAAGATTTTGAAATAAAATGTTCTAAGTAAAGGCAAGTTAGAGGCCTAGAGCCAGGAATGAGTCAAGCTTCATCTCAAGTTTAGTCCAGCTAAAAGAAATATTAAGGTTACCCTGGTCACACTTCTCAAAAAAAAGCCAGTGGAAACCACACAACAACTTGCCTAAGGAAGAAAAAGTCTTCAATAGTCAGGATAAAGGAGGTCAAACCAAAGTCTCCAGAATGTCAATAAGATACAGACTAGCAAGTGATCATGATGATGATGATGATAAAAATAAAAGGTGAGTTTGATTCTGATATTTGTACAGACCAAAAAAAGTGGATTGAAACATCATTTCTGTGTTAGAATAGAGGGATATTCCTCTATTATAAACCAGTAACAATAATAGGAGTAATATTCCTCTATCATAAAACAGGAATATCCTGTTCCCTGACAATATTTAAGCCCATAGTTTTACTATCTATTTATGATCCTGGACTGATAAGATATTCATTAACACTAGAAAACAAACAGTAACTGAACATGTATTCATTCAATAAATATTTACTGGACTCTTGCTGAGAAATGGGAACTTGACAGGCACAGAGACAGCAGCTGCCCCTGTTGACCATCTCCTCACACAGTGTGGCCAGGATCTCTCTCTGTGTCAACCACACTCTTCCTCTGAACCATGGAGCACAGTAACGAGTTCAGTGACTATTTCCTCAATTCATCCCACAAGGATGGTATGTAGCCAGAACCAGTTTTAGATGTCTGGATGAGAAGTTAATTCACTCCACACTGTGAATTAACTCCATACAGCAGTTCTTCCAATTAACCAGATTGATGAAATCAGATGGAAGGGGGTTCAGAGTCAGACATCCTGGAATGTGAAGTCAATTGGGCCTTAGAAAGCATCATTACGAACAAAGCTAGTGGAGGTAATGGAATTCCAGTTGAGCTATTTCAAATCCTGAAAGATGATGCTGTGAAAGTGCTGCACTCAATACGCCAGCAAATTTGGAAAACTCAGCAGTGGCCACAGGACTGGAAAAGGTCAGTTTTCATTCCAGTTCCAAAGAAAGGCAATGCCATAGAATGCTCAGACTACCACACAATTGCACTCATCTCACATGCTAGTAAAGTGATGCTTAAAAGTCGCCAAGCCAGGCTTCACAAATACGTAAGTCGTGAACTTCCAGATGTTCAAGCTGGTTTTAGAAAAGGCAGAGGAACCAGAGATCAAACTGCCAACATATGCTGCATCACTGAAAAAGCAAGAGAGTTCCAGAAACACATCTATTTCTGCTTTATTGACTATGCCAAAGCCTTTGACTGTGTGGATCACAAGAAACTGTGGAAAATTCTGAAAGAGATAGGAATACCAGACCCCCTGACCTGCCTCTTGAGAAACCTATATGCAGGTCAGGAAGCAACAGTGAGAACTGCACATGGACCAACCGACTGGTTCCAAATAGGAAAAGGAGTCCATCAAGGCTGTATATTGTCACCCTGCTTATTTAACTTATATGCAGGGTACATCATGAGAAACACTGGGCAGGAAGAAGCACAAGATGGAATCAAGGTTGCCGGGAGAAATATCAATAACCCCAGATATGCAGATGACATCACCCTTATGGCAGAAAGTGAAGAAGAACTAAAGAGCCTTTTGATAGTAAAAAAGGAGAGTGAAAAAGTTGGCTTAAAGCTCAACATTCAGGAAACGAAGATCATGGCATCTCGTCCCACCACTTCATGGCAAATAGATGGGGAAACAAATGGAAACAGTGTCAGACTTTATTTTTTTGGGCTCCAAAATCACTGCAGAGGTGACTGCAGCCATGAAATTCAAAGACGATTACTCCTTGGAAGAAAAGTTATGACCAACCGAGACAGCATACTAAAAAGCAGAGACATCACTTTGTCAACAAAGGTCCGTGTAGTCAAGGCTATGGTTTTTCCAGTGGTCATGTATGGATGTGAGAGTTGGACTATAAAGAAAGCTAAGCACTGAAGAACTGATGCTTCTGAACTGTGGTGGTTTTGAAGAAGACTCTTGAAAGTCCCTTGGACTGCAAGCAGGTCCAACCAGTCCATCCTAAAGGAGATCAGTCCTGGGTGTTCATCAAAAGGACTGATGTTGAAGCTGAAACTTCAATCTTTTGGCCACCTGATGTGAAGAGCTGGCTCTTTTGAAAAGACCCTGATGCTGGGAAAGATTGAGGGCAGGAGGAGAAGGGGATGACAGAGGATGTGATGGTTGGATGGCATCACCAGTTTGATGGACATGAGTTTGAGCAAGCTCAGGGTGTTGGTGATGGACAGGAAAGCCTGGCATGCTGCAGTCCAAGGGGTCGCAAAGAGTAGGACATGACTGAGAGATGGAATTGAACTGAACTAAACCCACCAATCACTTCCCACACACCCATCTTCCAATACCATCACATTCAGGGCAAAAGTTGCAACAGATGAATTTTGTGGGGCACATGAAGAGTGAGTCAGCACTCCCCATGCCAGCTAACACCTGAGTTTCCTCACAGACACTTAACTTGGCTACAACTTCATTGTCACTCCAGCCCTGATGTGAGGTGGAGGCTCCATGGGGGCATTGGAGAAACAGACTTTCCTTCATTATGACAGTAACAGGCCCAAACCCTTGCTTCTCTCAGAGGAGAATTAACGCCTTGAAGGCCTGCTCAGAACAGACACAGACCTTGCGGGAGACATGGGGCAAGGGCTCAGAACCTGAGGGCGTTCAGCTGGAGAATTACAGGCCCAGGGCAAGAGGTGGGAACCAGGACCTAGACACCATCAGGGGAAGGAGAATGTGTGTGTGCTTAGTAGCTCAGTATGTTCAACTCTTCGCGACCCCATGGACTGTGGCCCACCAGGCTCCTCTGTCCATGGGATTCTCTGGACACGAATACTGGAATGGGTTGCCATGCCCTCCTCCAAGGGATCTTCCCAACACAGGGATTGAACCCTGGTCTCCTGCATAGAAGGCAGATTCTTTACCGTCTGAGCTACCTGAGAAGCCATACAAGCAACTTAAATGGCAATCGACAAGTGAATGGAAAAAGGAGATGTGGCAGGGGCTTTCTGGTGGGCCAGTGATAGGAATTCGCCTACCAATGCAGGGGACACAGGTTTGATCCCTGGTCAGGGACGATCCCACATGCCACAGGACAACTAAACCCATGTGCTTTGGAAGTCCAGGCAAACTAGAACTGGTGCTTTGCAACAGGAGAAGCCACTGCAATGAGAGGCCTATGCAACCGACCCTGCTCTGTCTCCTAAAGTCTGTCCTTGTTGCCCAGTAGGTGCCCTGGATCCCGGGGCTGAGACGCTTTAGCTTTTACTGCTCATTCTCTGACATTTATTCTCCTTCCCCCTTCAAGGAACCTCACACTGGTCAGAATGGCCATGTTGAAAAGTCTATGAGTTTAAGTAGGCTCTGAGACTTGGTGATGGACAGGGAAGCCTGGCTTGCTACAGACCATGGAGTCACAAAAATTTGGACATGACTGAGTGACTGAACTCAATTGAACTGAACCAACAATAAATGCTGGAGAGACTGTGGAGAAAAGGGAACCCTCCCACACTGTGGATGGGAATGTAAACTGACACATGCACTATGGAGAATGGTATGGAGATTCCTTTCAAAACTAAAAACAGAGCTACCATGTGGTGATGATTTAGTTGCTAAGTCATGTCCGACTTTTTGCCACCCAAGGGACTGTTGCCTGCCAGGCTCCTCCATCCATGGAATTCTCCAGGCAAGAATACTGGAGTGGGTTGCCATTTCCTTCTCCAGGGGATCTTCCTGAACCAGGGATTAAACCCAGGTCTCCTACATTGCAGGCAGGTTCAGACTACCATATGATACAGCAATCCCACTCCTGGGCATATATCCAGAGGTGAAAGGTGATGGAGAGAGATAAACTGGGAATTTAGGATTGACATATACACACTATTGTACTTAAAATAGATAACCAACAATGACTTGTGTGGCACAGGGAACTCTGCTCCATATTCTGTGATAGCATAAATGGGAAAAGAACTTGTAAAAAAAAATAGACACATGTATATGTATAACAGAATCACTTTGCTGTACATCTGAAATGAACACACATTTTTAATCAACTATATACTCCAATATAAAGTAAAAATTTTTAATTAATTCATTAAAAATAATAAATATTGATATTGAGCACCTTTTCACATGCCTATTGGCCATGTGTCTGCCTTTTTGGAGAAATGTCTATTTAGATCTTCTGCCCATTCTGTGATTGGGTTCCCTGTCTTTATTATTGAGTTGTAAGAGCTTTCCATATATTTTGAAATTAAGCCCTTGTTACTTGCAAGGGTGACATCATTTGCAAATCTTTTCTCCCAGTCTGTAGTTTGCCTTTTTTGTTTTGTGTATGGTTTCCTTTGCTGTGCAAACGTATATTAGTTTGATGAGGATCCGTTTCTTCATGGCTTTTCCTCATCTTTTTGTCTTCTGTTTCTACCAGAGTAGAAGCCATCTTGAATTGGCCTTCTTTCAGGAACTTTAATTCCCCTTGGATGGTTGCTGGGAGCAAGAGAAAGTTGTTTTGTTTTGTTTTGAATTATTTTGAAATTAAGCCCTTGTTACTTGCAAGGGTGACATCATTTGCAAATCTTTTCTCCCAGTCTGTAGTTTGCCTTTTTTGTTTTGTGTATGGTTTCCTTTGCTGTGCAAACGTATATTAGTTTGATGAGGATCCGTTTCTTCATGGCTTTTCCTCATCTTTTTGTCTTCTGTTTCTACCAGAGTAGAAGCCATCTTGAATTGGCCTTCTTTCAGGAACTTTAATTCCCCTTGGATGGTTGCTGGGAGCAAGAGAAAGTTGTTTTGTTTTGTTTTGAACGACAAATAATACTGAAATTTTCAAAGGTTGTACAATTATATATATATATATTTTTTTTTTTTTAAAAGGAGGGGCAAACAACCTGTAGAATTACACAGAATCCCTCTTCAAAATGCATTGGCATTGAAGTTTTGAAGGAAAAATAAACAAATGGGACCAAAGCTACTTGCAGAGTGATGGACTGGCCTAATTTCAATATTGCTGTGTCTCTGGGACTCAGGAACCCCGAGGAGAGGGAGAAAGACGAGAGAAGGGCAAGTCAGTGGAACGGTCAGGACACAGAGGATGTTTATCAATTAAGTTTGCCACCTGAACTGGCACCGGAAACAATAACTGGGTTGGCTGAAAACTTCCTTCAAGTTCTCATAAGATGGTATGGAAAACCTTAAGTAAACTCAATACAATGAAGAGGTCAGTGATCATCAAAGGCAAGCTCAAGATGGGGAAGCAGGAAGCCCTGAGCTCACCCCTCCATGAACTTCTTGCCAGAAATTCTTCCCTGATGATCTCTGATCAATTTCTATTAATTAGAGAGGCCAACCCGAGGAGTGACTGGGCAGGCACAGGAGGGCCTAGAGGAGCTATG